>JAOTBB010000883.1:70962792-71010518 GCA_025629985.1 Chamaetylas fuelleborni | reverse complement strand
CCAAAAAACTTTCAAATTCCCCCTTACAAAAATCCCAAACCACACAGAAATTCCCCCAAAAAATCACAAACCCCCAATAATCCCTTAAAACCTCCCCCAATCCCCCCAAAACAACTCAAATCCCCCCCAAAAAATTCCCAAAAACTTTTAAAAAACCCCTAACAAATACCTTAATAAAACCTTCAAACACCCCCAAAAATCCTTTAAAAACCCCCCCAAAAAGACCCAAAATTCTCCTTTAAGACCCCTGAAACTAATTTAAAAACCAAAAAAAACCTCTTTAAAATCTCCTAAAAAAAACCCCTAAAAATACCCAAAAACCCTTTAAAATTCCCTAAAAAAACCTTTTAAAATTAAAAAAAAATCCCAAAATTCCTCTAAAAAACCTTTTAAAAATGCCTAAACTCCCCCACCCCCAAAATAACCCCAAAATTCCCCCAATAAAACTCAAAAAAAACTCTTTAAAACAATCCCACCAAAACACCCCAAAATCCCCCAAATTTCCCCAAACTCACCGAGCAGCAGTACGAACCCCGTCGGGACCTGTCGCGAGTAGAGTCCAGCTACCATGGCTTGGAATGATGCTGATAAAGCATCGAGATGTGACAAAGGTAAGAGATGGACACAAACTACACAACATAGACACAGACTACACAAGAGACACAAGTTATTTAGCCAGAACTGGAAGGAACCATCAAGTGGAGCATCTCAGAGCCAGAGCTGGAATGAAGAACGTGTCACAGTCACAGCTGGAGGTTCAGCAAGCTGGACTGGGAAACACCTGCAAGTGGAACAAGCAGAAGGAACAGAAATCACCTGGGCCCTCAGCTATCCTGAGCAGTAAGTGAGCAGGGGGTCCAGGAGCAGGAGCTGGGAGAACCAGGAACAGCTCTCGTGCAGAGGCTCCATCAGCTGGAGCTGTAACAGGCACAGGTGTCCCTGAGGGAGAGCTGAGCTTACCTGCAGCTGCAGCAGGAACATCCCGTGGCTGGATCTGCAATTAGTGCACCCTGGATTCCGAGCCAGGCGCAGGCGTGGATGTCCCTAACCAGGAGCTCTGAGCAGCGGGGAGCCCAGCCTCTTCCACTGGGGACTGAAGCCATGCCAAGTGCCACTCTCTGCGTGGAGGCGTCTCCCAGTCCCATCCCTGAGAGCAGAAGGGAGGCAGGGGCTCTCCTGGGGACGTGGTGCAGCAGCATCTCCTCTGTCTCTGCACAAAGGGGGTCAGTCAGCATCCCCAGGGTGCACAGCACAGCCCCACATAACCCACAGGAGATGCCTGTCCCCCTCCCAGGCAGGGGCAACCCCTCCCCTGCCTGCTGCCCCTCGCTTTGGGCACAGACTGCCCGGTGCTGTGCACTGAGGATGAGGAGGGGAGGGAGAAATGACAATGGGAAGACTCAGGACTCAACCCAAAAAATGCACATTTCTAGCCAGAAGAGCAGGGGAGGAGGCACAGATTGCTGCAACCCCTCTGCCCAGCGAGGGCCATTTTGGGAACCAACCACCGAATAATACCGGGGCTGAGGGCGAGCTGTGCCCACCCAGGGCCTGGCCCAGCCCAGCACATCCACCGGCCACCCTCGCCCTGCCCCGGAGCAGGACTGTGGAGCCACGGACTGCGCCGCACATCCCGATAAACATCGCTGAGCCAGGCACGGCACAAACCCCATCCCAGGCTGAACGTGCCACAGGGCATGTTCATCAAACACGGCTGAGACAAGCTAAACGCTGAATATCCAGTCAAACGGGACACCGAGGGCCCAGGCCAACCAGAAGCGCTCTGGCAGGGGCAGCAGGACACGATGGTCCCCAGCCTGGCACCCGGGAACCGCAGGCCGGGATAGCCCAGAGCTGGGAGAGCACGTACTCACCCTGCGCCCGAGTTCGAGAACGCCTCTTCCATCCCCGCACGCATCCAAAGGCCTCTCCATGCCGCGGTGCTGCCTGGAAGGGCGGGGGAAGCGGCTCACAGCACAGGAGCCCCGGCCCGGCCCGGCCCCTTCCCCAGCAGCGGCTCCTCCGCCCCGAGCGCAGCCCCGAGCGCGCGGCTGAGAGCCGGCAGGACCCCGGCCGAGAGAGGCGTCCCCGCCGCTGCCTGCCGCCGCTCCCGCGGCCGGAGCCCTTTCCGCGTCCTCGCGCCGGGAAAGGCGGCGGGAAACCGCGCCGGGAGCGCGGGAACGGCGGCGGGGCCGGATTCAGGCAGGCGACTTAGAGAGACGCCGTTGTGAGGGGCCTTAAGGGTGCCACACCAAAGATGGCGGCCGGGCCGGCAGCGGCCTCTGCCAGTACCAAAGATGACTCGCCTGACCTTCCAAACATGGCGCCAGAAAGGGCGGGAAAGCGGGAGCGCGCTCGGCCCGCAGCGATCCCACAGCGCGCCCCCGGCGCGGCGGGATGAACGCTCGGCTGACGGGCACGGGCAGCCCGAGTGTGCAGCCAGATCAGCCACCTAGGCACTGCTTTATAAGGGTATAAAGCATTGCATATAAAGAATGCTGCTCAGTTGGTTTAAAAATTATACACCCAAAAATATACACCCACAAACTGTTTTTTTTTTTGTTTTGGGTTTTTTTGGTTTGTTTCGTTTTTGGTTTTTGGTTTTTTTTTTTTAAACAAAAGCCATATGGTTGGTTTTTTGTTCGGTTGGTTGCATTTTTTAAGTAAGTTTCAATGGCACCGTCAGCAATTTTGACAGTAAAATTAAAGTTAAGAGAAAGATATAAGAAGCTGACCACGTGCAAGAAGGTCAGGGAAAATTCAGAAATATTGCATTGTTTAAGCTGCTGTAACACTGCAATATGGGCAATAGTGCAAACAGAGATGCTCTTATGGTTAAAGAGTCATTAATTGGTTTTCTTTGGCAAAGCAGAGCTCGGCTCTGCCCCAGTGAGGGGCTGAGCTCTGTCCCTCGGGGCTCTTTGCCCTCCTCCGGCTCCGCAGCCTTGCAGAATGCCCGAGCAGCACCAGCTGCAATGCAAAGGGCTCTCGGAGCAGGGATGAGCCACCCCACTGAATTTCCCGTAGGGAAAGCTGCTCTGGTGCCTGGGGAGCTCATCACCAGTGTGCCAGCATCACAAGAGTGGGTTCGTATTTGTACAGTCTGTGGTGTGAGCGGTTTCTAGAGCAACAAACCCCACTGAACACACCAGCACGATAAAGCAAACGTCCCAGAAAGCCATGGAGCAGCACCCTGGACTGGGAAGATAAAAAGAACAGCGTAAAAAAACAGTGGAAAGAACAGAGAAAGAAAGAGAAATGGAAGAAAACAAAATGAAATTTATAAAGCCTTAGGAGTAAGACCTTTGGCTTTCAGCACTCTTCAGCTTTGGGGTTTTTGACCTTCAGCTGAAGCTTGTGGGTTGACTCCTTTCCTGAATCACTTCTGCTCTCTTCTTGGGTCACTTAGCATTGAATAGGCATTTGTATGTACATACCTATTTCAGGCTTTTACAGAGAGATCCACGCGTGTAAGTGTACACATATATACACTTGTATGCATATACATGTGTTTAGATACACACACATAAGCCTTCATACATGAGTGTGTGTGTGTACACACGCATAAGAGATTGCCTGCTTCTCTTATTTTAACTGCATATTTTAATACACATTAAGACTTTCCTTCATTTCAGCACCTAATTTTTTTCAACAATTTGATTTTTTTTTCAAGCCAGAGTAATTGTTTCTGCCAGGAACAATGCTGTCAAAGGGCACCGTTCCTTTCAGAGGATCAAAGTACAAAAGATGTTCAAATAAAAGGAGAGATTAAGTTCCACAGGCTACATCTAGTCCCAGCTAGCTTTGCAGTCAGGATGTGCAGGCTGTGGAGGTTGATCTTCCACAACTGCCTATTTCAAACCTCAGGAGGGGGTTGGTAACTCAGTTATTTTGCATATTAGATGTAGGTGTCACCAGAGCCGGTGAAAATGTTTTCTATGTTAAACATTTTTTTTTCAATTTGTTTTTGTCAGGAAAGTGGAACTTTGCTTCCCTCCCCCTCTTTCCTCTCTGTCCTTTCCCTTGTTCTGTGTGAGCAAACAGAGGGTGAGGAGTGTTTTCAGAATTTAGAAGTCCTTCTTGCCCTTTACAACAAATGTCTCCTTTACTGATGAATCACTGTAATGACTCAACCTCTGTATTGTGTCTGTTGCAACTTTTATTTTCTTTGCCCAGCAGCATCTACTCTGCTGGGTTTTACTAATCAAGGTAGGAGGGCACAACCCCTTCTTGATGAAACTTGTGAGAAAGAAATAAGGGCCTTGATACAAAACAACGCCTTGCCTTTTCTCCTTCGCTGAAGAGCTCTCCCGGTCTTTGATGAAAGTAGATAAAACTTTAAAAATGGGTAAAATTTTTGACAGCTGTGAGATACTTTTTTGAAATTATAAACAGTGAGCAAAGACAGTAGCTAGATGTCAATTCTAGCCCACATAAAAAACTAATGAAATTTTACTCTGAGAAATGACAGCACACTTACCAATATAATGGCAGGAAAACGGATTTCACTCACTGATGTCGCACTTGAACAGATTACTGCTATGATTAATATGGGAAACTGTTAGGGCAACACGTTTCATTTTCTCTGAGGTGTCAGTGACTCTGCACTGCTGTGGCTGCCGTGTCACACTGACCACATTCCATCTGTGTGGCTCACAGTAACTGGATTGAGCAGGACACTGGCGATGGATGCTGAAACACTGAAATCATTAAAGAACAATGGTTATAAGGAGGCTTTCTACAGATTGGCTGAGTCGCCAAGTATTTAACATGGGATTTATTAGTGATCTGAAGCAAGGTGCAGAATTCTGCAGGGAGAAGTCTCAGGAAATCGGATACCAGCAAACATGAGCTCACTAACACACACCAGGCAGGGCTGGCAGCTGAAATGGTGCTTCAATATCTGTGAGCTGCCCCTGGGTTTCAGTCAGAGTCTAAAGGGGGTACAAGTCCTTTGGAATCTGACACTTGAACTGAAAGCTGGGCGCCGAAAGCCGTTTGGTTCGATAAAGGAAAAAGAAACACAGCCAACAGGATACCACAGAATTATATTTATGTTGTACATTTGTCTTCACATTGCAACATCCACGTTGTTCATTTTGTGACAAGTATTTCTAATGATTTTGAATACATATTTACTGTATAATACATTTTACCAAGAGGCACTTCCAGTAATTCTGGCAAAAAGGAGCTTCATTATAGTGTCTAACTTACAAAACAGTAAAAATAAATAATGTTTATCTAAAAGATTTTTTTTTCCTGTACAGAATCTATTTTGTACAAAACATTTATCAGCCATTAACTAAATCACTTAACGAATACCTGTGAAGAGAATATATTAAATATTGCTACATGTATCGAGTGCAAGATACTAGTGAAAGGAAAAGAATTATTCTGTTTATGAAAATCACCTAAAAATACAAGGCCTTGTTCCTGAAGTGTTTAGAAAGGAGAAGCTTGGTTACAACAATATTGACAATATATAAATATAAATTAACGTATGTAGTACTTAGTGAAAAGAACACTGTGTTAAAAACTGGCGTGTACAAATCCTAAACAAGATGGCACTTTTCTGCATTGCCACTTTGGCTGGCAGTTATTCTTTAAAATATTGCTTCAAAAGAATTATAAAGGTACACAAAACCCTTTTCAAATAGAGACATATAAAATTACACTCCCCCAACTTTTTCTCACCTTTTGAAGTGAAAAAAAAATCAAGGAGGGATTAAATTTGTAGTACGCAAGTGATCTGTGGAAACTTGCTACTACAGCTGAGTCTGAATAAGCATCGTTAAAATAATTTTGCCCCAAGGTCTCAGGCCAGGAGTCAAACCTCACAGGACAGGATGTAAGGCAACCAAATTTCTCAGTGTTTCCTGAAGCAAAAGAACTTTGTCTGGCCTGTTGTCAGTTTTAAAATAAAAAATGTGTACAATTTGGCCCTCAAATCTGGTGGGGGTCAAGTGCTTCAGTTATACTGGCACACCCAAGATTTTAATTCAGATAGAGTTGCATCTTGCTAGGTTAATTTCTTGATTACTTTACCAAAATGGGATTTTTAATTTTTTTCAGTCACATCTTCTACATGATATACATACTTGCATATTGTTACTCAGACAGGCCAAACCGTACTGGAAAATAATTAATTTTGGAAGGTATTTCTTCCACAACTGGAGTCAAAGGTGAAAAAATGTGTTTTTGTTGGAAAATGTCCTAGATGTTCTTCTATGAAAAGCACTAAAAAGAAAAAAAAACTGCCACCCATCAGTGAGAATGTTAATCTGTTAAACAAACGTAACCCACAGTATAAATCACAGCTTTGTAAAAAGTGGACTTAAGTTACTTTCCATCATGCAAACATCTGATATTGATTATTCAAGAGAAGAGGACTTAACTTCATAAAAATAATGACCGAAAGTATGTCGGCATGGTTGAAATATTAAAGATATCATCAGCATCACACAGCAGTTATTAATGTTGTCTTTGATCCTTTGGGACACCGTCTGCAGTATCAAGGTTTACAAACACCTACAAATCACCATTTTGCACTCAAATACAGGTTTCCACTGTGTTTCAGCATCAGGCAGGAACTTTGAAAAGGAAATTTAACAGACTAGGAGGCTTTCTACCTAAAGCAGTATGTACACACATAGCAAACCCCTCACTGTTTTCTCTCTGACCAGATCACAGAGCTTTAATTTTTTAATTTTTTAATCATTTTTTAGGAAAGCATGGGGGGGAAATGACTAGGGTCAGAGGAGACAAAAAAAGCACTACCAAAATCTCCCAACTCCTTTCAATAAATACTTAAAAGCAAAGAGCAGTTGCTAATTCACATCAATTGTTTCTGAGCGCTCGCTGCGGTGAAGGAAGACAGCGTTGAAAACTGAAGCCATTATTTGATCTGATTTCCATGGTTTTTGCCTCAGGACAAGAGGATTCGGTCATAAAAGGACACGTGGCCTGCAGCAAAGCCCTGTGTACCTGCTCTTATGCTTCCACAAGAAAACAGAAATATTCCCTGGCTAGCTCACTGCTCGGATCCACGCCTTGTCACACCTGCAGATTTCAGAGGTGCTCCCCAGAGCACAAGGGCTCCCTGTGGCTTCCAGGGCAGAACAATTCTCCTCTGCTGCCCCATCCCCTCATCTCAGGTGTAGCACACACACAGCTTTGGAAGCAAGAAACCACTGGCACGGACAAGCACCCTGAAAAGCTCGAGTGAAATATTCTTTTTGTTTTCCTCCTTTTGCACCAAGCAAAGTTTTCCTTAATGAAGGAAAATTAAACAACTTCAGTCAAAAATTCTTGTTGATTTACTGCATCCTTCAGCCTGACAGACCTCATCCAAGGCCAGCTGGTTTTACCTGGACTCAGCAGTTTTCCACCAGCGAGCACTCGGGAGGATTCTGCGCACCCCTCCGGTGGCAGTGGCAGGTTCAGACTGCACAGTGCTCACCATTTCAGAGTGATCAAAGCAGTGCTGCCAACCAGCTCCATAGAGTTATGATAACTATATGGATATGATAACTAACCCCTCTGTCACTGTGGAAACCAACTCTCCAGAAATACCCCAGCACTGTTCTGCCCCCAGGGCTCGGATCGTCCTGAGAGCTCGGGCTGGTGCTCACCCGGTGACATCTGCATCCTGCTGAGCTGCTGTGATGCATCTTCCATCAAAAGATCACCTGCCTGCCAGGAAAATCCCACTAACGGCCTCTGAATAAATCATACTTAGGCTGCAAATAGAGAGTAATTCTCACACTGCTCCCTCCAACGCTGGGACTCAATAACTACCACAGCAAGGGCTAAACCCTGCTTTGATTCACCTGCAGAGCAATGTTGTTTTGCTGAAAAGAAAGTGATGAAATTCAAAGAAAGATTTATCATACTAAATTGCTCTCAAAAGTACTGGTTCTATTTCGCTCTAAATCAAAGTTTGACTCTGATAATAATTTTGCAAGCTCTTCCAATGTTTCTTACGACACCTAATTTCTATTATTCTTCCATCTGTTCAAAATCACTTAATATATATTTTTCTCCGAGATTCCCAGACATTCTTACTCGTTGATTCACTGAAAAATAGGGAAAAAAAAAAAAGATTCCCCAGCTCTAATTAATTGGAATTAATTCTCTTTAACACTGCCATCATTTTGACTAACTCTGCAACATCAAATAGCAATTAAACTCCCAGCCTTCTGCCCCTCATCCTTACCCTGACACCTTCCCTCCCTGAACATGGGACATGGAACATCCCGACAGGGACAGGACACACAGACTTTGCACAAGTGCTTCATTAACAACCAGCACCAGCCACAACCCTTTTGATGCATTAGACTTACGGCTAAGTTTTCAAAAATGCTTAGGGTTCATTTTGAAAACTGACAACGTTCTCATTTCTGAAGAAAGATGGGGCCAGAATTTCAGAAAGGAAAAAAAAAAAAAATTATAGTGATAAAGCACACAGAAATTTAGAATGTTAAAGAAAACAAATGAACTTATTGTCCAGCACGGAATGCATAGAATGGGACTTGCAAACAAAATTTGCTTAGATGCCAAATGGTACCTTTAAAAGCATCTATTTGAACCTCTATAGCCTTAATTTTCTTCCAGATTCAGACCACCAGGATCTCACGAAATTGTAACAGTGGTATGCTAGCAGTAAAGACCTAAATCCATCTTTAGGCTGATGATGATGCAGAGAGGAGTTCGCACGATGTCAGAATAAAAACTATCCTTGCATTATGCACAAAAGCATTCTCCAATTACATCTGCCCTGGGAACCATCTCCTGCCCAATCTGACCCTGTTTGCTCTGAGATCCAGCGCCCTGCACGATGTCACAGGAGGGGCTTTGGGGACACAGCTTTGTGTCAACCATTTCATCCACACATGAAGGCCATCCAAAATCCTGCCAAGAGCAAAATCCCTTTTCCCTAGGCTGTGGCCCCTCATTTCTGATGCACAGCTTGCAACATCTCATCAAACACCGTCTTCCTACTGGAAGAAGTACATGATTTTCACAGACAAGTGTCAAAATGCTCTGCACATTAGCTGAAAACAAACCAAGATTTTAGAATTAGAGCATAAATACAGAGCACAGTAAACGATGGCTCTTTGAACGTGCTGGAAACTGTTGTTTTTAGACACAGCATATTTGGCATCTTAGAAGCTAGTACCTTACACTCCTCCCATAAGAAAAGGTAATTAAATACTCTGGGGCTTTCACACTCCCACATGTGCCCTCTGCAACACAAGGATAATGACAGAAGTTATAGTCCATGGTAAACACCATGTGGCCATCAACAGGAGTGCCAATATAGGGACAAAAGCATTTACATGTGCTTGCTATGTGACACAGACTCCTTTTGTCACTGCACTGGGAGCTGCAAGGACTGCAAAAGCCTATTGCAGGCAAACTTCCAGAATAGAACAGGATCAGACACCAAGTGCCATTAAAGTAGGGAAAACAAAATATCCAAATGGAAAAAATCATCCAGGCTTTCTCTTCCTGTTTTTAAAGAACAGAAAACTAAAACACTTTGGGTTTGCCATTGCAAAACACTGATTAAATGGGGGTTGCCTTCTTTATTGTCTAGCACACTGCTTTACATATGGTATGTACCAGGAATTCAAATCAACATTGTAAACAACCCACCTAGAACATGAGCATTTTGCTGACTGAATGCAATTAATTTTCTTTAATTTGTTTTTTCTTCCTAAAAATATTTTATAGACTGTGGTTTATTTGGTGCTTGCAACACCAAAGGACTACACTAAGTGGAAAACCTTCAAGATCTGCCTCCAAAAGGCTGCTGTAACTGCAGGAGAAAATTTTTGCCTCCTTTGGATTAGAAAATATTATCAAGCCCCCAACATGACCCACTTTGTTTTTTATTACCCCCAACGCCCCCCCCCCCCCAAAAAAAAAAAAAAAAAAAAGAAAGTTTTCACATTCTTGACATAAAATCTCTCTTTCTTTTGTGTTACACCTAAGCCAGCCTGGAGATTGCCTGATCATTGCCTACCAGACATGCATTTCAAAGACTGAGAATCAGATCCATAAGGAGGGGCCACCTGCAGGAATTGGATTACTGACTGTTTGGAGTGGGAAAAGAAAAGTCACCTCTTACCAAGCTGAGCACTCGCAGCTACTTCAGCTTCCTCGCTGGAATTTCTTTCTAGTTTGGATAAAAACAACAATCATTCTCTTTTTAAGTCTCAATGTCAGCAATTCCTTCACCATCGAGGTCCAGTTCAGGGACTGTTCCCATGAACAGGCTTAGGTGTCAATGGTGCATCTGTTTCTAACAGCTGCCTTGACAATGCACAAAGCCAAATTACAAGTGGACACTAATTTTTACTTAATGGCAACAAAAAATATAATGGTTTTATTTCACCACATTCTTAGGTATCTTTTCTTAGTTATTCTTAGTTCTTTTCAACCCTATGTATGTCAGATTAGAGGAATATGTAAAAACCTACTTACAGGATTTTTGCCTCGCTCTTGAATGCTTCTTTGTTATTTTACCAACTGGGCACCCACTAACACTTGCTGCAATAGATTTTTTTTCATCTTCCAGCAAAGGCAATATAAAACCCAGTATTAAAATCCAGTTGCAGTGGTTATGCACTGAAAATTGAGAAATAAGTGCTCGGAGATGGGACATTTCAAAGCATCTCCCTAAGTTTAATTTTTAAAGGACAGAATGAGAAGTAATAAATCCTTCTCGTACTATAAGCTACGCATATCACTTGTACAAGAAAAGCCCAAATAAAATGGTCAAAGTGAAGAGATATGAAAACAATGCAAGCTGGGATTGGTTGAGAATTGCTGAGATCTTGGAGACAGCTTTTTTCTTTGGAATGAATTCTGCTATGTCCCTTCCCTTTAAAATAGCAGTGCAGTTTGGATCTTTGCTTTCCTGACTTCATTGGAAAACACTTCCTAAATATTCCTGCTGATAAGATCATTCAGAACCCTCCTCCAGTCACTCTGCTGAAAGGCAAACACATTTTCTGCTGGTAAGAGCAGGGCAGGACAGTATCAGGCAAATGCAACCAGTAAAAACCCAAAATCCTCTCTTGAGCAAAACCTCGTTCTGAGAGAAAGGCAAAGCAAGCAGGAACTCTGCAGTGACAACACACACGTGCCTGGCTCTGATAGAGAATGTTTTCCAACATTTTGGGAGGTGTCAACAGGATCATGAAATTTGGTGAATGCGTAACAATAGCAAAAAGTGATGGGTGTAATGTCAGAAATTTAATACAGAAAGGACTTCTACAAACTCTGCCTTTCACAAGGAATCTTACTGTCAACAAGTAACCCTCTTCTTGGTAATGGGCTGCAGAATCAAAGTAGAAAAAGCATACATAAGTCAAAGGATTTTTCAGAGATAATCAAGTTTATATATATAACTCTTTCTGTGGGAACAAATCACTAAATTGTGGGGTACTGGTTGGTGCTGCCAGTCCCCAAGAGCATTTGTATTTTAAAGCCTTGATCCTCTAGACCACTGGTTTCCCAGAAGGATCTGTACAAATTACTCAAGAGTTTATTCCTGGGGTTTGGAAATAGCTACGCTGTATAAAAATGTTTTTGTATTTATTTTTTTAAAAAATTATCTTTACAAAACAACTTTTCCCTTTTTTCTTTCTCTTTTTTTTTTCTTAAAGATATCATTATCTACAGGAACCCATAAAAATTTTTCCATATTTACATCTAGATAGCTAATCATTGACAAATATATTGTGAAATAAAATATTGAAAGTGAATACCCAACCTTTTAAATAGACATTTGGCTCACAGCATAAACAACAGAGAAAACAAATGAACAAAACAACAACAACAACAAAAGATCTGCTGTTCTTACAGGTCTGATATTTTCTTTCTCTTAATAAAAAAAAAAAAATAAAAAGAAGAAAGAAGGAGAAAACAATATATTGGTGGGATCAAACGCGCAGCTTCTAAGCAGAACGGCAGCAGCAAAGTGCTCCCATCAGCTGCTCACACTGAACCCCGAGCTGCCTGGAGCTCACTGTGGCACAGCCCAGTGCCAGGGCTGGCACTGTGCCCACGCAGCTCCTCGTGCCCCCCTGGCTCTCCTGGGCAAGGCCACGGCCCCCACGCTCCCTCTGCCCCCCAGCAGCTGAGCTTGGTTCTGAAAGGAGACATTTGGTCCCGAGTGCCTGCAGCAGGCTGAGTGCTGCCCCAGCACAGCCTGAGCACCTGCACACCTGAGGCACAGAGCAGCACACCTGAGGGACAGAGCAGCCACCCCCAGCACACAGGCGTGCAGCTCCCTTGGAAATGACCCTCTGGCACTGCCCCGTGGCCAGCAGCTCCCTTAAATAACCTCCTGGCACTGCCCCGTGGCCAGCAGCCCGGGAGGAGGAGGAGGAGGCACGGCTGGGCAGGGCCAGAGCAGCAGCCTGGGCCACAGCTGGATGGCTGCTGCCCACAGCTGGAGTGCAATCTGGGACTGCAGGGCTAGGGGAAGGCAAAGCTCCTCGGAATTGTTCCCTTGCAGGCACCAATTCTCTACAGTTCTGGCCTTCTGCTTGTTGTGGTGTGCTGGGACGTGTGCTGCAGCTCGTGTGAAAAGAACTCAGCCCGTGCTGCATCTCCTCACATCCACTCACACTTACAAACACCCCCTCACCCACACTCATGTGTTGGCAGGATATATCAGCATTCATATAAAGCTTTGGAAGTTTTAACCCTCAGCATTAAGAGCAAAAGCTACTTAACAGGTACCTTACTGTTAACTGCAAATGTGCTTCAGAAGCAGCATTTCCTTAGATAATTTCTCCTGTAAATATCACAGTGACCCTAATATATCATTAAATGTATTTTGCTGAAGTGTGCAGCCAATAACCCTGGCTATATATATATATTTATATAATTCCACCCACCCCCAAATCTCTTCAAAGAAAGTCTGTAAAGCCAGTGTTGCAGTGTGAAAGCTTCCTTGAGCAGAGGAGTTTAAACAATGTACCTCACCAGAAAAAGGAAAGGGAAACAAATGGAACAGCTGCAGGCGCATTATCCCGAACTTCTACAGTGTTGTGTCTAAATGCTGTGCTGGCTTGAGAAAGAGTCTGTGCACGAGTCCATCTGTCTCAAAATACTGCTGTAAATATGGTCATTGGTTTGGTTCTACAGTTGTGTTCTGCTCTTCGTCCTTCCTGGCCTTGCCTTTCTCCTCCTCCTCCTCCCTGATGGCCTGGATTTGTTCCGAAGGTTGGTGCAGTGGGGATGGCTCTGTGCCCTGCTTCTCTGACCCAGCTAACCTCTCCTCATCCTCTATCACTTTCTGCCACATCTTATGGTTCTGAAGCAGGTGCTGAGTGATCTGACAGTAGATTTTCCTCCTCTTGAACTTCTTCTTTCCTGCAAAACACCACGTGACATTATTGGTTAATTCTGCACGTCAGGAGACACAGATTTTAAGTTCCACATCCATATGTGACTTACTGCACTCATCAAATCTTTCTCAGGTTTCCCAACAGAAAACAGGGATGATACCCAGGCAAGGCAGGAACGTGTGTGGGAAAGAACAGAAAAAGTGAGGCTGTTGAGGGGAAAAGCTATATATTTGTATTTTGTGAGAGCACCTAAGACTGCTGTTTCCTAAAACTTCTGGGTACAGTGAGAGAGGGAAAGATAACTCAGGGGAGGGAAACAAAGGAACAGCAGTAGAAAATTCAGAGGGAGAAAGAACGTGAAAGAAAGAAAGGAAAAGGTAATGCAGGATTAAACTGATGAAAGGAAGAGGTCTACAGTTGCAGTATTTTCTCTTAAAAATCACTTTCCACAAGTGATTCCTCCTTTAAAGGTAAAAAACCTTTCATCTCAGTACAGCAAATATTGTCAATGTTGCCTTTCTAGAGGAGAGGCAGGACAATGAGCTTTAGTTACTGATTAGCCAAGTGATGCAGCTCCCAGCACACAACACAGCAATGCTCAGTGCCAATTCTCTTCCCGTTCTTCATGTTACCTTGAATAGATTTGCATTAAAATGATTCCACTGTTAAAAACTCTTTTACTGCATCAGCATTTCAGACCCCCATTCTATTATTCCTGTATGTCATGTTAGCTCATGGAATGTTTTCCTTGAAAAATCTTCCCTAGATATCTTTTTTTCAGGATATTATTGCAGTCTATTAACCAGTGCTGAAAGAGTCAAGAAAGCCCTCGTGCACAGACAGAAGATCCACCACCAGAAACCCCAGCTAAGGTAGAAATAAGCGGTGGATATGAACCACATTGGTCCTGAAACCGTGGAGCATCTCCATTAACAAGTGTGATTATTCTTGCAATTATTAATGCAATTGCTGGTGTAAGCGCTGCAGCTTCACCAAGGACAGCAGTGACTCAGTGCCACTCTGGGGGAGGCCCATGCTGAACCTGGCCAGCTCACAGCCTCTGCTGAGTGCTCTGCTCACAACATGGAGCTTGTTTTGCTGGAAAACGGAAGTGTCAGCAACCTACTGGATCCGGCATTTTCACAAGTTTCCATTTCTGCTGTTTCCTCCTCTTCTTGCTCATCAGTGTCTCCTGATTCATCACTGTCCTCTACCCATTTTCCTGGCATCAGCCCTGCCGAGTCGTAGGAGTTGCAGAGGGGCCCCACGATGTGGGTGATGAAGGACTCCTGCAGGTGCGCCAGCTGCGGGGCAGAGCGGTCCATGAAGGGGCTGATGGGCAGCCCCAGGCTGGCCTCCTCGTCACCCTGGGCAGGAGAGAACAGCTGTCACTCCTCTGAGCCAAAGGGAACAAACCCTGCCACAGAAAGCACCACAGCATACCCAACCAACTCAAAATGCAGCAGGAGCAGCAGCTCAGTGCCACCCTGGCACTTCATCCTGTCAATGGTCAGAGTCACAGCTCTCCTCCTGCAGGAGCTGACACCAACCCATGTATTGATACCAATAACAGGAGTTTAACAAGGATGCTAATGACTCTGCAGAAGCATGCCCCTAGCCCTGAACTTTACACTGTGTGAAAACTTGAAATTGTTGTCTCATTTCTTCACATTATTTCAGAAAAATCCTTTCTGACTGTGTGACTGTTAAGTTCACAACAACCTTGTTTACAGGGAATAAAGCAACTTCTACAGGACAGGGCTATCTCACCAGAATAATTTTCTTATTAATTCATCCTTATTAAAAGTGACCTGGAGATGTCCTCTTGGCTTTGGGTCATAAATATTTGTTTCCTGAGACTATCAGCACGATCCCTATGAAAGCAATGTATGACATCTGTTTGTTCAAAACCAGCAAATCTTTCCCATGAAGCTTTTTGTTAGCTTTTTTGGGGGAGAGAGGGAGGCATAAGACGAGTTTTTTCTCTTCCTTCTCATGGTATAAAATGAAGTAAAAATTCATTGCAGAACAAAATCTGGTATCCTCAATTCCCTGTCACAGCCAAGGTTCTGGTGATACCAGTGTGCTTTCAGCTGAGCAGACAGGACAAGACCAGATGTCACCTCCGCCCCAAAAAATATCTAACCTCCATTATCAAGCCTGATACGTAACTTAGTGCTGTAATGCAGAACAGAGTTCTGTATTGAAGGATATAGATTAGAATTTGGAGACAAATTTTCAGTTTCCATTATATTATACTTTGCTTATATTTATCTCCTTGTAAAGTAAATTTTTGAAAAGTAATGGTCTTCCTAGCTGACCAACACTCCGTCTGCATCTCTATTTGGTGAAGGACAAAAAATGAGAGCTAAATTTTGCAGTATGTACAGCAAATATCTCATTTCCTTGCGTTTTGTTTGTTAATTTTATAATAAACCAACCCTGACATGTTATGTTCAATCACTAAAAACAAATATTTGTGCTGACAGAACACTGAAATGTGCCATCCATTCTTGAAATAGCAAGCAAATTAATAGGAGGTGACAGCTTGCTCTTCTTTACAGAAACATATCTGAGATTTCCTAGTTGTGAACTGGGAAAAATGTTGACTATTGAAATGTTTACAATTTCTTTTTATACTTTTCTGTTAAAATATGATTTATTATGTGAAACATCTTGCAGTTTGTTTTTTTTAGTTCTAATATGTCTATCCTATCTTCAAATAATTATGCTGGACATGGGAGAGAAGGAAACATCCTGCAACAATATGAAACAAGATGCTGAATATTTTAAACAACACATTTTTAATAAGCAGTTCTTATTTATATGGGAGTGAAATTCTTCAAAGGAATTGGTGTTTATTTTAACAAAGATACTTCATGATTTTCACAGTACAGATGTGTGCTTTTTGATAATACTTCCAGGGAAATTCAAACTTCCCATAAAATTCTCCTTTTTAGAAATGAGAATAAGAAGACTTTTTCAGTTGCAGAAAAAATCTAATGCTCAAAAGCATGGTGAACATGGTTAGATACACATGTTGTAGCATTTTACATTAAAGAAAAACAGATGTTATAAGAGATAAAAGAAACTGGGAATATATATTATCCTTCTTAATGTGCCAAAACCAAGTCCAAGAAAGAAAATGTTGTTTTGAATCTCATTTCTGAATGATGGAAAATAACACAGGCTCACACTGTGGAACAGATAAGAGAGTATCTTCCCACATCTGCAGCCTCACAAGCTTGATTCACTGTCCAAGGCTTTGATGATATTAACATATTGGGGCACTTCCTTCTGATCTAACTTTTATTGGAAAAAAGCAAAGTCACATTCTCCATCTGATTAACTGCTTCTGTCTGCATGCAGTAGTCAGCCACATATGATCATCACCAGAACTGCCAAGTACAGTTTGTTGGGACAGTTGTAATGAAGAAGAAAAGCATTTCCTGAAAGAAGATTTGGGACATTAACATTGTTTTGGGACATACTCCCTTTGCTTAAGAAAAAAATGAAAACCAAAATAGAAGCAGCTATATTCATGGTATATGTAAGGTTCACTGTATTTTCTTCTTCTTGGGAGATTTGAAAGAAATGAAGAAGCTTCAGGTCAATGTCTGAATTATGTCCCTTTCCCTGTCTCTTTACACACTCCAGAAGGCAGCAGCAAATCCTGGTTGGAATTTTTTTCCCAAACTGTAAGTGCAATAAATTCAAGGGAAGTGGAAAAAGCTTTAAAAGGGATTAGTCTGTGACTCCAAGTTAGTGCACAGCCTCCTTGGGAAGTCTGTGGGTTGTCTGGTTCAGTGATTTAGCCTGTTTGCTCCATCTGGAAAAGACAGGATGTGGGGCTTAATCTGACCAGAACATTCGAAATGTTCCCACTCAGGAAACAGAGGAATAGTGTGGGAACAGCCCTGACCCTTGCACTCAGCAGGGCTAAATAGGTTAAAATGAGAAAAGGTTGACTTAAGGGCTCCCTTACCCCTAGAAAGAGAGGGGCAGTGCCTGGCTGTATTCCCAGCTGTCTGTGAATCAGTCTGTGCCTGTCCTCCTTCCCTGTGCCACCAGCACGGCCCTGCACCATTGGTGCACGTGCACTGACAAACCTCTGGGAGCTGGCAGTGCTGCCCTGGAATGAGGAATGGGCCAGGATCAGTGTGCAGGAGCAGATGTGGCAGGCTGTGATGAAAGCAGTGCTACAGCCCTGCCCAGCAGGAAAGGTCCTGCTTGTGTGAACAGACACGTGGCTGCAGAGCAGCTGAAACAGCCCCACTGCTCTGTTCAGAGCACCTGAACAACGGTGTCCTGCCCACTTTTGGAGACTGCATGTCAATCAAAGGGTGAGACTGCAGAGGAGGGCCATGAGAACCAGCAGATGTCTTGGAAGAACACAGAAGGAAGGATGAAAACAGGGCTTGCACTAAAGAAGAGGGAAGTGACAGCCAAGATGACTGACAACAGGGAAAGAAGAAAAAAGAGGAAAGAAACGCTTGTTCACCATGCCAATGTTTGTCCACAGTGCCAGACCTGAACAGTTCAGCCTGCAGAAACACCACCAGAGGTCTCTGAGGACACATCAGAAACTTCACTGGTGCAGCAAACACATGGATTAACGTAGCCCTGGCCAACTCCTCAGCCCCACCCCCTCTGGCTGCCGCTGGCCACCAGCACCGCCGCGCCCCAGAACAGCAGCCATGCAGCCCTGCAGGGCCCTTACCTGCTCGTAGAACTCATTGACGATGCCCTCTGTCCACTGCAGGTGCAGCTCCTTGCACTTGGCAGGCCCGTTGATGTCGGCCAGCTTGATGCACATCTGGCACACCAGCAGGCGGTCGTTCTCGTTGGCCCAGTCGATGCCAACGTCGTCGTTCACCTGGCGGGCAGAACAAGGAAACCATGATGGTGACCCCGGGCACAAGGAGGCATCCACAGAGCAAGATCTGACCTGGGACACTGTACGACATATTTAGCTATTTAACAAAACCACTGCATAAGCAGGTGAGCTAACCCCAGGCTGGAATTAACAATATGGAAAAGGAAAAATAAGTGAAAACCAAGGAACATTGAGATGAATAATGAGAAATCCATGTTTAGCACATTATGCACCTGTTTGGCAGCATTTACTAGGAAAGCAAACGAATGCAATCTTTCCACAACATTTTTCAAGAAGCTGATACCTACTGGTGTATAAATATAAATTACTATAAAATACCATGATGGTTTCATTGCGGCGTGAATATGTGTGTAATGAGCTTATTTCCCTGTTTGATCTAAGTGTGGCTGAAACTATTTATTCCCTTTTTCCTTCTCTCTATTTTTCCCATGCCTCTCACAAGAAAAAGTGGTCCATACTATCAGCTACTCTAAAATAAAAGCAGAAAGGTTGGAAGGGACATGAGATGCAGCGGTGCAAAAGGAGCTCAGACTTTTTTGGATCCACAGATCAGTTCTCTGCCTATCCTGCACCACATCTAGGGCCTCTCTCTACAGCTTCTTAAAGCCTGACAAAGTGAGAGACGTTACAGAGAAATGGAAAACAAAACTAGGTGGACACCTGGAGGCTTCTAAGTGTCAGCATACAGATCCAGCCTAAGGGATGCCACAGGAAAACATTTTTATCCAAGCCACCAAAACACCTGGGAAATCCTGGGTACAAAACACACTGTTCTTGGGGGTTCCTCACAAGGAACAAGAAGGCAGTAGCAGCTCCAAGGGCAGGTATCTAGTTAACATGCCAACAGCTCTGATGTGTGATGGAGTTTATCAAAATATCTTAATAGGAGGTGATTCTCAGTAAGTTAGGTTGAAACTTTAAAGAGTTTTTAAGAATGGTTTCTCAGGGTTGTGATCTTACGGCTCACATGGAACAGGCAGGAAAGGTCTTCAGTGACCTTCCTCTGGAAAGAGAAAGGAAAGGAAGACCATGCTTTCACTGCATTTGAAATTAGAATGTCAAAACTGTTTTGATTTCTGTGCTCTGATAATACAACAGTATGACTAAATCAGTAAAAATTCACTTAAAGTAGCCATTATGGAAACTTGGTAATAGCACCTTTGATTTTTCTCCCCGAGTGCTTCGCTAATAGGTCTCAAGTGCCAGTGAACAAGAAAGCAATGTTGAAAAGTAGAACGTAAAAAATAGTATTTTTAGCCTTAAAGCACTTTCTGAAAAGAAGTAAATACGTATAAGGAGAAAAACTGCGTCACTAACTTAAAATTATTAAAACCCAACAGAAAGGCCAGATTAATATTCCATATTTTACAGCAGTCAAAAGGGCATTCAGAGGAAACAGAAACCCTTTTTGCTGGATGCCACCAAGGCCCACAATCTTTCCTGACCATCCCCCAGAATCCCAGACCGATCTCACCTTGGCGTTGAATTTGGCAACGAAATCGAAGTGTTTCTTCAGGTCAGTAGCCAGGATGGCCTCGATGACGAGGAAGCGGAAATGCTTGAACTCCACGTGGTCCAGGCTGGCCAGGAAGTTGTACTCTGGCCTGGACATGAAGAGGTTCCAGGCAGCAGCAGCGTGGTGGTTCTCCAGCACGGAGCGGTCGTTGTACAGCACTGCCTGCGGGCGAGGGGGGAGCTGAGCAGCAGCCCTGGCTCAGCCCCTAACCCTGACCCTAAACTAACCTAACCCTAACCTAACCTAACCTAACCCAGGGCTCAGGGAGCACAGGGCTGTGCTGCCCCAGCCCAGGATTCACCTCCCCCAGGCACGGCTCTCCTGGCTCACTGCTCTGCGCAGCTGTGCCCGTGCACGGCTCCTTCCAAACACAGAAACAAGGGAAATTCCACCCTGCAGCCTGAAAACTCATACTCAGCCTGACAGATACCTCGGTGCTAAAACCCTAAATTGGTGCACCCTTTACCAAAATAAGAGGGCAATTCTGTCATAAAATAACAAGGCAATTATGTTTTCCTATTAATTTATTTTCAAACTAGAGTCAATAGGTAAACTTCTATTTCTGATGTTTACAAACACAGAGTTATAGCACTTGTTTCTTACAATTAGATTTAAAGATAGGACATTCTCCCAATCTATTCATCTGGCCAGAGCATCAAAGCTCCTGATCACAGAAATGCATTGCAAGGATGAGAAGCATTACTATCAATTCACAGACAAAAACTGATACCAGAGCAAGTTCAGGTGACTTGAAGGAAGTTTGGTTGCAAGCTGGGGAGTAAATCTAGAATTTCTGCATCCCTACTTGACCTGCCACCATTAAGATATATTTTTTTTTATTTCCTTGTCCATAGAGGTATTTTTCAGCGCAGCGTGCTGAAGCCAGGCAGGTCAGCCATGTAAAGTAAGGAAAGATGATGCCATAATTAAGCCAATAAAGCGTGACTCAGAATTGCTGAATTCAGCTCTCAGGACTAGCAGCAACTTCTATGTAACCTCAGGCAAGTCTCAATTCTATGTTTATAACACTGATATTATTTTCCACTCTCTGCCTCTTTTTACTTTCTATGAAAGACTGCAGCTGCTCATATTCCACAGAAACAACAGAAAGTGAGTTATGATCGTGCACAATTTAACTTGCAAAGCACAGTCAACTACATAACTGGGATTTTTTTATTTTATTTAATCTTTCTGTGCATTAGTTGGTGGAATAATTCCTCCATTCTTCCACAGTTACAGATTCTCTATCAGTCAGCAGAGCTTTACCTTCTTCACTGACACACTTTATCAGTACCTTTCTTAAGAGCTCTGCTAACTGAGGGTGTGTAAGAAGACTCTCACCAGCAATCCCCAAGTGAAGTGATTATTTCTGTCACTTTGACGAGCTGTTTCAAAGCACTTGGCAGACTTGTGCTTAGTGGAAGCCGCAGGCACCACCAGCAAGGAGAAGCTGCCATCAACACCTTCCAAACTGAACAGCAGCACTGCCTGAGATTCATTTACCTGGGGAGCACTCGTTGCTACCAGGAAGGCGTTGGTCCTCCCAGGGTGATCATAGTCATGCATGGCTGCAGCTACATAGAGAGCCATCAGCTCCAGGGCAGGGATGTTGCCAGCCAGGCATCCATAGCTGTCATCTGTAGGGGTGTATGTCTTGGAGAACACATAGCCCATGTGGCCGTGAGTGATGCCACTGTCAGAGTCTGAGCAGAAACAAACAGAGGAAAGCAATAAAAAATCCAGTGCCACTGTTGCGGTGACCTGCTCTAACAGAAGCAATACAGCAGGGAGAGAAGGAGCAAATTTACAGTAAGAGTAAATACAGCTGACCTCAATGCTTTCTGTGCCCATGATGCAGTACAATAAGGCAAACAACTGGAAAGGAACAAATTCTGATCCCACCTGGGGATCTTCCAGCCAG
The DNA here is from genome assembly GCA_025629985.1 of Chamaetylas fuelleborni. Taxonomy (NCBI): domain Eukaryota; kingdom Metazoa; phylum Chordata; class Aves; order Passeriformes; family Muscicapidae; genus Chamaetylas; species Chamaetylas fuelleborni. The sequence goes on along the minus strand of JAOTBB010000883.1, from coordinate 70,988,817 downwards.
CCAGCAAAACCTAATCCCAAACAATGTAAGTTACAAGCAGTAAGTCATGGATACACAGCCATGCTGGAGCTTTGTGGGAAACTTGATCTTCCCACTCCTTTCTCCAATTTCTTTCATCATGTAGACAAGTCCACGAGACGCTGACAGTCCTTAAAGCAATGGACTAGAATTCATTAGTTAAATTACAGTGCATGTTTTGCAGTACAAATGTCTAGACTTGGGATGTTTGCTGGTAATCCTCTTATCATCCTCTTTCTGAAGCATCTTGAGCTTACCTGTCAGAGACAGATACTGAGGTGCTTTCCTTATTTAATCTGAATGACCTTGAATGGATCTTGCATGCAGCTAAACAATGTCTTTCAAATAAAAACCATCAAAAAACGCCAGAACTCAACCCCTCTCATTCCACCTCACTTACAAAGACACTGAAATCCCTTGCTAAAAATTTTTCCAGGAACAAAACCATTAAACACCACACAAAAAACCACCACCAAAACAAAATAAAAAACCCCAATAAACCAAACAAAAAAACCAAGCCAAACCAAAAGAAACAAAAATCCCCAAACCCACAAACTCCTGCTTTTCCAGCAAGTCTCTGAGAACACCAACAAAACACAGACAGGTCCTCTAGTTGCTACAGCTGAACATGGAGGAGTTAATACAAAAATGCAAGAAGAACAACTTCCTGTAGTGAGCAATCATTAAACAGAAGAAGACTGGTCTTGTGAAGCAATATGGTAACAAATATTTTTATTTGGAGATAGTGAGGAAAAGCAAAGAACACTTCCTGCCAGCCAAGCACTGGCAAGTGCATGGCACTATCTGCCTGCCCCAGAACTTGTAGAATAGCAAAACAAGGAAGGGTTTAAGGATTTAAGTATATGCTGCCTCTGGTACAGCACTGAAAAGCACTAATAATACAGGGGTTTTTTCCCTAGGAAAAAACCTTCTGCAAAAATCAAACAGTAACAAAGATCTGTCCTTAAAGGTGACCACAAGGTTTTGCATTCACACATCTTTAAATGTTAAAGTATTAGGTTTTGGAGGAACAATCCCATTCATTCCAAGTTACACAAACACACCTGAACACCTTCAACGTTCACGGTGCTACTGAACTACTAAACCTGTCACAGACTGCACCAAGCCCTGCACACCATCCTCAGCTGCTGCCTCTGTCACTGCACACCCAGGAGAGGAGCCCCAGCAGCAGAACCCGTGGAGTACCTGAGTCACTGGCAGAGCCGTGCTCGCTGATGACAGTGGGCAGCCCTGGCACGGGCTGGGTTGTGAGGAACCACACGGCGTGCAGCACGTCCGTGGCGTGGATCCGGTTGTGATCTGTGATGGAGAGAGAACCAGCCAGCTGTGAAACATCTGTCAGGCTGCTCCTGACACAGGACAGCAGCCCCATCTACTGGGTACCGTGGGGCACTCAACCCAGCAGAGACAAAACAACATTATCTTGAGCAGCACAGCTCTTTTTACCTTTTTCATAGAAATGAAAAAAAGGAAGATAAATTGATTTTGTATTAGAAAGAGATTCCTCTTTAGTAAAATAAAAAAACACTTAAGAAAAAAGCAAGGAAACAGAGTGCTAGGTTCACAAAAATCCCAGAGACTCTATCAGTAGTTCCACGTTTTAAACAGAAAAGAATGGCTTCAGTAGAACAGACTGTGGGACTTCCACCTCTCATCTCCTCAGGCTGTAATCTCTGCTTTAGATCCCTGATCACAAACACAAGGAAAGGATCAAAACTGGATCTCTCACTTTCCCAGAACAGACTCCAAACCACCTGGCTGAAGGCACTTTGAGGTAGCTTTCCTTAAATCCTTCCCCCTGTAACTGCTCCAACTGGTATTTAGTATTTTGTCAGAGAGACTTCTTATAATGATGTGCCCCACATTATTCTGTGAGTGCAGAGAAAAGAAGGTATTCTATGTTCCTCACTGCTGGCTTTATCTGCCAGCTAAAGGGAGTGAGAACTCTTTCCTCCTGGGAAAACAAGAGTCTTTTGCAGCTGGAGCACTTTGATAAATTTGATTTGAACAAGTAAATACTTTGGGGGTGACTGGAAACAGGTTTTTCAGTGAGTAAATGCTGTCCACTGAAAAATCAGTCGAGCTGCAGTTACAGAACAGGGTTCACTCATGCATTTGGCATATGCTTTCTGCTTATAAAGCTCATCTCCTTTGGTAGCACTGCACTGCTGCTGTATAAAAGTCCGAGTCTCCCCACTTTAGGAGTTAAATGTTTCAAGAACCTCCACCTGGGGCACTGGAGTACACTTGCATTACAAGGAAACAATCTTTACTTATAAGAGCTTCATAGGATTTCTGGCTTGTGCAGATTTGCCATGAATTATGAAACAATGTAAAAGATTAAATACAAAGAAAAAAGATGGCAGGCTGTGTTTCAGCACCAGCATCTGCCTAGCTGTCCATTTGGTCATGATGTACTCGAAGAAAATGTAGCTTTATAATGCAAAAAAAAAAAGGCTTCAATACACATGTGTATGGAAAGTCCCCAAAACTTCAGGGAAGCTTTATTATCTGCCAGGAATTATTACTTACAAGGTATCTCTCGGTATCCACACTCCAAGGCATGAAAGTAGTTCATAAATTCCCTCACTGGTATTTTAAAAGTTTCAAACAGCCCCATGTCTTCAAAAAGCCTGTATGATACCTGAAAGAAAAAAAAACAGCAAAAAACCCCATGCTGCTAAGTAGATGAGAAAAACTCTAAAAATTAGATATTAAACTCCTTAGGTTGAATTACCCTGTGAAAATCTGGAAGCACTTTTGGACTGATGAGTTCTGTATGGCGAGAAATGGTTACAAATTACACTGTGCATTATCCCTGAACCTAAATCAAACTTCTATCCACACCTGTTTGTGTCTGTATATTTTTTCTATAAACTGGGACCTGTGAGCTGCACCTAAAGCTTAATGACCATCAACTCCAAATGTCCTGCCACCGTGGATTTTTACGGTAAAAATAACAAAAAAAGGATATGAATTTGCAGCATTAATGATCTTCCTCCTGCCTCTCCTCATGGTCATTTCCTACCAGGAAAACCTGCCTGTGAACTAGTTCTGGCAAAGCAGCACAAGAGGCAGTGATGGTGCAGAGGCAGCTGAGCATCTGTCCCCAGCCAGGACGGCCCTGCAGTGACCAGGATCTGACAGGGGGTTCTGCTCCCACTTCTGCTCCTGCCCTAACTGAACCACTGAACCACGGTGCTCTGGAAGACAAGAGCTTAGAATAAAAGGGAGGGCCTGTAAAAGGCAAAACATGACTCTCTGAAAACCCCATGGGATCCCCCTGTATTTAGGCAGAGTGAACAGAGTGACCACATGCATAATTTGGATTGGAATCTGCATAGAACCCTGTTTCTGTCTCTAGAATCATGGCTTAACTATATCAGCTGGGATCCAATATTTCACCTACAGACAGACGAATCATACATTCTAGTTTTAGATCAGTCACATGTAAGCCACTTATTTCTGTATAAAAAGAGGAACCATAATGAAATAATCTTCAGCAAGACCAAATCTTACTGATCTACACTGGCAGTACAGGACAGGTGTCTTAAATAAAGCATGTCATAAAAGCTTGTTTTTCCTCCCCTTGGATTTTAGGGGTTGGGAAATGTCATAGTTGAAAAGAAGAGAAGTTGGCTGTGATGTGTAGGAATGACAACTTTTCCCTCTGACTTGGAGTAAAATGGCATTATTCTCTGTGGTCATTAGAAAGCATGAACAGCCAATCAGGTAATTTGGCCATTTTAATAACCAACCTACCTTCCTACCTTCCTTCCTACCTTCCTTCCTTCCTGCCTTCCTTCCTTCCCCTCTCTCTCTCTCTCTCAGCAAACAGGGAGGAAGAGGGGTAAAAGCAGGTCAGAAAGAGGGAAAAAAAGGGCACTGATGTCTTCCCCAAAGTCAACTAGCCATATTTTTTAATTTCAAAAAACCCCCAAACACAACAACTGTGCAGTTGTTGTTTTTATTCCTTGCTCTTGCTTAAACATTTAAATGTGCTCTTCAGGGACCAGCTCGGAGCCCTGCAGGGATGTCACCCTGCCCCTGACACTGCTCCTGTCCTGCCAGCATGGGAGCACCTCCACTTCCCTCTGTGGCCAGGAACAAAAGCTGAACCACAGGTTTTAGTCTTACAGGAGCTGTAAGCAAAGTGTTAAGTGTGACTCAAGATGTTGCTGCATTTTCTGGCCTGTTAAGAAGCAGCAGCTCAGCTCTGAGAGCTTGGCTCTTCGTTTCTGCATGAGACCAAATGCATGCTCCTCTCCTCCCCATCCTGCATATCTGTCACTGCCACCTTTACTGGGCTTGCCACTCCAGTCTGCACAGATGCTTTCATGCTTCCTGACCGGTCTGGGGGCTTTTTATATGTCTAAATCAATTTAACATGCCACAAGGAAGGAACAGACATCTCAAGCAGCTGCTAAGATGCTAAGCCAGCATTTGCTTTGTAAACTGAATGCTTCCCTGGAGCCATGTGTCAACTTTGCTTTGTTCCATCTCGTGAATTTAGCCTAGCAGGGCAAACACAGTTAATTCAGCTTTTTAATTTACTTTTATTTTTGAATGGTTTAGTCCATTTAATAGCAAAATACAGGGAATAAATCATTAGAGCTTTTTCCCCCCCTCTGTTAATAATAACCCAGGGTTTAAAAATCAAACTAGGAAAAAATAGTGCTTTTGACTGAAGAAAAATATTTATTTATCTTAGTTTTCTGATTTCTGAAAATAATTTAATTAGCAACATCTGAGTAGGTGGGGGCAATAAGGATCTATATTTTGTGAACAAAGTTGAACTTGCTACATTCTGCTGTTAGGGAGAGGGAGTTACTATAAACAGCTGTTACAGAAAATGTTGGATTCTCATCACAAATATTAAAGCTTCTCTATTTTATTTCACAAGCCTCATTTTGTGGAACTGTGAAGTGGATAACATGTTGAGAACCTGTGCAAAAAACAGATTTTGGGCAATAGACTGAGGAGATTTGGTGCAATTTGAGGGAAGCACAGAGGACTTTTGTCCAGAGGGACAGACCCCATGCAGTTTGGAGAAGTGCCTAGAGCCTACAGAGGTACCCATGTAGAACCAGAACAAATTTTGGCCCATGCCATTAAAAGAAAATTCTGGTTTTCCTTATGTTTCATTCATCATTCTATTATCATTCCATGCTATTAGAAAAATGAGCAGTATGATCTAGAAGAGCATTTCAATCACACACTCGCTGTCTGGTGCAAAAGTGCCTCAGTGAGCATCCCTGAATTTATCCAATAAACACATCCAATATCCACAGTCTGCCTGTTTCTCTAAAATGAACCTTGATGCTTGGCAGGCTGGTCAAACACAGATGCTGCTTGCCAAGCTGCAGAACACTAAAAAGCAGACCACAGAATAAATCTGAATTCATGCCATCCTTTTCCTTATTGACCACCAGATAATTGAATCTAATTGAATAACAGGTAACCACCAAGGGACTGTGATTTGATCCAGCATTCTCTGGAGCTTGTTACACTGAAATCTGCCTGGCACACTAACCTCTGTACTTCTGGGAGGGTGGGGTGATGATTGTACCACACTCTACCAATTAACTTTATCTCTTCACTACATAATGCCTTGTAAAGTGATATTCCTTCAGTCAGACTCTCTTGGGCTTTTTATGCCTTTTATCCCTAAACAGTAATAAAAATAATTACTTGCCTTTCCTGTTTAATAATCTTCAATACTTTTATAAGAAAAACTGACTAATTTGTCAGTGTGCCAGGAAAAGGGGCATAAGAGAGTAGAAAGTTCAGCCAAGCAAGTGATTATGCAAAGTGACACTAATCCTGCTGGGTAGAGACAGGCTGTGTCAGCGACTGAATTAAACCCACAGGAAGGAATAAAAACCTGAGAGCTGAAAGAACGACTTGTAAGTTCTCCCATCCTGATCCACAGCAAATCAGTCTTCCCTATGTACTATTATATGAATTTTCTCTCAAAGTTCTGAGTCTTGAAAAATGAGGGAATATAGCAAGGATTCTTTCCATCCCCACTTCCTCAGGCCTTGCTTTCTTTCCTAGCCTGAAATCTGAAATCTTTCATTTCTGGGATCTTTTACTGAAATCTTCAGGATAAAGGAGGACCAAAACTCTGTATATCTTGCATCCACTGAATATATTTACTGTTTAGCCCTCCCATGCTAAACCCAAAGAGCTCAGTAAGAGCTGGAAGCATCTCAAGAGAATATTCAGAGAAGCACAGAGCAGAAGGCAAAATAGGTGCATGTTTTTTTTTCCTTCTGCATTTTTAAATTTGAAAATAAAGACATTCAAAAATAAGGAATATAATGAGACAGAGTTCATACTGTCAGCTTTGACTTAGGTGTCAGGGACCACACCTCCTTGGATATTCAGCTTGTAAGGACAGTGCCTTTTAACATGTCTGTGTCTAAATCTGTCAACGCTCTACCCAGACACTGCAGATAAGGTACACCTCTCACCTGGCTGAGAATCCGACCGCATTTCTTCCCAATTTTTTCCACCAGATCAAAGATTGGGAAGTTCCAACTATTTAGCTGCTCCATCAGGGGATCCAAGTTGTCCATAACCAGAGGCTCAGGAGCCAGTACAGGCTTGTCCTGCGCCAGAAATCAGAACAAAAAGGATTGTCAGTGCAGTGAAGCATCTCAAGCAAAAATTTATGCTCTTAAAAGCTGAAGTCCATTAGCATCGTGTGTAAGTCAGTGGTACTCTACTTGGCTCAGAGTAGCTGTCCTCATTTCTTGCAGCCCTGCAGCTACTCACTCTCCTTTGTAATGTTTCACTTGAATGGATAGCAAATTCTGTTTATGAAACAGCAGTGTCTGCACTTAGCACTGACACTCACTCATTCATTCACTCATGGGAATCATTCATTCATTTCCAAGGGAGTCTGCCTTCATTGTGAAATTCACTGTGGGACAGAGAGAAAAGCTCTCAGTTTGTGCTTCTGCATCAGGACCCATTCACTACACTGACATGGCTAACAGAGCTCAGTCCAAGTGAAGACTTGTACTCCTTAAACTGAAACCTACCTGTTTCTCAAGGTCTGCAAATAAAACATGGGTTATGCCCCTCCTTCCGCATTTCTCCCTTTATACTCCTGGAATTTCCTTTCACTTAGAAACTGGAGAACTTTTCAGGCAAAATGCCTTCTCTCAGTGTGTCCAACTCCAACAGATTACAATAAATTTTTCAAGAGCTCCTGCACTTCAGATTATTAATTCAGCTGTACAACAGGCTGTGGAAACCTTAACTAAAAAAAGCCTTCATTCTGCATCTCAACCAAGCTCACAGCTGAATGCTGCATGACAATCACCAACTGCTCACCACACTGCAACATTTGTTGTTTAAGACATGCACCTACAAAAATATCACATCTTTTTTCTGGGGGGATCTGGGTTTTTGGCGAGTTTGGTTTTTATTTTGGCTTTCCCCCCACCCAGTGTCAGCATACACGCAGTCTGTTGTGCTGGGGGAACCCGGAGGAGCTACCTCAGGTGGTGTCAGGGGATGCAGGATGATGGTCTCGGGTGTGTAGGACCTACAGCTGGATCCCTTCCGGGGCTGCTCCCTGGAGCAATCGGCGTCGTCGTCGTTCTGCACGATGTCGCTGCTGTCACTGTTGTTGGTCTCGTAGTCAGAAGTGGCTTGAGCAGCATCATCTACAAACACAAATCACAAAGCTCGTGGTGTGAGCAGCAAGGGTTTCGTGGAAGCCATCCTGTGACCTTCTGAATAACAGGATCTCTGACTCATAATGCATATGTGCTGCTTGGCTGGCTCCGAAGCTGGACAATCTGTCCAAGGACATTAAAGATAAACCCTGCAGAGTGTAAAAAACAGCATCAGGGAATGAAGAAAGAAAAAAAATTGACAACCATTATCAAAGTAAATTGAGGAAAACAGTATATCCTGTATATTTTAACTCCACGAGCAGCTTGCACATGTACATACGAAAAGGAGCCTCAAAGACAATTTGTATGGACTCACCTGTGTGTGTTCTCCTTTTCTGACAGACAAGCTTGTCTGCCCTCTTAGTGGATGATTACTGAATTTGAGGGAATGAGGTGTTTTTGACAAAGAATTACCTGTTCTGTTCAGGGTGTGTGTAGTAGCATCATTTTTATTTAGTGTCCCATCACCAGCTTCTATTTGGTTGTAGGGTCTGCCACAGCTGAAATACATCAAGAAACGAACACAGTATGAAGAACCACGTGCCTTAGACAGTCTTGTGCAAAATGATTTCCTGCTGGCAGGGGGAGATTATGTCATACAGTATAAGCCATGGTCCAGGGTATGTTCTCCAGACAAAATCACAGGAGAGTGCTAAAGTTTTATTGGATCTCGGGACAAAAATACAGAAAGACCTCGGATTAACTGCCCACCATCGTTAAATTTGTGTTTTGAACAGTAAACCTGAACTATGTGATTTCTTTAAATGATTTTTTAAAATTCTCTAAGGATATCAGTACAAAATAAATCCCCTAGTTCTATACTATAGCTGCCCTATAAAGATGAATTAAAATTATGAAAATGTGCCAGAGTCCCACACAATCTTACAGAGTTCAGTTTGAACACAGTCATGATCTGGCTTCACTCTTCTTGCTTAAAACTTGAATATGTTCGTCTTAAAGAGGGAAATTATATTTTATCATTACTTCAGTGACAGCATACCAAGTACATAAGAACCAAGAGGGCAGAGCTTGCTTCATCATATCCAGAACAGAAACACATTTTGGGAAGGATCACAACATTATGACCTTTTAAAATGACTGTCTCTTCCCTTCCATTAAAAAGCTTTATTCCTTGTGTATAATTCCCTTTAAAATCTAAGTACCAGCCTGACATTTTAACATTTTCTCTGGTTTGAGTCAGCATTTTGTGGCATATCTTATATATAACAGTCTTCACAAAGCAACTATTGCAGAATTTTTTGGATTGGTCAAACTTTGTACTAGAAGCTTTGTGCCATTTTAAGTTCACCATATAAAAATGGCTTAACTCCTGTGCCAGCTAGCTTTTGACTGAGTCATCCAAACACATCCTGGAGCTTGGTATGCCCTGCAAACATCCTGAGTTTCAGAAAGACTTTCAAATAAAAATGCTCATCTCCATTCAATGATACCTGTAGTGCACAGCCAAGCAAATAAATCCTGTATCAGTCAGGCTGATGAACAAGATGAAAAAGGTATTAATTTCATTACTATCTACAACAACCTCGCATTGATTCTTTTTTGGCATTTGTGATGCAATTCTTAACTGTTCTTTTTAAAAGAAGGCTTCCAGAAATGAATGCCACTTGTGAAAGAACAGTATTTTGTTGAAGTGGTAATAAAGGCACAGCTTAATAAGACTGCAGCACTTTTATGCTATATTTCTATTGTGTAATACGGTTTTAATTTCAAATTAATCTGTCCAAATCCCAATTTTGGTATAGTTTTGGAAAACTCTGAAAAGCACTTAAGTTTCTATTTAGCTGTCTAAATCCATCTCAAAAACCCATTTGGATCCTACTGCAAACTCCAGGGAGGACGGCTCCCCTGAGCAAACTTGCAGTCTCAATTTTGACTTTCTCACAGCCACCTCCTAGCCTTGCACACAGCACACTGAGACACATCCAAAGGCATGTGACTGAAGCCAGAAACTAAAAACTATTTCCAAAGATAGTCAAGCTTGATAACGGCCCTGCTCTCTGCTGGCTGGCCACTCGTGCTATGACCAAAAGTAACATCTGGCGAGTAAAGCAACCCTGACACTGCACTGGAACAGGCTTGGGAATACCAGCATTTCCCACTGTTCTGAACTGGACACGTATTGCACACTCCAGTGATTTGATTTAGCAACTGAATCCTTTCTGCAAGATCAGCAGAACAACTTTCTTTCCAAAATGCTGATTTACCTAATAAAGGGCTACTTTAAAGTAAGAAATCAAACTGTGTTACTGGAGCTCTTAGCAGTAGAAAGAACTCATCTGCAGTTGATTTCTGAAAAAGAAATCCCCGCAGTACCTAATCTGACTGCCTGGGGAAGACAGGATCCACACCACCTGAGAGAAGGCTCAAAATTACAGAGTCTTCAGGCATTGCTGGCCCTAGCAGGCAGATTGTTCTGTGCAACATCAGGTGCCTGCTGTGGAAGACTTGGTCTGTGACCTAAAGGTGACTGCTCATGCCAAGGGCAGGATTCCAGAAAAACAAGTTGTAAGCGTGAATCCAGCTTTGGGATCTGCAGGTGGTTGACAAAGAACTTATTTAGCAATCAGGCTGTCCATCTGACAGGAGTAAAAGCAATAAATATAGCAATAAACATAGCCAACAATCTTCCACATTAAAAGTATTTTGTTTTTACTTAGGTAATTTACTTAGGTACTATAAACCTGAAATATCAATACAAACACTGTAGTAAATCACAAGAACTTGTACGTGGGCAACAGAACGTGTTCATGAGAACACTGTGAAATGATTCCAAGGCATTTCCAACGATCACCTTACCTGCTGCAGATGATGGAGGGGCTGGTAACAGGGTCTGACAGGGTAGGGGCACTCTGAGTCGAAGTTAAGACTTTGTGTGGCCTTAAGCCCTGCTTGGTGTCAGTGTCTGTGGGCTCTGGAAATGACACCGAAGATGTTTTCCCAGTAGGACTCGCGGCAGGCGTCCCCTGAATCGGTGAATGGCACGGGGAGGTGAGAGGTGAAATATTTGGTGGGATACCTGGCCAAGGACAAGAAGAGTCTTGTCAATTTACAGACGTGGCAGATGGTTGTATTAGCTCAGCATGCAGAAATACTCTTCCTGAGATGCACCAGCACAGCCCCCAAAAACAAAACAGGTAACAGAACACCCGTCTCCACTCTGAGCTAAGCCCAGGGCTGTCATTACTGTCCAACCTCCATTACTATCAGCCACTTGTACCTGCTGAAGATCTGGCTCAAAACACAAAGCACGTTTTCCCTGTTGAGCAGGATGCACTAACTGGACATGAAATGAAAGACAAGTTTGTGGCACTGCTGTTGGTATCAACGTGTTCTGGTGACAGACACACAACCCCAAACAGGCAGCTGCCATCTGCAGTTTCTCTGTCACCATGTGCAAAGCAGGGTCAAGGAAGGCTTACACACATTCCCAGAAAATCTGGATTTCCACGTGTTTGAAGACTAGCAGTAAACCAAAAAGAGCAATTTTTAGTAGTCATACATCATACAAAACACTGTGCTTTTGGGGCCACTCCTCACGGATTTTGGCCTTGATCTTCAGCTTGAGATGATTTTTCAGTATCTGTTGCTCACTAAGAGAGACTTGCAACCATTACTGCAGCACATGGAACTGCACAGCTGAGCTGGAGTATGAAATGCCAAAATCCACACGTGCAGCACCAGCAGGATGCAGCTCTCTCTGTCCCTGGCCAAGGTGAAATGCACCAGCCAGCCCAGTGTGAAACACAGTGCTGCCTTCTGGAACCCACGGACAATTCCTGCCTCAGGCAAAGGGAGGCTCAAAGAGCAGAGGAGCAAACTTAACCCATCTTAAAAGGAAATTCACGGAAATTGAGTTGCCTCCTGTCCTGAAGTTTGCAGGAACTCAATTTACCACATCTTCAAAGCCAAAGGGGATCAAGGCCTTAGGAACTCAAACAGGTTTTATGTTTGAATTTTGCCCTCTATCTAAATGCATTCCTGACACAAAAATTACCTTAAAATAAGGCAATATGTCGAGCTAAGTTTATGAAATATTAACCTTGCTGGATATACATGTACAGCTCCAGTGTTCTTCTTCTGATAGCAACTTACTGTGACAGGAGGCTAAAATACAATTTACTGTTGACAATCCAAGAGTTAAAAAAAATTCTGATAGTTGCTGTGCTGTAATTTGGAGATATCCAGAATCTCTGTCTTGATTAAGGGTACTTCTTCAGCAAATGTGTATGTATTTAGTGTCTTAATTCAATGATTGCAAGCAGGATATAATGCTAGTCTTGAAATCAGAACACTACAGCCTTCAGAGCAATTAAAATGTTATCAGATGGCCATGACACAGGGAAATTGCTTTAAAATACAGAAAAACTGTTTCGCATTTATGAATTCATTGAGACACCAGCTTTCCATCCATCAAAAATATGTCTTTAAAAACACTTCACAGTCTTTTACTTGCAGAGGGGATTGAGTTGGAGTATTACTTATCTTTGAGATATGTGCTACCAAGCAATATTAATAACTATTAGAGGATGCAATACATATGGTCATCTTTCAACAATTTGAAATAAGGGTTGAGAATTTAAACAGCACTTTTCACAATGATCTCTCTAATCACAGCCAGCTTTCTACTGCTGGTAGGGATCCAGTCTCTTGAAATATTTTTTGTTGTGTGTGTTTTTGGGTTTTTTTAAGAAAGCAATTTACTAGGGAAGGTAACCACAAATGAATAAAATTACCAGAAAAAAGCAAACCTTTTTTCAACAATCCAACATTCAACTGTTTACTGGCAAAAGTGAGAGAAAATGTGTCTTGCTACAGCAAGGATTTTTTCACCATCAAGATAGGAATAAAAATACAAAAAGAATTTTTAAAGTACATCCATGCACTTAGATCTTCCAGAACTTCTTCAAATGTGCAGTGTTGAATATATAAAATAGTGACTTCGATGTGAAACTACATATGAAAACACTTGAGTTTTTGCCAAAATAGGTAGAACTAGCAGTATTTTAAAATCTGAATGTTTTCATGCATAATTAAAGACACATCTTATAAATTAATATATTTACAGATTTAGCTAGATCAACTTCTAGCAATAATAATTTCATATTGCAAATGGGGCTAATACATAAAAGCCTAAATTGTATTAACTAGTGCAACTTGAAAGAATTATTTAGCTGGAACATGAAAACAAATCATAACTAAAAAGATACGATTATAAATAGTCAAAAACATTGTAATATCAATCTTCTACATAAAACACTGATGCAGAATTTTTACCCCTCTCCACCAGCATCCCTAGAAATTGCTCATGGTGGAATGGAGATCTCCCTCATCATGGGGGAGCTCTTGTCTTTGGACAACAGAGATGATTATTAACACTTTCTGAAAATAGAAATCTTAACTGTAAAACTGACTGATGGGCTTGATAATTGTTGTTTTCCACACAATTATGCACCCACTCCTCTCCCTTTCGATTTACTGGGATCATCTCTGAAAATCACAAGTCAAATGTTTATTTTTTTCTAAAGGAAATCCCTGGGTACTTGTCACTATGTCTCCATTATTTTCCAGGTTAAATTTTATTAATTTGCCTACGTGCCTATTTCCTTTTAAGAAAATATTGTGCTACTTAACTGTGTTAAAACAAAGCAGCTTTGTAGAAGAAAAGATGTTTTGTATGGTTCTCTTCAGTTTGAAAAGGTGACATAATGTGACAGCACCAGAAATGCAAAATAATTGTGCAGCCATATCTTCAAACTCATCTCTGAGCTGGGATTCTCCGACTTTTCCACATGGCCTCAGCCATCTATCAATTTCTGATAGCTGGGCAGCCAGGATCTCTGAGTAATATTATCTCAATAGTATTTATGTTTGGATAAAAAGCAGGCTGCTCTGAAAAAGGAAGGTCTTGTGATAATTTTGAATCGTGAGTTGAAGCATGGGTAAACAGCAGGTTATACTGCATTTGCAGGGAGAGAAGAGCCACATTATTGTGGATTAAAGCTGCTTAATTGCTGTCATAGAAGACATTCCATTATCAATTCCAAAGTCATCATCTTAATTTCTTTCAGGAAAGAAATTCCAGAGTAACGTTTTTTTAAAAGGCTGTAAAGGCTGAGTGAAAAACCCCACACTTCTCATCTCTAAAAATCACTAAGAATGACCTCAATATTTTCTTAATAGTGAATATACAGAAGCAGACCTCGAGTTACAAAGGTTGTGTCTTGGATATGTTTGTGTAAGACAAGTGAGTTGCAACTTCCAGATGAAAATGGATTTATGTAGGTTGTGCTTTAGGAAATCTCAGTCAAGCAATATGAACAGACAGCTAAAGTCACCAATGTTATGGAAAACACCCTGCTATAGCCAAGGGAATTACAAAAACATACATCACAATTTAGTATTTCACTTACTGCATCGTGTCACGACTAACTTGTACAAATCAAAAGAGTCAAAAGGGCATGACTAAAATCTATAGTACCTTCAGCAACTGTGTTGGGGTTTTTTTAAATAAAAGAAATAACCACGTTCTATTGATGGAGAAATAACAGAAGCAGCAGGTTGGACAGAGAAGAGAGGCAGCAGCACCAGGGGAGCAGCCAGAGGGCTGGCAGAGCTCGGGGGGCCCACTCACCTTGGCGACTCTGCCTCTTGGCACTCAGGTGGTTGGTGGAGGACACGGCGTAGGAGGTGGAGAAGGACCTGCTCTTGGTGATTGTCATCAGAATGGAGCTGTTCCAGGAGTCAGAGCTGCCAAAGCAGAGCACAAACCAGCCACAGTCAACACAGCAAAGGGCCTCAGGGGCAGGGCTGCAGCCAGAAGTTTGTGGTACTGAGATAGCACAAAATCTGGAGAGGGAAACATCTGTGGGCTGGCTGAACTGGCGTTTGTGAGACACTCGGAACCAAGTTTCAGCAAAAATATTTACAATGCAGACGGTCCAAAGCTGGACTTCCCTCAGTGCTGAGGCCTATTGCCTCACTTACACAAAGATGCCTTCATTATATTGTTCTGACAAAGAGGCTCAAAACTTGACTTAAGGTACATTTATGTTCTCTTTTAATCAAGAGCCTTAGAAGAGCCAGAAGTGACACAAATTCTCAGCAGAAGTGGAAAGCTGGTGTCCTGTGCTGCTGGTGCCACACAGACACACAACAAGCCCCGGGGAGCTCCTCAGGAGGATGGGCAGGACTGGGGCATCCTGCCTGGCTGTGGCAGCGGTGTGCCCCAGCCAGCTGAAATGCCCCTGCACCCCCAGAACGTCCCTGCCAGAGCCTGGGGGCTTTGGGGCAGGGGTGGTGCTGAAGGAATCCAGGTGCACGTGTCTCTGTGTGTGTGGGGAACAAAGGTGTGTCCCCTACAGCAGCACGGGCCCGTGCTTTCAGCCTCGGGGCTGCAATTCCATGCCAGAAGAGGCCAAAATCTTCTGTACAGGAACAAAACTGCATTTATAATCATTTTCCTGAATGACACCCATCGAATGCCAGCTCCTTGCCAAGGCTTGTGAGCTCCTGGACAGGTCTGCCAGGCATCTCAGGCTCCCCATTCCTCCTCACAGCCTCACATCCCAGGCATGAGCTGACACCCAAGGCTGAAGACAGACTTACAAACTAGCTTAGCTCCAGCTGAGCTTGAAAAAACACTTGAAGGAAAAAAAAAAAAAGCCAGTCTGAAAGAAAAAAAAAGCATGAGACACTGTGTTACATCTAAAAACACCTTGTTTTGGAATAGTAAGCACTACCTACAAAAATACTTGCTGGTTGTCTTCATGGGCCCAAATTCTTATAATGTCTACCCAGTTCAGTGACATGGAGCTGGAAGAATAAAGAATTACTAATCTCAAACTGACAGTTTCAGGGGATGTTTGCAAATATGCGACTACAGAAATCCAGAAGTGATGTCCTACGCCATGAGGAACAAGTTACACATTTTGTAACTACAGAATCTGCCACAGGGCAGTTCCAGTGGCAGCCTCCCTCCTACCCTTCAACTTATGAACTATTTCCTTCTCTGTGACCAGTGGAGCACTTAAATTTGGTACAGGGGAAGTGGCAGATAACCAAGATATATTTTTTTTCTCTTCAGTTCAAAATTCTTCTCCTTGAAAGCAGATCTCTCTTGGTCTGCCAAAATTTTTAAAGCCAGACTTATAGGATTCATTTTCCCCCTTTCTGGAATCCACATTGTTTCTCCTGCTGTGAAAGCAGTAGTGCACACAGTAGGCTGGGAGGCTTGACAGAGCTATAATTATACAGCTGGAGACATTAAACATAGGAAGAATTGATAGCCTGCTTAGCTGGCTCCTCCTGCAGAGTTATATAACAACCACAGGAAAGGACCAACAATAATATTTAATTGCTCTCCTTCTCCCTCTGATTCCCATCTTGGGTTGCTTACACACGACGTGAGTGGGATCAACAGCATAAATCAAATGCACCCCAGGAACCACAGGTCTGCGAGGGAACAATGTTTGCATTTGGTTACAGCTTCCTTGTGTTTACTTTTACTGAGACATGGGACTTCTCACAAAGGGAACTTTGGCAAACCACGTATTTTTCTTGCATGAGACTTGCAGGGTACTCTGCAGGCTGCCCTGAGCACCTCCACACCCTGCCTGACAGTCTCTTCCACAGCAAAGATTGAGGAATCTCAACAAAGGCCAACCTTGGAAGCTCTTTGGGGCTGCATTCCCCTAAACTATCCAACAGACAACACTGGGCATGTTGGGCTTTCCAAGGCCCTACCTTTTTCTCCACTACCAGCACCAAATTTTGAATTTCAGAAAAGCACACGGGTCTTCTGAAGTCACAGCTCTGAATCCTCTTCTCGAGTGCAGTGCTTTCATGCTGATCTTCCTTTCCCCAGGACAAAGCACGTCTCCACACTCTTTCATGCACCAGCTCCAAAATGACAGCCCTTGCTGAGCTGGGGAGGGCTCCTGAACTTTCTTCTCACAGGGTGGTACCAGAACTCGCTGCTCTCCACCTTCCTTTGAAGGCTCTGCTCCTCTCTGACTAGAACAGAAAACTATTCTCGGAGCCAGAAAGGAGGAAATCCTGTTGCAGCGACATGATGTGGAGCTATTACAACTTTTATTACAACCTCTGCAAATTCCCCAAACAAGCTGGCTGCTGGCTACGAGCAGCTGAGCAGACACAGCTCTCTCTCCATTTCATAGGAGGACCATGTGTTTCATGACACCAGCTCAGGGATCAGACCCCGAGAAGATGGAAAAGTGCTTTATGAGCTGGTTTAATGACACACACCATTAGCTGTGTTCTTAGAAATGGCTGGGTCAATTGCTACAGTTTTTCTGTGGCAATAACAACATAGGCAACCCCTGCACATCAAGAAAACTTTAACCAGATATCTTGCCTTTCTTCCAATTTTACTGGCCAGTTCTGCACTTTATTAGCATAAGTAGACTTTTCAAAATTTATTTTTTCTAGAATTTGGCATAATCTGACAAAAATGGTGTTTCTTTGGCAAATCAATTTAGAGAACCACGAAGAAGTAATTCTAACACAGTTGACAGCCAGAATTTCTGACTGCAGGACACCACCCCAGAGAGCCAAAGCCGTGTGCCCAGAGAGCAGCAGGACAGAGAGGACACGGTGTGTCACCTGGCCGGGGCCGCCTCGAGCGGTCTGTAACTCTAACAGAGTTCACAGCCAGAGTTTCTGACTGCAGGACACCACCCCAGAGAGCCAAAGCCGTGTGCCCAGAGAGCCAAAGCCGTGTGCCCTGAGAGGGCACGGGGTGTCACCTGGCCGGGGCCGCCTCGAGCGGTTTGCTGCTGGCGCTGCGGTCCCTCCTCACGGGCGCTGGCTCCAGCGTGGGCAGGCCTGTGGCTGAGGTGGTCGTGGTCCAGGTGGAGGACACTCGTCTCAGCAGCCCTGGAGGCAAACTTCTCCGTAAGCGCTGCGGAGAAACCAGTTCCTTACATTTGTGCGGGCTGACAAACCCCCCCCCACAGAAATAAAACCATTCTCGCTGCTCAATTCTGTCTGACAACACCTAGTGAGGTGCTGTGAATCTGGGCTCTCACAGGTAGTATTCATTCCAAACACAGCCGGTGCTTTAAATGCTTGGAGAGTCTGGACCACCCTCCATATCTCAAGTTTAAAAAAAGATCTGTCTCCACAGCCCCATAACACCTGTGGCCAAAGGTACTGAAACAGGCGAGCAGGGCCACAAAGGTGACTGAAGCATCTGTCATCACAGGGAAGGCTGAGGGAGGATTGGAACTGCTCCGTCTGAAGAAGAGATTGCTCAGGGTAGATCTTACCAGTGCACACAAATCCCTAAAAGGAGGGCGTAAAGAAGAAGGCTCTTCCCAGGGGTGCCCAGTGACAGGACGAGAGGCAGTGGAGCAAGAACTGAAGTACAAGAAATTTAATTAAAATGCAGGAAAATACTTTTTACTGTGAGTAGGAGTGAACACAGAGAAGCTGCCTGAAGAAGCTATGAAGTTTGCATTCATGGAGATACTCAAAATCCAACTGGGACATCCTCCTGAGCAACGTGATCTAGGCTGAGCCCAGAGAAACCTTCCAATGAGCTGAGGGACAGCACTGGCCTAGGATATCTCCAGATGCATCTTCAACCTCAACTACTCTGTGATTTAAACTGTCATGAACCCTCAGAATCAGAGATTCAAGGCAAGAAAGGCTGCAAGAAAAATAAGGCAGGGGAGTTCCAACTTTTTTCCCTGCCATATCTACCCAACCCAAGGATTACACGCTGAAATAAAACTTTCATGCTCTGGGATACGATGTCTCAAAAAGCTTAGAGAGAGCGTCACTGTTTACAGCAGATTTTTCTTGACCACCCCGAGTCTTTCTTTCACCTCACTCTTCTATTTCTCCATTTCTCCAATTAACAGGATTTACATGCTTTTTTCAAGTTTTTGAAGATAAAGATAATAAAGGATCTTTTTTTTTTATCCAGATTTGCTGTTGCAGATCCTATAATTTTGTAAGTTGTTTCTCTTTTGAAGTTCTTGTGAAGTGTTTATAGTTAAGAACTAAAATAAATATATCTGCAACGGAGAGCTTGGACTTTGCCAGAAGGTTAAGAAATATGAGATGGAAGACATCTGTGGCTCTGAAGCCCAAAGTTGCAGATAAATATGTTAACACGTTACCTCCTTACAGTAAATGCTCAGTGTCAGATGCTTAAGGTGAAGGTCCTAAATCTGCCTTTGGACACTTTAAATAAAGACCTGCAAACTATTTGTTTTACGAACCATAATACATTTAGGTCAGTGAATTCTTCAATCCAATTAGTTCTCTGTAGCACTAACTCATCTCTCCATCCTTCCTTTCTCTTCTCCTCATAAGGTATCATGCAACAGCAAACTGGTACCTGTTCCCTGGGCTCGCTCATGTGGTGGCAGTGCTCTTGCACGTAACTCTTCCCCTCAGAGCCTAGAGTACAGCCATTACAGACACAGATAAAATAAACTGGAAAATGTGCTCAAAAACCTGTGAGCTTCCATTTCCTACAGACAGCTGCTGAACAGGCAGATAGGCTGGTAATTATCACCACACTAAACTATAATAAAGGAATCACGAGCACTGCAATTCAGACTCCTGGAAATGCTGGAATGAATGCTGGCTGTGCCATTTAAACGGTACAAACATAAAAGCATCCGCCCCTACAACGCACTCTGCCTGTACCGAGTTTTACAAGGGAGGCTGCAGTACAAAAGCATTTGGGCTTCCTTTCAGAAATGAAATGTAAGCCTTGCAGGACAGCTAATTAGCAACAATCCTACAACTCAAACGACTTCAAATCTGACGTGCACTTTCTAGCTGCTCACTTGCCAAGTGTGGGTGGTTAACACTGGTTATTTCCTGCCCGATCCCTGAGCATTCATAAAGCCATTTTTCAAGGCAGTATTATACACATATTTATGGTTCTGTCTTCTTTTTCTTCTCAAGACAGCTTCCATGAGCTCACAGTATTTGTCAAACTAATGACTGTGATTGTATTTTTGTTTGTTTGTGGGGTTTACAACAGTTTGGACTTGATCCAAAGCACCTGAAGGTCATCAATAGAGAATTTTGCATTGGCTTCTGCAGGTTTCACCCTTCGGGTTAAGGGAAGGAAGAAGAGATGGCAGTTCATGCCAAAAGCCCAGGGACACCTGATGGAGCCCAGTGGTGTCCCTCCAGGGGGAGGCAGGCTGCAGTGCTCACCTTGGGAATGGCCAGCTTCTCTCCTTTCTCCGGACACTCCTCCGAGTCGGAGCAGGCGTAGTTCTCGCTGAAGGACACCAAGGGGTTCACCCTGGCCTTGTGGATGGCCTGGAAGGTTAACTGCGTGTTGAGCAGGTTGCTCACTGTCCTCAGCGACGTGCACACGTTGGGGGGCAGCGAGGGATCGGCCAGCAGGTCTGTGATGAGCCCGTGGGCCTCTCCCATGACGGCGATATCCACCGTGATGCTGGTGCCAGAGGACTAGAGAAGGGAGGAATAAAGCAGGTGAGACAACAGGTAAACAGCCTGCTGGGCACTACCTCAGGCTGTGGGGAACCCTCTTCACAGCTTCTGCTGAAGCGGCTGCAGGTGGAAAAACAATAACATGAAATAATTCTTTAAATACAGAGAACAATGCTGAACAGACCAATCAACAGTCTGCAAAGACTCTGGAATTCCATCATGTCTGATTTCACAGCTTTCTCCATCTGCAGCTGACTTAACCCATCTGAATGAATTGTTCAGCCTCCCTCTGGACACATGGTCAACTGCCAGGGCCTATTTGCACAAACAGTTTTGGAGACATGGCTTAGGATGGGAGGAGACTCTTTTGAGAGATGCCTGAGTACTAACCACAGAGCAACTAACCTAGAAAAAGCAATTTTCAGAGTTATGCCTAGATGAATGATGTTAATCCCAAGCATATACTGAGATTCGTAAAATACCTCAGTGCAACTAAACTACAGTATTCTGGTATGGTAGCAGCAACATTCTTCAATTGCATATTGGGCAGCTATACCAAAACCGAAATGGAGGAAAAGGTGGATTTTTTAAAGTTGTCAAGTCCGTGAATTGACAGCTATATAGTACAATTGCAAAGGTCTGAGGATCTTTAAAGTCTAATAAAGATCAGTGAGACTTGGATGGACACAAAAGTATAAAACCTAAAAGGGCAGCAGGCATATGAATTGCAGTGCAGAAGTGACATTTCAGCCTCACTAGCTGGTGCACTAAAACCCACCATAAATTCTGCATGGAAGTGCCAATTCAAGGCACTCCAAGAGTGACCATTTTCCCTTTGTTGTGTCCTTGACACAAAAGCTCAGTCCTGCTGCTACAGTTTGGGGCTTAGCAGGTGTACGTGCAGTTTCCCAGAGAGACCACTGCAGCACATTTTGTACTCATTTGCTTTCATGTATTTCTTAGAAAAAGATAAAATACATAGCTTGCTAAATGGGGAAGTTATGCCTGTGAAAAGAGTGTATGAGTTACTTGGAGAGGCAAAGCAAAGAGCAGGGAGAGTTGGTCAGACTGGGAGAGTGATTAAAGCCCCAGCCAGGAATGACTCATCAGTGGCAGCGTCCATGGACCTCAAAACACAAAGAACAGAGTAACACAACTTGACAGTGCTTCGTTCTCAGAAAAGGATTTACAGGCAATAAAAAGTATTTCTAAGGAAAGTGATATGTTAGTTAAGTATAGCTAAAGCTCTTCCCTCTGTCCTCCCAGCTGCACAGTGTGGACACCAGGCCCTTGGCACAGAGATGCTTCACTCCCCTGATCCCTTCCTCTGCCCTCCTTCTTGCTGAGGCTGAGCTAAGCTGCAGGACCAGAAGAGCCTTCCTCACTCACCATCCTCTCCTGCAGCCTCCTCCCACAGTTCTTTCCCATGCTGTGAAATAACAAACCAGAAACTGCTTGATCTACTGGAGTGCTGCTTCATCTTACTGAAAAAAACTAATGCCTGACTTTAACTTAATGGCTCCTTCACTGAATAACTAATTTCACTAAAAAACCAGTAGAGAACTGCATATGCTTTGCAGACCATTATTCAGAAAGTAAATGATAACGTGTTTCCCTAAAGGGCAAGGAAACCTGGAATTTAGTGTAAATCATGATGATGATGTGAAACAAGAGAGTAAACTGGTGAAAATTTGAGACTAATGTAATTGCATATATGTGTAAGTATTGCACATATGCACATGCACACACATGCACACAGATGTATATGCAGGGAGTCTTCTTTTAGTGTGAAAGTGCAGACAAAATCCATGCTCAGTCTTTCTAAGCTGTTTCCTACTAACATGCACAGCCTCTGCATGAACTGGCTGGGATTCCTTCCAAACCACTTCACTCCTTGAAGCTCCAGGGCCGGATACTTGGGAATAGCAGCATGGACAACGTCTGCAATCAACACTAACGAACAACTAATTTGATGAATCAAAACAAAACAACGAGGAGCTAAGATAAGGTGAGCTTAATTTCACCGTGGTCAGTGTTCATTTACTCATGTATGCCAATAATTGTGAATGCAGCTCCCTCCCAGGAATTTTGGATAAGACTGGCTTGCTCATTTTGTGACTTCATTCCAGCCCCGACTTCAGCAATGTCATGCAGTGACTAAAACTGAAATGCTCTGGGGCATGAGAATGAGAAAGCAAACAGGCTGGGAACAAGAGCAAAACTAAACAGGCTCATTTCTAACTAAGATAAGAAGAAAAATTAATTCTTTGCAATGCTGAAAAACAGCTGGTTTAGGCCACAGTGCCATCTGGAATTCCTTAAGTGGGCCCTTGCTGCATGTTTTGAGGCTTCCTTTTATGTACAGAAATTAAAAAAAAAACAACAAACCCTAAAACACACTGCTGCATGTGCAGGACCAAACCACAAAAGCAGCATGTATCACACAGATGATTTTGTCAGGGCAGGAAACAACTGTAAGGAACACTCTTATATTCAATATAAAAACAGTATTCTGGAAAATTTAAATAATAATTTAGAATTTTTAGACTTGAATCATTTGTTTTGAAGTCTGCAATATGACTAGAAAAATTTTCAAAATTTGCATAACCTTCACAGGGCTTTTCTATTACAGTCCACAAAATCCCCTTTGTTTTCTTCTGTTAAATTATATTACGCACAAAAGTCTAAGAATAGCTTTTTACTCAGTAGGAGGAAAAAGCAGATAAAACTGTGCAAGAAAACAAAACTTAGGAAAATAGGAATAACAAATTCCTTTAGCCCTAAGACCCAATAGATAAATGTAGGTATGAACTGTTCCTGTTGGCCCACCTGTGGAGCAGACTCGACATCCGTACACTTAACAGATGCCTTACCACAAAGAAGAGTCTTCCCATTCATGTTTTGCATATGACTCCCCTCCAGCTTAACTAAGAAACACCACTCTCTCCACGCTACAAAAAGGGTGATTATCATGACAACACAAAACCAGCTGAAACTTAAGCAAGGAAAAAAACCCCAAAGCAATTGTCAGATACAAACCACAATTCACTGCACACAGCCTCATGTTAGGGAGAAATAAAATCTTCATTTGCTGTGGCTTGTACAAGGAAAAGCAATGAAGGCAGAGATGTTGGCCTTTCAGCACGCTACACTAAGAACACTCTGTAAGCAAAAGAATGGGGGAGGCAAGGAGAAAAAAAGAAAAGAAAAGAGGCATCCAGCGTATCTTCAATCTTCACACAATTACGAGCAACTATAAATCACAATTTGATATGGTTTCCAAGTCACATCATAAATGTTCGGGCCAAGCTGTCTGGAAACAAAATTAAAAGCAAATATAATTCTCCATTATTTTAATGTCCACAGAGCAATTTGAAGGATAAACATCAGTTGGCTTCTATGGAAATAATGAATCATTTTAAAGGCGCCACAGACTTAACTACTCCACCTTCCACTGAATTACTAAGGAAAAAAAGTGTGCATGCAATTCTTTCACATTTCACTTTTCTCTATTTAAAGCTCTAGAACCAGAGTATTTTCATTTCTCTCTTATTTTGTACTAACACGAGATTTCAGATTTTCCCTTCTCTGGTGAGCGAAGATGATGTTTATGATAATCCTTCCTCCAGCTTAATGAAGCACAGCATTCCCCCTGCTCTCTGGAGGTCACCCAGCCACAGGCTCTGCAAGGCACCCTCTCTGGTAGGGCTGAAAAGAACATCTTCTTGTCCCCTCACATTGATCAGAGAAAACCTTCCCAAGGCATCTCTGCGCTCCCTGACTTTGCTACTGAATCTTTAAAGCACCCAGAGCCACATAACCATCAACCAGACACTGAGGCACAAAAGATGAGCCCACAATGGAGCAAACTCTAAATCTTGCTTGAGCTGTAACAATTTGAGTTTTAATCCTGGTTCCAAGATGCCTGGGATGGCACCACCACAGAAAGCAGACCTACTTGACAACAATCACACTCAACTCTGATCTGCAGAGCAGAGAACGTCGTGACTGCCACAAAAGTGTGTCTGCAGCACGAGCACACCTGAGAGATGCCAGAGTCCAGGGGCCACGAGCAGCCAGAGGAAATCTCTCCAAGGAGCTCTGCAAACAGCATCTAATGAACTGGGTCTCACACTTTTTGTCCCCTATGCCTTCCCCCAGCCTGAGGCCAGGGGCAGCAGGAGGCAGCCCTGCCTGGGGCTAGTGTGCATGCTGTTGGGCAGCCAACAGTTCATTAAAACACCAGTTATTAAACAGTTTATTAAACTACCAGTCTTCTCCAGCCAAGCAAGGCACTGCTTTGACCCTTCCTCCTGTATCCCACCATTGGCTAACATAACATTTCTAGGAAGATAATCGTCTCTGAACCTTCCTGCCATCTGCCACATTTGTTTGAAACTGTCACAGAGGAGCAGGACCATGTAAGACTACTTTCTTTAGAAAACCAGGATGACACTACCACCATTCTTTAAGAAAGAGACACTGGTTTGAGAAGGAAATAATTTTTCCCCCTTCTTATAAAACCTGTGGAATGTATCACTGTCTCCAGCACACTTTGTCTGGGGAGGCAGCTGCAATCCCCACATCCTGCGTCTCTGCCTTAGGTGACACCGCTCAGAACGCTCACAGCTACAGCTGAGTAACTTTCTTCCATTACAGGATCTTTCAGTTCGTGACAGCTTTGTCAGCCAAAGAGCTCAGACTGAAACATATACTGCCAGGTATTTGTCTGGGGTGAATTATTTCAGCGATTGAGAAAAGCTGCTCAGACATTTACAAGAAGACTGTTGGAATCTTTTATCCATCCTAAAAACTCTTCATAAACTGATACCACTTAATCTGCAGCAGGAACTGAAGGTGCAGTAAGGCCTTTTCCTTTCCCTGCTCTGGCATGTCCAGATTTGGTTGTGAAGTCCCTGGATAAAATGAAACCAAAGCCAGCCCTGCGTGACCTCTATGGGCTGTCAGAAACCCAGCACCAGAGTTCCCCGAGTGCACTCACCTCCACACACTGCACGTGTGCCCATGCACTGTGCACAGCCTGCCACAGGGCAAGGATCACATGGAGGAAGCACAGAACACATGGGAGCTGTGATGCAGTTTTGCTGCCATCTGTAACTTTCAAGGGAGACAGACTATGGGTTCTTGCTTTCGGGTCACCTAGCAGGCTCTTCCAGAGTTGTCACACACACCAAAAAAATAAAATATCCTCCTGGTCTAGCAACCAAATAACAATAAAAAGACAGATGCAGAAATAATCTCAAGGAGTGGGAGGACTGGATTTGTTAAGATCAAGACCTACAGACTAGGAAAGTCTGGACCTGTGTGGGTGCAAGTACTGGACACGACCCCATGCAACATGATTAAATCCCTGTCATTTATATCTGACCAAAGGGACCTCGAGAGGACTAACTCCACTGGTACTGACATAAAGCAGTACTTAATGTCCCACATTTCCCCCTGCCACAGGAGAGCACAGCTGGGAGCACAGGAGGGCACAGGGAAAGGGGCACAGGGCTGTCCCCAGAGAGTGCTGAGTGGCACAGCACAGCAGGGCACAGAGACAGGGGCACAGGGCTGTCCCCAGGGATTGCTCTGGGTGGCACAGCACAGCAGGGCACAGGGACAAGGGCACAGGGCTGTCCCCAGGGATTGCTCTGGGTGGCACAGCACAGGAGGGCACAGGGACAGGGGCACAGGGCTGTCCCCAGGGATTGCTCTGGGTGGCACAGCACAGCAGGGCACAGGGACAGGGGCACAGGGCTGTCCCCAGGGATTGCTCTGGGTGGCACAGCACAGGAGGGCACAGGGACAAGGGCACAGGGCTGTC
>JAOTBB010000883.1:70950642-70960961 GCA_025629985.1 Chamaetylas fuelleborni | reverse complement strand
GCACAGCACAGCAGGGCACAGGGACAGGGGCACAGGGCTGTCCCCAGAGAGTGCTGGGTGGCACAGCACAGCAGGGCACAGGGACAGGGGCACAGGGCTGTCCCCAGAGAGTGCTGGGTGGCACAGCACAGCAGGGCACAGGGACAGGGGCACAGGGCTGTCCCCAGAGAGTGCTGGGTGGCACAGCACAGCAGGGCCAGCCATGTGTGGCTCTGGGCTCCTCAGGAGGCCCAGCTCAGGTGAAGCTGTCACACAGCTGGGATCAGCTCCTGCACAAGGCACACCATGAGGGAAGGCAGCTCCTGGAGGACCCGAGCACAGCCTGAGCTGCCTGGCCCAGAGCCGCTGCTCGCAGCTTGCAAACTCGTGGAAACTCTGACGCTGTGTTTGGTGCTCTCAGCAGAGCCCTGGGGACTCAGTCTCCCAGCTCCAAGGGACTTTCCGTGCTGTTTGGCTGCCCAAAAACATTAAACTATCACGACTATCCGGCCCAAGAACTACTTGATGATGTAGAGCAGAGCCCAGAGTCAGGGTTGATTACTTACAACTAGACACCACTCCAACTAAACCAGGAACTTTAAAAATTATTGCTTTTAATTAAAGCGCAGCAGATGGGAAAAATTAAATTCTAAACAGGGCTCAAATCTGCTTTGAGTAGCACAGACTGAGGAAAGCAGTTCTGTACTTCAGAGGCTGTCCTCAATGTCTCACATTACTGTCCTCCAGGGTGTGCATAACACGGCCACAAACTGGCAGCTTGAAGCTGGTAGTTTGTGTTTGAATGAAGCAAAGTGTGACAGCTGTCCTCAGCCTCAGACTGGGCTGCAGGGACACGAGCTGGACACAAGCTGGGCACACACAGGGGAGGATGAGCCATCTATTCATACCTGGGGATCTTACCCATGTGAGTTCACAGCTGCACATCCCACCTGCCTGCTTAGCATGGAGAGCTATTTGAATTCTACGGTGAGCTAACACAGGGCAGCCAAACACACAGCAGCAGTTAAAAAAAGATCCACTGAAAGCAATAATCGCCATTCAGCCTTCTGGGTATTAACTAATCCTCCCACATTTTCACCTTGACAGTCTCAGTTACACCAGAGCAAGGCCAAAGGAGCCACAGATTTTCTCTCTTTCAAAGCACTTCAGGGTCTTTTGGGATGCAACTTGAGAAGTGACATCACAATTAACAGCAAACTTCAGAAATATGTATGAAAATAAATCCAACTAAAGATTCACATCCATCCCAGCCCTTTGCTCAGAACTGTTGAACAGTATTAAGAAGAGCATTATCAAATATCATTAAAAATATAATGCAAATAAATGCAGCCTCTACATGAAGACAAATGACTGGGGGGGGGAGTGGCGTGAAGAGCTGCTACACAGGGTGTCAATTATATTTTCAATTACTACAAAAGAGTTGCCACAGCAGAATAAACTGAAAAAAAAAGAGGAAACCTGGTAAGGTTTTAAGAATGAGTGTTGAAAACCAGAATACAAAAAAAATAGAAACTAGGAAGTAATCATCAGTGAAGCTGTAGATAAAGAGCCTTTAATGTTCAGTCTGTTCTTACTGGAATTATGACAGGATTTGGAAATGACAGCAGGAGCCAGATGTACATCCTGAGCCATGTTCTCCATATGCCACAGCAACAGAGCAGAAGGATCCTGTGGAATTCTCCACTGACCATGAACACTAATGATATTCAGTGGCCCATTTTTAAGAACAGGCTTTCCCTGCAGCCAAAGGCAGGCAGTGATATTCTGCACCTTTTGAGAAGGATAAATCCTCTGCACATCAAACTCCAGTGAGAGCCTCACTGCAGACAAATTGGTTCAATTTCAACATTTTTTTCTCCTCCATCAGACCCTGTGGTTCGCGTTATTTCAGTTTTTCTGATTTTAAGCACTCTCACTAATATCAGTTAATAGCCACTGAGTGCTACAGATGCCTCCTCCTCTTTCTCATGACTTTATGTCACTAATGAACTCCTCTGTGAAAAGAATTAATCATTTTTCTGTAACACTTGGCTTTGGATTCTTGTATTATGACTCATTCAAAAAAGCAACAGCAGCCCTAGGGACCTGCAGCCCCCAATCCTTCATCAGAGCTGTGCAGAGCAATTATTCCTCTAAAGTACAAGCTGCTAACATCTAAAGCCACGACCTGCAAAAGTCACCTTAAAGCATGCACAAAACGTGAAAATCCCCCACCTCTCCTAGATTATTTATAGGCAGACTCTCCAGTGAAGATCAGAACAGAGAGAAACAGTAATGCATATACAAGAAATATAAAACACTATCCTCTACATGCCTTCTATGATAGTAAAATCATTTTTTTCACTTAGCACAGATATAAACTGACAGACCAGCAAGCCCTGAGGACTGCTTCCAACCTACTTCATCCTTGACCTGCAAGGACCAACTTAAAGACACACTAGGTTAGTTTATACTCTGGGCTTATTTTGCCTTTGCTGTCACGAATGAAAAAACCAGTATTTGCCTGCTGAGACACAAGGTACACAGCTGATAACCACAGGTCAATGCCTGCATCAGATGGCCATTTCCAGCCACTACTGTTCTGGCCTTTAATCTACACACTGGATGCTAAAGGCTCTAGGATCTTCTAAGTAATTTAAGCAATCTCTAATTTCTTCCATGTAGGTGGTGACTGATTTGGCTTGTGCACAGTTTTAATCTAAGAAAAAAAATCTTACTTTCAACTTGTGTCTTTTAGCAGTGAGCAGTATGAGCAGTGCTTGATTTGCACTTTAGAAAAAGAAAAAAAGTAAAATGCATGTAATATTCCTAATTATGACACCCTGGCTGCTTCTCAATTCTAATTAGAGACAGACCCAATCTGTACTTCTGCATCATTAATATCTAACTGTACTGAACTCTTTCTGGCTCAGGGCTGGTGTGCACTGTTTTACGAGGGCCAAACACTTCTGTGTTTTTGGAAAGCTTGGATTCAAATTCACATCTAAATATAACAGCCCCAGCTTCTCATTTACAAAAGGCAACAGAACCATAGAGACCACAAAACAGACACAGATCATGAAGCCCTGGTGCTTATGCTGGCAACCACACCAGACGATGATTTCTATCTCCACAGCGAGTTATGGTTTCTGCTTGGATGTGGATATTAGGAAAAAAAAAAATCAACTGTGGGTTGCACATGGGGTTTTTCAAATGGTAAAAATTCTTGAGAAGCTGAACTTGAGTAGTTCATCTGACTCTACTCCAGCAACAGATCAGTGATGAGGCACCATTAAGTGCAATAGAAGCACTTAGTCCTACTGAGCAGGTGGGCTGCAAAGCTCCTGGTGCAGGCAGGGTCAAAGTCTTGACTGAGTTTTTAGAAGGAGGTGTAGAAAAGAAGCGTCAACATACCAGTCTCTTTTACCATCTAAAAGCAAAGACTTTGGAAGACACATCAATACAGAGACCTGATACTTTAGCTCAGAGCTGACCCTGTTGATTGGTGCACTCAGCATTGAGCTAATTGCTGATGGGACTTAGATCCCATGGCTCTGCCACAGAGCTCTCTCACACAGAGAACAGTGTTGGGTCCTCACAAATGAGAAACAGCAGCTCAGGCAAGGCAGCTCAGGGATTCAGAGTGCATTGACAACTTCAGACAAACACAAAAAGTATTTAAACTGACAGAAAAATTACTGCTTTTGGAATTTCTGGCGATAGAAAGGGCTCATTTTGGCTTTCCTTCAGCAATTCTAGAACAGTTTTATTAAAAGACAGAAGCAAGAAATGGTGTCAACTTCTCAAAACTTAAATCTTTAGTTTGAAAATGATGAAATGGAGTTCCTTAGTTACTTTTTTTTCAAAAAGATAATGACTTCTCTTTGTGAAGAACAGCCTGGTGCCCACATTTGCATTGTTTTCTGCATTAGACTTCTGCAGAGGCTTAGTGTGTCTCTTGTGGTCAGAGGCTCATAGCTGAATTAAATGGGACCCATAATGGATTAGACTCCACAGGTGACTTCAATATTCAGGTTTGTTAACACTGATGACCTAAGGCAGGGTACTGAAGCAAAATATCTCTCCCCAAGTCAATTTAACTTTGAGGAGTTAGTAAGATGAAAGACCAATTCAATCACAAGAAAACACTAGACTTCATACCCCTGGCCTTGGTGAGCAGTCCCACGCTTCTCTCATCACACAGCTTTATGTAAACACATTTGTTAACAAATGGAAACAGCCACAAGCTAAGTTGTTTGCCATACGGGGCTCTGACTGATCAGCTGATGAAGCAGATGGATTCTGTCTTCCTTATTCTCTATTCTCTTTCTGACTGCTCCCATCTGAGTGTTACAAGAGGCCCCAGATACCCTGTTTATCCCATTCAAGTAATAAATGAATACATAAATTGCTGATCAATTATCTCTGTACACCCTCCTTCTTCTCCTGATGAATTTGAGAGACTTTTGGCAACAACATTAGGAAACAACCTTCTCTAGAAAGAAGAATCACTTCATTTAAATGATTTGTTCTTTTAATTACTGTCATTCCTAGCCAACACAGAGCAGAAAATGCATATCAATAATGCTCACTGTGCAACAGGTTGGCATTTTGCCAGGAATCTGAAGACTGCCCTTAATCTAAGTAAAAATTTATTTGTATCTGTTTCCTCTTTTAATGCAAGCTACAACTACTGTGGAGAGCAAAGCTGAAGCATTCTGCATGATGCTAGAGCAAAATGAAATACCCAACCAAATTAATTATGCACAACACTTTTATCCACTTGCCCTTCTATTTTTCACTGATAGGTCAAAGAAACATGTTTAATTTCCTCTCAATAAAACTAAGGTGGTGTGAGAAGGCAAAGTGATGAGGTCCCACTTTGTTCTGCCTTTTAGGAAAGACTCCTTCAATGAGGATGGCATTTTTCTGGCATGGTATAAACATGCCTTTAAGTCATAACTAACTACATAATTATCTAATGCTCTACAGAGCCTCTATCTAATTCTATACAGAAATATACCTCACACTCATGTTAATAGCTCAGTTTCAGTAAGGCAAAGGGAATTAATTGGAAAGAAATGATTTAACATTTAGTTGGCCATTTTTGTAAACAGAGAAGAAAATGCAAATCAGAAACGGTTTCCAAAGACTATTCAATGTTTTGTGTATAAAGACAAGCGTACAGGCTGTGCCAGCTACAGACAGACAGGTTATCAACAGGACTCCACATTCAACTCTGCAAGCTGATTTGTGTGGGCTTGGGTGTGCTTTGAAACCAGTCAAACAAAATAAAACCATCTTCTGACCCTAGATAAAAATTAGGGTCTGCTTTAAGGGCTTGCTTATGTGACCAGCCTAAACACAAACCAGCCAAAGGACGTTCCACCAAGTGCACAAAATAAATTATTTTAAATAAAACCTGTCCATGGGCAGACTTCTAACCAGACACAGTAACTCTTCCTGCTTGTAAAATGATGTTCATCTAGCTCTGCACAGACAGTTTATGAACCCACCTTTGCCATGACACCACCTTTTCTCTGAGCACCCTCTCCTCACCCTCCTGGGAGGTTCTGGACCTCCGGTGCTCAGGGCACCAACTCTGGAGCTCTTGGCTCCTACTTCATCAGATTATTTCAAATAAGCAAAGCAGCTAATAGTTAAACAGGTTATCTTATCTATTACAAAGCACATCAGTCTCAAAAGGCAGAACAGCAATGGCAAAGCAATGGCAAAAAAGTGGCAAATTCAGTGGCAATAAGCGAATGGCTAAAAGCCCTGGCAAAAGCCAAAGGCTAAAAGCAACAACTCTCCCCAATACATACTCTTAGATGGGATTTTTCCTGTATAGGATTCCTATATATTCCTATATATCTTTCCTAAATAGGATGATATAGGATTTTTTTAACAGGCTCAGATGCAAACTCAAACTACCACTCTTTAACTCATTAGAATTCTGTTTTTTTGAGCACGCTAGGTTACGTATACAACTACCCATACAACTTATTTTGTTCTATGTGAAAAATGTAAGCAATATTCTCACTATAGCTCTATTATGTTTAAGTTCTGTCTACACCTGTGGGCCTGGAAGCCTTTTGCTGAAGATATTAGCATGTTTCAATTTTCACTGGAACTCGCACTGCTGCTGTGGAATCTAGACTTTTTACTTACTAAAAGCCTTAGAACTCACCAACTTATTTCTACTTAAACATCTACTTTATGTGAGTGGCTTAATATATTTCAATTCATTTAAAGGCTTTAATTTAATTCCTGCACCTTGATTCTTCCCTGAAGGACTGAGAGAATCCCTTAACTCACTGAGTCCAGCATCCTTCCTTGCTGATGAGAGCAGAAGGAGAGAGGAGAGCAGAGAGCAGTCCTGTGCTGGAGCCTGGCTCAGAACCAGCCTGGGAGCTCCCAGGGGACAGACAGCAGCCCAAAATGTCACTGCCCCCTCTGAGGGTCCCACGGGTCAGCAGCACAGCAGAGGCTGGAAGGGCAGGAGGCAGGGTCAGGCAGCACAGACATGAGCACACCCAGCTGCACAACGAAAACCAGACCAGGAAAAGGGGACGGGAGCCAGAAGAGCCCAGCAGACCCAGTCTGAACACCTCCAGGCCAGAGCACAAACCCTGCCAGGGATGACACAGCCCCTGGGCACACACCTTGTGCCAGGTGAGCCAGGAGAGGTGCAGGTGACAGGCAGGGTGCAGCCAGCAGAGCTGTTCACTCGGGGCACTCTGCTCCTGCACTCCAGCCTTTCCCAGGATCACCAGGTGGCACTGCTCCTCCTCCAAACCACAATGCCAGCATCCATTTGGGAGGAAAAAGATCTTGATCCATGTTTTTTCTGTATTAGCCCAGTAATCTCTGACTGTTCACATTCTTCCCAACGATCTCGCAAATCTTGTACAAACAACAAAGAAATTACTGCATCTGGGGGAGGTGGAGGGAGCCTCATGACATTTTGAACTGACTCTCATACGAAAATATTCCATAGCAGAAAGATTACAGAAGTTTCTCTAGGAACACAAAACTCCCCAGAAATACATGTGGTGCTTGACAACTGTGTTAAGAAAGCAGAATTCCTTTCAGAGAAATAAGTCCTGCACCTAAGGTTAACATACACACGTCTCTCTCTTCTCCCCATGTTCTATTTCTGTCTGTTATCAAAGCTGCTGAAGATGTTCAACTCTACCTGTAATTGTGCAGCGTCTTAGCATGAAAGTATTTTCTAAAATAGACTGAAGTTTATTACACCTTTTTCCCCCAAAAAGAGCTGTTAAAAGTATCTACATACAAATAATAATGGAAGACAGAAAATGAAAGCACATTAAAATGCTAATAAAGAAATATCAACACACATACACATAAAAAGCAATGTTTCCACATGCATGTTAGTGTAAACATGCTTTGTTTCAGTTATTGATGTGAATTGCAGAAAGATGCAAAGTATTCACATTTGCATGTCTCCAGCTGGGTACAAGCTGCTGTCAGGCTGGGGAATACAGCTAATTTGGGATGGAAGGGGCACGTTCCAAGTGCACTCTCAAAAGCCTCTGATGCTTGATGAGAAAGAGTGGTGTTTCTTTTCTGCTTGTTTGCTATGTGTTCAAGGCACCACGGGACTCATCTGCACTCAAGACCTTACAAACTGAAAAACGGAGGGGCCAACTCATCTTGCAGAGTGACTCTAACCTCAGCAGGAGTCACAGCAGAACTGGAGTCTGCCTGCTGCGCCCACGAGCTGAACTCCCTCACAACACAGATTTCTGATTTGCTCTGAGCAGCTCTCCCCCCTCTCAGAAGCTGACAGGCTGTTTCCTGCTCCATGACCTGTGAATCACGACGTGAGCGCTGCTCCCCGGTGAAATTAAATCAGGGATGGGAGCACAGCATGAGCAATAACTTTCCCTGAGATGCCAGCCCTAAAGAAACTCTACATTTTCTTTCCCCAGCTGAAGAATGGAGTTATGAAAGCAGGGTCAAGCTGGTTATTACTCTTCGTACTCTGCAACATCACCCAGTCTGCTCTGAGCCAGTGTTAAATTATTTCTTCACTTCCTAGTCAAGAATAAAATGGTACCAAATTTGAGGAGTCCAATAATTCACTATATTTATTTGTGTGTTCTTCTGTAACCACTTAACACCATGTGAATTGCAGCAATGCTTAACGTACACAGAACACCAAGGTAAATCAGCAGAACTAAGTGCATGTCACACAGCTGGGAAATGGGTAAGACAAGGGCAAGCAACAGCAACACGTGGCTTACCAAGCAGGAGAGGGGAGTTGTGATGCTGCATTTCAAAGTGCCTTTCAACGGCACTTTGTTGAGGAATAAAACATTCACACTTGGAAACCACAGGGTTATGCTGCTCCATTTTTTTTTTTTCCAGACATATGGCCCTTGGGAACTTACACACATCTTTGTCACTGCAGTGTGCTCTGAACAAGGAGGAAACCACAGGGGCACATCTGAAGCTAAAACTGGTAGAAAATAAAAGAGTAATGTATTAAAACCTGGTTTATGAGCTCAGATTATTGCTCATTCTGGAGCATATGGAAATCTCGGACAGGTTTAGCTTTCAAATGAGTTTTGGTTTCAAATTGTGACGTAGATGTCAAACCCAGATTACTGAGCCTCCTTTCAGCATCACCACAGAGTCCATGTGCTC
Source organism: Chamaetylas fuelleborni (assembly GCA_025629985.1). Classification (NCBI taxonomy): domain Eukaryota; kingdom Metazoa; phylum Chordata; class Aves; order Passeriformes; family Muscicapidae; genus Chamaetylas; species Chamaetylas fuelleborni. The sequence goes on along the minus strand of JAOTBB010000883.1, from coordinate 70,952,306 downwards.
CAGCAAAGGCACTCTGCATTTACTTCAAGGAAAAATAAAAGCTGCTCCCACCTTTCATTTTCAGACAGAAACACATTTCTGCTCCCTTTAACCTGAGAAACTGCTCCAAAGATCAATTAATCTGAAAGAAGCAGAAGTCTTCATGCTACCCAAAATTAAGTGTGGCTTTCTCTTCTCCAACATTTACATGTTTCCCTATGAGCCTTGCAGGTTCCTCCAGGTTCACTTCTCCAAGGTCCACTGAAAATCTGATCATAAGGTCTCTCTTCTGGGTGAGGTGCCAGACAAGGGCCAGTACTGGAGTTCCCAGGTCAGTAAGAGATTGTTCTGGCCTTCACCCACTGCCATGTGCCCTGCCCAGCTGCTGGGGAGATGGCTCAGGCACTGCAGAGTAAATTGGTTTAATCTGGTGGGTCTGGTGCTGAGCTCCCAGTCGTCTGTTCAGGGCTGTAAAGGGACTCTGTTCCATTTCAATTCACTGATCACGCCACAGCCCAGCTCTAGTGATAGAACCATCGAAATCTAAACCCTGACAGCTCCTCTTCTCTGCTGATATTTATCACAGTATTGGACTTGCATGTTTGTTCCACAAGCTACTGAGTCACCTGGGCCTGAGAGACTGTAAGTAACCCCCTTAGAGCTAAACTCTAAGTCAGTTTATTACCCTAAATTCACAAATGTATTCCTCTGTTGTGCAAAAAGAACCTCACAAAACCTCTGCAAAGCACAACCATCTAGAGACTTCCAGTATTTCCACATTAACCAAATGAACAAGAAGTGAACCCTTCGTCCCTGCATCCCTTAAAGATTCACAAGGCAGCAATATCCCACAAAGGCCCTCTGGGTCCCTGGAAGGTGCAGGGCACTCTTTGCCTATGCAGGGAGCAAAAGCTTTAGACCACTTCTGGGAATGCAAACAACTGGGATCCACGTGACATCGGTAATGAAAGGCTCCTGTCTCTCTGCAAAGCACTGAAATGCCATCTGGCAATTTTGTTGACGTCAGCAGGCACAGAAAAACAACCAGCACCTCCCCCAAAAAAGCAGAAGCCTGGGGCGGGAGGGGGAGGAATGCAGAGTTTGATGGAGTGTGTGTGCTTCAGGCTGGTGTTACTGCAAACCTGCAGCAGCCCAGAGCAGGGAGCTGTGCACCAGCAGTGCAGCCAAATTCCCCCCTGCCTGAGCTCTGCCCTGCTGAGCAGCCCTGGCACCCTGGGCAGAGACTGCCAGCACTCTTTGGTGCTGCCAGAGCATCCAACAGGGAGCACTCCATCCACCAATCCTTCCTTCCATCCATCCGTCCGCCCATCCCTCCGTCCATCCATCATCCCTCCGTCCATCTACCCACCCATCCATCCATCATCCCTCTGTCCATCATCCCTCCGTCCATCATCCCTCTGTCCATCTACCCACCCATCCATCCCTCCGTCCATCCATCCATCATCCCTCCGTCCGTCCATCCATCCCTCCATCCATCCATCATCCCTCCATCCATCCATCATCCCTCCATCCATCCACCCACCCACCCATTCATCCACCCACCCATCCATCATCCCTCTGTCCATCATCCCTCCGTCCACCCATCCATCCATTCATCCCTCCCTCCATCCATCCACCCACCCACCCATCCACCCACCCCTCCATCCCTCCCTCCGTCCATCCCC
>JAOTBB010000883.1:70913776-70935269 GCA_025629985.1 Chamaetylas fuelleborni | reverse complement strand
GGTGGCACTCTGTGCCATCAGGACACGCTGCTGGTGGCACTCTGTGCCATCAGGGCACATTGGTGGCACTCTGTGCCATGGGGACACCCTGCTGGCTGCTCAGCTCGGTGCCCAGCAGCACCCCCAGGGTCTCTGTGCCCAGCTGCTCCCCAGCCAGCCCACCCCTCGTCCCAGTTCCTGCCTGCAGCTCTGTCTCCCCAGTGTGGGGGGCTCTCTGCCCTTGGCTGGGCTTTGTGAGGCTCCTGTTGCCCCTTCTCCCTCTGAATGGCAGCACCAGCCCCTGCTGCAGCAGCCACTCCCCTGGTTCTGCAGCTCCTGCGAGTTTCCTACGGTGCAGCCTGTCCATCACCCAGATCAGTGACAAAGACACCTTTCTCATGCTAAATGTTGGGTCTTTTTACTTTTTGCGGTTCTGTAATTGATGCCTCTATCTCTCCTCCAAGGGATTGCTATTTACCATAACCAGTAGCTTTTCTAGCCCTGCATAAAAACCAGCGACTTAATAATTTTAAACTCCAGATTCAACACCTTATAATCTCCAGCCTTCCTTAATGGGCTGTAAGAATTCATACTGCTCTTGTAACATTCAAAGTTACTCAGGAATTGAAAATGGAGCAATGCAGAGCCATTACACAATGAACCTTTGATCTCTAAAATCCAACACAACATGACATTTTCTTTCTTATGACATGACTTGAAGATTTACTCCAGCCCTATCTTATTCAAACATCTCAGGAGTCTGCTCCAGTAACTCATTTTGAAATTCTGAACACTGATCCATCAGACATAGAACAAAATTATAGCTTACTACTGAAGGCAAGAAAAAAGAACATCTGCTGTTGAGAGCAGAGCTGATCAGCTGTGAGCTTTTCCTCTGGGAAACTCATAAAATGAGCTGCTAGAGAATTCAGCGTGTGTTCTTGTAAGGAAGGAACAATAGGAAATAGTTCCACTTATTTCTTCTTGAAAACTATCCCAGAGAGCAGCAGTTAAGGAACACGCATCTTCCCCAGCACGGACACAAAACTCAGGGGGAAAAAAAGCCCAAACAAACAAGTATTAATAAAAATGCTTTTAAGATGAAGTTTCCATCACCGAGTGAAATCAGCCAGTTCATTTAGTCGTGATTAAGGAAGACATCTTCCAGCAACAGTGGCACAGTGGGAGCTCACAGGGAAGGGCAGAGCAGCCCACACCCCCAGCAGGGCTGCATCAACATGCCAGGGGAAGCACACTGCCTGGAGACTGCTCTGTGAAAAATTGAGCACATTAACCACATTCATTCCATAACTGGGGTCACCTCTGAACAGAGGAAACTGAAATTTTGCAACGATTGTGTTAAAGAATGTGCTTGGGAAGGTGACAAATACCTGGAATGCACAGATGCAGTAAGTGAAATTAAGGTGTTACTGGAAATTAAAAGAACTCCTTGTGGCAGACTCTCAGCTTTTCACAGTTTTCAGGAACAAGAATGGAGTCTTCTATCCTCACAAAAGCCCCAGTGCCACCTAATTTTAATGTGGGGAGAGGTTTTTCTTCATTGCAAAGCATCTGACTGTATCAGTCATTATCATGCTGGCCAGCACTCCCCTCCTAAGTCCCTGTTTTCAGTTGCTTAAAATTTTTCCAAAGCTGTGAACTTCTGCACTGACATTTCCCCTTGCAAGAGTTAGCCTTTACTTGGAAAATTTTACCAGCATAACCATTTCCAGGAGACTCAGGAACAATGTTTTACTGATGTTTAACTACTCACCTCTCTTGAGGTGCACCACTGGTCTCAGAGCATTCCCAGCAGCTTTTGTTTCAGAGACTGGCAGATCAATGCCTGTGTTCTGGCAATGCAGAGAATCTGCAGTCTGAAAAGCTGCAGAGAATTCTAGCTCTTGCCAAAGCAGAGGACTGGAATTTCAGGGGGTTCAATTCTCTAAATGTCTCTAAGTTTATGGCTCTTAAAGGTAGCCAAGAACTTGAGCCATCAGATGGCAATAAATGGCAAATCCCCTTAAATCCAACAAACAAATTTTTCCTAAGTTTGCAACTAGAAAACAAAACCCAAAAAACCCCAAGGCAAACAAAGAAAGAAAAAAACCAAACAACCAAACCCCACAAACCCAAACCCCCCAAAAAGCACATGAACAAAATCTCTTAACCTGAAGACCTTAAGACTCTGAATTTATAAAAGGCATCTGAGAAATACAAGCTTTAGCCAGAAAATCACACCATACAAAAAACCAGGGTTCTGAAAATAAAGGAGTTGACAAAATTATGAAAATTAAATTATGAAAACTGCCAGAAAGGGAGAAAAATCCAGGAAGATTGAGGGGTGTTTCAGGAATGTGATCACCCCCGATGGAAACAAATCTCCTTGCTCTGCTCTGAGTGATGCCAGCTCACAATCCCATCTCCCAGTGCAACTGCCTTGCAATCTGTATCTGCACCACACCAGTGGACATGCACCCCCCGGCCTGAGGAGAAGCTTGGCCAAAACAAAAAAAGGAAAAAAAAGGCAAAAGAAGACAACTCAGCTTCTGCCACTATCTTTGCTTTTCAGAACTCTGAGAGAGAAGGCTCGGTGCCCAACTCCTTGCACTCCTTCCAGGCTGCTGCTCCGAGCAGTGCTGTCACCAGGACGTCATTCCCCACTCTGCCTGCCTTCCAGCACTCACTCCTCTTCCAGACTGCATCATCTGCAGCACAAACTGCGACCTGCCTGCACTGGAGCCTGCTCCCCGAACGCTCAAACACAACCTGAGCATGGCCAGCAGCTCCTCTGCCACTCACCTGCCCTGCCTGCCTGGCACCAGCACCTGCACTACAGACCTGGCAGGAACAATGGTGGAGAAGGGTTTCCAGGAAGAACGGCAACATTCCTGGCAATCTGTGTTGAGCTTCTGTCTAGTTCCAAAGAGCCACATGACAGAGTGAAAGTCATTACTGAGTTCCCAATCCACTCCTGCCCCCCTGCCAGTCATGTTGAGATAGAGGATTTGAGAGCAAAGGGGATTCACAGGGGGGCTGACAGCATTTGAAAGGTTTTTCTCCATCCCAGGGGTGATGGATGTGGGAGGTTTCAGGAGGTTTGCCCTCATCATCTGGGTCACGCTGCATTGTGACAGATCCTGTCTCACCTCAGAGCCTGCAGGACAAAAAGAAATGGTCCCACAGTCCCAGACAGTGCCTGAGGCCAACTCCTCATTCTGAGGGATGCAAGGACCAAACCTAGGCAGATTATCCATTTGAGACTATTATCTATTATCTATTCATTATCTATTATCTATTATCTGAGACAGCTTTCTGCCCTGCATCACTCATCTGCTGCACGGGAAAGCAAGGAAGCATTTCCTGATCATTCCTTCATCCCAGACTCAGCTTTCTGCACCTTCCCTGCTGTGCAGAAGCAACTCTCCTGCCCCAGTCCCAGCTCAATATTCCACCCAGCCCACGGCCCTTCCCTGAGCCTCTTCCTCACAGCACCCAAACCCTGCCAAGCTCTGCTCTGCCACTGAAGAAATGAAAGCTTGTCTGTGAAGGAAAGGATAATGGAAGGTTTTATTAACAATTAACTGTGAAAACCCACAAACATTCTTAACAGGAAACCCCCCTGTTTTTGTTTGCAGCCTGTTCTCAGGTGGAGCAGAAGGAATTGGTCAGATCCAGGGATCTCTGCAGTGACGTGTCCCAGCAGGACTCTGCTCTGCACACCAACTCACAGGGACAGGGTGGCTGCAGGATGCAATGCTACACAAACTCAGAAACCCCTGGTTTGCCATTTCCAGCTGTGACTCAGGATCAGTTCATTGCTGCTCAGACCCTGCAGGGGCTGCAGGCTGTGGGAGTTTGTCCATCCACCCCAGGACATTGCTCTGTGCACTGCCCTGGCACAGCCTGCTGCAGGGGAGGGGGCATCAGTTCTGGGCTCACAGGAACCCATCACAGCCTGAGCTGGGGACCCCATGCTGCAGGGAGCATCCCCTCTGCTGGAAGCATCAATTCCTACCTGAAAACCATCACTGCTTTTACTTATTGCTCTGCTCACTGCCCTGTCACACCCTGCTGTGGACACTGCCAGGGGAGGGGGCATCACTTCTGGGCTCACAGGAACCCATCACAGCCTGAGCTGGGGACCCCATGCTGCAGGGAGCATCCCCTCTGCTGGCACTGCTGGAAACATCAATTCCTACCTAAAAACCATCACTGCTTTTACTTATTGCTCTGTGCTCACACTGCCTTGGCACAGCCCTGCTGGGGACCCTGCCAGGGGAGGGGGCATCACTTCTGGGGTTTACAGAACCCATCACAGCCTGAACTGGGGACCCCATGCTGCAGGGAGCATCCCCTCTGCTGGAAGCATCAATTCCTACCTAACAACCATCACTGCTTTTACTCAAGTGCACAGTGCATTCCTCCCAGCTCTCCACAGCAACGTGGATATAAATCCCCACAGCAACCACTGATATGCTCCTCTTACATCATTCTGGAAATCCAGTTTGTGTTTTTCAGGCCAGTCATCAAGGAAACAATCAGAAGTTTCCATCATGGGATAATGTGGGAATAACTGTGGATAACTGGTCTTAGGACCAGTATCAAAACCAACTAATGCTCAAAGGCTACAGCTCATGAACTTTACAGGGAATTTCAAGTAGATGGAAATACTCAACAGCATTGCAGAAAATATTTAACACCTCTGGCTCATCTGGTTACCACAACATTTTAAATCCGTATCAATTTGGTGGAAGCATTCTCAGTTGCAGTTCTCAGGAATAAAAAATAACACGAGTCTAAGAAACAAGATCCTCAGGCACATACAGCAAATAAAACCAACAGAGAATTAGCCCCCAAACCTGTACTGGAACTTCAGATTGCTTGTTCAAGCAATCTGAACAGCTGGATGGAGAGGAAAGAAAAGCATTCACAAATTCTTTCCTCAGCTATATAAAGCTAATTCCTTCTGAAATTATTGACAAAGCCGTGCAAGATGCAAGAATTAAGAAATATTACATTTTGTTACACAGAGGCCAATACGTGGTATTTAATTTATCACTATTTACCTTAAATTTACCCATGAAGAACACCCACAGGATAAAGATACATCTTCCACATAAAAAAATGAACAGGTCCATTGGACATTTTTCATCAGCCAAACCCAAAAAGATCTAATTCAGGTCTCACAGTGAATCAACCAAACCCAAAAAGATCTAATTCAGGGCTCACAGGGAAATCTGCTCTCCTCACTCTTTCACACACATAAAATACAAAACGATGGGCGGAAAATTCCTCTGTCACACCAGAGCCTGGAAACCATGGAGACCTCTGTGATGTAGTGTCTGAGAGCACAAACAATGCTCAGAAGACCAAAAATAAAATTATATAACAACCTAGCTCCAAAAACCCCCAGACTAACAACCTCCACCTCTGTTGTCCATGGACACCACAGCTCCTCTTGTTTTTTCTCTGCCCTCCCTTCTCAGGCTGCACATCCTTGCCCAAACAGGTCTGGGTGTCATTGGATCTCAGGCAGAGAATGGAAGATGAAGAATAAAAATCACTTTATGACTTGAAAAACCCAGGAGCTATGTCTGAATAGAGTACCAAACTTGACTGTGGACTCAGAGGTCCCATTTCTCCAAAGTCAGACCTGCCACATCGATTTACTCTCGAAACAAGATCAAGCCAAACATCCCACCCTCCTGGTTCAGGGCAAATCTGGGAGGAAACTCCCAAAGGGGTCCCTCCAGAAAGCTGACTCAGGTGGCCCCTTCCAGTACTGGTTCAGGAAAAGATTTCCTTGGAGAAAAGTGGAAAAAGCCCTGTTTGATTAACAGGTAAAGTATTCACAAGCACAAAAAAATGAGTAATATTAAACAATGAAACCTCTCGCTGTTCTGAAGAGATGGCAGGGCCCCAGTAGAAATCATTCTTGTACAGTTTGATTTTATTTCCTTCCTTGAGTATTTTGTTGGGTTTTTCTTTGTTTTCATTTGGGGTGGCAATAAGCCCATCTGGAGAGGTTTTGTTATTTGCTAACACAAATATCTTTTTTCTAGAAGTAACCTACAATGCTACTACTTACCTACCAAAATATAAAGTAATTTTGTCAAGGTCAGCCTGGAACACAGTGACTGCATCCCCTTAAGGACTAAAGAATGGATTTGCACCAAAAGGCACAGCTGTTATTTTTATACAGTAATTGTGAACAGGATCAGCCTAAAACCCTCAGGAATTTCCTCTCTGGGGTTGTCACCCTGCACAGAACTGCATTTTCCTTCAGTCACCCTTCCACACTCACACCTTGCCCAGGTTGACTGTACTGACATGACCAATTTCTGAGTCTCACTCTCCCAGAGGGGATCAGGGAAATTTCCTTTGCCCTTTGAAAACCCTGCAGAGGGCTCGAGGGGCTGCTGGTGGGACAGACCCCCAGCTCAGGGCAGCCCAGCACACCTGGGTGAGGAAAACTTCCTCTCCCACACACTGTGTTACACGATGCAATCCAACATCAGGGTGAAAGTGATCCAGAGGAAATTCTGGAGAGGGAAGGCTGAACACCAGCTTTCCTCTGAAATAACATTAGTGTCTCTACGCCTCCCTAACAGAAACAGGGTGACCAGGGAGTCACTTCCTAACAGAGCATTTACTTATCTTTTTTTTCTAGGAAATTTAGGAATGCTGGACTGATCTGGATCAATTAAATTCCTTTCAGCACAATAAAACTGTATTAATCAACGTCTTATTATTTTATTGTCAATAATAATGTGACAGCACGGAGGGGGTTTTTTGGCAACTAATATGTCTCAGATCTCTGAAAGTTCTGAGTAGGAGGATTTATCTTTAAAATCTACAGCTCCATAAGGTAAGGTATGTCATCTGCCCTGCCCTTCTCCCTCTTAGTAAAAACACAGAGGAAGATGCTTCTCAAAAACTGGGATGCATTTCTGTTGCTCATCCTTCTTCCTCTCAAACAATTGTCTCTTGTCTATGGATAAAGACAACCATTCATAGTCAGCTGTTTATAAATGGAAAACTGAGATGGAATTATGACTGACAAGAGACTGGAGCTGTTAGCTCAGCAATGTTCTTTCTGTAATGATTTCTTTTATTATCTGTACCTCCCAAGCAAGGTTTTGAAAACAAACAAACAAACAACAAAACAGAGAATCTTGGAGTGCCTGGAGCAAGAAGTAGGAAAGATTCTAATCACACTGCCACTCATCTCATCCTAGTCCTGCTTCTGGTGACAATATTTGCTTTTCCCAGCAGATGTGGCCATATGCCCTGCTGACATCTGCTTTGCTCTCCTCTTGGTTAACACATTGGAAGGAGAGCCCAGTCAAGAGGGCTCTGCAAAGGCTGAGTTCTGCCAGTGCCTCAGTGGTTTCACACACACACACACAGGTAAGATATGCAATGCAGAAAAGCCAAAGCTCCGAGGAACCCAGCAACAGCACACTGCAGCTTCCCCTGGCCCCTCAGCTTAAAACACTCCTAAAGCCTTTAGAGAAGTCTCTTTTTGAGACAGGGAGGCTTTACTGGTTAGACAACCTGCACTGGTGGCTGCCATGGCACCTCCACCTTCACAGTCACTCGCTCTGGCAGAATCAGCCTCACCAAGGTTTGCAGCATTCATCCTGGGAAGGACAAACAGCCACCAGCTGCTCTCAGTGTATGCAGAGGAGCCCCACACGCCATGAAATCCCTGCCAGTCCCTCCCAGGGGCCCCAGCACTCCCAGAGACAGTACCTGGTCAGCAGCAGGAATCGACTCCCACCTGCGCTTCAGCAGGCACAGGGATTTCCGGCTCATCATCCTCACCCTGTCTGGAGGCTCGTCCACACTGGAGAAAAGGCTTCTGTCCCAACCAGCAGCAGGAGCCTTATTGCTGACTGCTGCTCCTCATTGCAGATGGCAGAGCTCCCCGATGCACTCAGGTGTTTGTGAGCTGAGATGTCCAGAGCCCAGCTCTGCTCTCCTCTAGAGCACCTGGCACAGCTCCCTGATGCACTCAGGGTTTGGGAGCTGGGATGTCCAGAGCAGCCAGAGCCCAGCTCTGCTCTCCTCTAGAGCATCCGTGTCCCCCAGTGCCACAGCAAAGGCTGAGCAGGAACAGCCCAGCTCCACACCAGCTGCCTGGCAGAAAGGAGCCTGGAGTACAGCACCAGAGCACTCAATCTGAAAATAGCTGTTGCTTAGGAACTGGAGGGGTAAAAGCAGCACCTCGGAGAGACAACTGAGAGCTTTTGTAGCAGGAGGGAATTAAAGAGGCTGGAGCTGTGTTCCTCTCTCCATCCTCACTCTCTCACAGGGCTGGAGGAAGGGGTGCTCGATTCCCCTGGCTCTGGGCTGTGCCTCCATCTGCACGGGCCAAAGGAGTCTCGGGGACAGAGGCACAGTCACTGCCCCACAGCCAGGAGCCCTGCTGAGAGCCACAGACGTGTGCACGGCGCGTGCCCTGGGTCCCACCTGCCCCAGCTCGGACCCTCAACGACTGTGCTCCAGCAGAACCATTAGAATACCATCTGCACGTTGTTTCTGCAGAGCCATAACATTGCAAAGGTGAATTCTGCCAGTCACACTTTGCTGTGGCACGTGCCCACGTTACAAATGGGTGAATACCTTCAGTGAATTCCTTCCCCTGACAGGATGTGCTTCTACAGACTGCATGTATGCATTTGAGAGAGGGACAGATTGCTTCAGGTGCATTAAACATTCCTAAACACTCAGGGGTTTCTTTAATTTGAAACTCAATTTTGAAGTTTCATGCCTAACTTCTTAATTCTAACGCATTAATCTTTAAAATTAAGCATGAAATGTAATGGAATTCATTCTGCACTTCCTGCTTGATTTCATAGCCACAGAGTAAATTCCCAGCACGAAGCACTTCACAGCAGGCAGTGCTGGCTTCAGGGATGAAAAAAGAAAGGGAAAAAAAGGAACAGGTATGTAGCCAGGAACTCACCACTCTTTGGAAGGCAACCTATAATCCAACCTAATTAGAGCAGCCTTAATAGTATAATTATTGTAAAATAAATGGAATCCTACAGCATACATACACATATGTGTGGGTAGTCTCCCAAAAGGGGAGAGCAGTGATGGTCATGGCAGAAATCATGAGCAAGTTAAATACTGTAAGACAGCTGTTTTACATTCTACTGAATTGCAGATGCTGATCAGGAGCCAAGCTGCTGCAAACAGGAATTCCCACAGGGCTCAGGGGATTTCACCTGCCATCCATCCCCACCTGTACCTGCAGCACTCTGCACTGAGCTCCACTGCAGAAAAGGAACACGTTCTCCACAGGCCACTAACCAACAGGACAGGCACTGCAGCACCTTCCTCTCGTGCTTCAACACACGCCACAGAAACCCACTGGCTTTTGACAAACTCCCTTCACTGGGTCAGAGCTTCTGTAACGGCTCTCCACAGAAAACCTCGGCGAGTTCATACGTGGATTTCAGTTTTACATCATGGTGAACCACAGACTGCACTTCCCTTTTTTTTCTTTCTAGGTTTTAGGGTATTTAAGTATAGCAAACACCTTAATTTTTCAGCGAGATCTTGTTTTTTACAACAGGTGCATTTTTTAAAGGACACAAACTGGCAAGGATGTAACTGAATGACCAAAGGACGAAAAAGTCTTTTCTATTACATGCAAAAAACCAGAACCTCCTTAATTTCCCCTAACCCTTCAAAGAACTTAATTAAATTAGGATTAACACTATTGCTATCTAGACAATTTTCAGAGTCATGTAAAAGAGAGAATTCTAAAGCTGCAGTGGAACCACTGAGGCATATTTCCCAAGCAGGAAAATTCCTGAACATCAGTATTGGTAGTGATGTCTCATTTGCAGCAATTGTAATTCCATGGATAATTTAAAAATGTATTGTGATACCAGTAACATCACTGGCATGATTTCCTTCCAGTGATGGGTCAAGAGCAAACACCTGGTTTCTCTGCACCTTCCCACACAGTTCCAAAACCTTGGCCAGTAATGAAAAGATTCATGCTGACAGGGCCAGCCAAGCTTTACAAGTCTGTCAGGTTAAAAACCAACCAAACAAAAAACCAAACAAGACATACACACATTATTTGAAATTGCACCCCTCTGGTGTCCTGATGGAGCCAGCTGAGTAAGAAATGCTTTCTCCATACATCTAATCCATCTTTCTGCTACTGAAAAAACCTTCCTGTGGGATGACTCAGCTCTGCCTGGATCAACTGTTTGAATTACAGCTCAAAAATTATATTAATGAAAGCTGTCACGGTTTTATGCTTTTTCCCATTGCTCCAAACCCTGCAAACATTAACAAAATTAACAACTTTGCCAAGCTCAGATGGAAAACTTGCTTGAATGCCTCAAATGCAGCAAAAGCCAAAATCAAACACAAAATACTGAGCAACTGACCTGTGAGCCTCTGGGTCCTCGTTTGTGATCCCATTCAGAATGCCCCATGAGCTGGAAACAAGGAAAGGCAGGGTAAGTGACAAGTTGCACTCACTAGTTTTAATTAAACGCTCATTTGTACATCTATTACACATTTTTCTGGGAAACAAACAGGTTTGCTTTCAAGATTTATCTCACACAGCTTTTAGCTTCCCAATAAAGCCACAGAACGCTGCGGCTCTACACTGAGAGCCCAAACACCTCTGGCATCACAACCCTGCTCAGGCCAGCAACATCCCCACTGCACAGATTCAGCTTCAGCCAAAGGTTTAGTGCTGATCTGGCCAAGGATCAGCAAAGGATTGATACAGCAACCAGGAGATGACCAAAACCAAATCAGGGACATCTGATTGCTCAGCAATGTACGTTTTATGTCAGCTGTGATAATTAGCAGCAGCTTTAAATTTGTTTCACCATTGAATTATGGTTTTTTTTGTACATCTACTCAGGGATTTCTTCTGGGCATTGTTTGCTCCTACACACAGAAGTGTTGCCTGATGCAAATATAAAAACACATGAATGAAAGATAGGAGAGTTCATGTGACATGTAATGACTTACAGTCACGAACATTTTCTTGTTCATTTTTCCCAACATTCTTTCCCAAAGGAAATGCCTTCTCCCAGTTCAGAGGTAGGCCAGGAGATTTACAACCCACACTCATTGCAGAAATGCTTTCAGAACACTCATCCCAGGACAAGAGATTAAAACTACTTTGCAAAATCAGGATAGCCACGTGCATCTCCTGTGATAAGCTGGCTTTTTAATCTTCTCCATTAACTGTTCCTATTATCCTTTTCTCTTCCAAGGGCCCCTTCTTTTGAAGTTACTGCTTACAACTATCTACCTCCATAACTGAGACAAACCACACATGCAGACAGCATCACAGACAGAAATGTCACATCATTTTTCCACCTCATTCAGCCTTGTGACTGGCCCCCTCCTTCTACTGCAATGTTTTTCCTATTTTCCATGTGCTGTTGGTGGAAGCACTGGCTATGCTGGCTCTCTCTATTTGTTCTCCATCACTGCATGAAGCACAGCTCTGATGGTTATCAAAGCTGGCCTCAGTCAGTAACTGGTTTGCAAAAACTACCAAGAGATGCACCCACCAAAGGTTTTGTGCTCCAAAGAGCCTCTGCCAGACCCTTGTGCCTGGCTTTCCTCTCTGGACCAAAAAACCCTCTGCACTTCTACTGTTTAGCTCCTGGGCCTTGGGAGGAAGCAGCTCCTGCTCCCTCAATTCACTTGGCAGAAAGAAAATTAAATTAGCTTGAGTCTGAGCACCTGCGATTGCCAAGGGCTACCTTGAGCTCCAGGCTCCTGCCAGGGGGAGCAGCACAGAAAGCCTCAGAGTGAAGGAAGAAGGGTTAATGTTGATGTTAATGTTGATGTTAATGTTAAAGTTCATGTTGATGTTCATGTTGGAGCCTGGCTGTGGCTGCTGTGCTCCTCCAGGCTCTGCACACCTGGCAGCACACACCACACCTGCAAACCCACAGGATCCCCCTGCCAGCCCTGCCCTGCTCCCACCCCACTGAACCCATGGCTCCCTGAGGAGTGAGAGCTTTTGCTTTATTCCTGCCACCAAGAATGAGAGGTGCAGGTCTGGAACTGCTGCTCCCACATGCAGGGATGCTCCCAGTGCTCCCAGTCCCAGCAAAGCAGGCTGATGTGGTCACTCATCACCACGGATCCCCACACCTCAGTCAAGTCCTCTGGAACGTTCATTCACCTCCAGGCAGGGTTTGCTGTGGATCCCTGTTCCTGCCTGGTGCTCCCATCTCCACAGCACTTTTCAGCCCCACAGCAGCTCCTGCCCAGCTGGCAGGCAGTTTGTCTCCCATCTCTCATCCTGCCCCTCACCTGGGCAATCCTGGGGCTCCACAGGCTGGGTGTAGCTCATCTTACCCTGACAAGTGACTCCAAAGTTTGTGACAACTCATCCCTGCTCCACCTCCCAGTGCCTTCCACATCCCTCACAGAACAGAAGCCAAAGCCACCAGTGGAGCAGTGACAAATTCACTGCAGCCAGCAGAGTGACCCCTTGCTTATTCTGTCACCATTATGTAAGCAAACTCCTTACAGCAAACTACACAGCCCCTGGCCAGTTTACTTTCTCTGCAAAGGTGCTGGGTGGAATCAGTCATGTCTGTATTTCTGCAGGCAGGTCCATCGTCTCCAGCATGAAACAAATCCCACACCCCTGCTCTCTCTCTGTGCCAGGATGTGCTGAGTGATAGCAGGGACGCTGTTCTCAAGCATTATAGTCAAATCCATGAGCTATGAAGCCAACCTTTTCCTCCTGTTTTTATAAAATCTTACTTGGCTTTAAACTGTCTTTCCCCCTCGTTATCTCAGAAACCATGCTCACCTCACGCTCCAATGTTCTTGGCATATGGTGCTCCCTATTAACACGGGAGTGAAGGAATGAAAAATGGAATGGAATTAAAAGGATAGCACCCAAAAAGGCCTCCAGCTTTATGAGAGAAACAGAAAACCCCAGAGGTTATAACAGAATCTCTGCATTCTACAGAGGGACGATTGCCCCTTCAGCTCAACAAGCCACACTCTGCTCAGATACTTCTGACCCTGATTTTCTTTTAATGCACAAACAGTAAGTGCTGCAGCATGATACCCAAAAAAGGAGAAAAGAAAGTATGCCTGAACTATTGGGCTAGGTAGCAACCATCATTTCCAGAAGCTGAATAGAAATCAAAAGATGAAGAAAACAGAATTAAAAGCAAAAACAAAGCCCAAAAACAAACAAACAAAAAAACCCTCCACAAAGATAAAAAAAGCAAAGCAAACAACAAACCAATCACACTCAGAAAAAACAGAGTGTGTGCATAAATCCACTGGAGTGAGTCAACCTTCTGAAATCACAGAAAAAGAAAATAATACACTGTTTAATTGGTGCATGCATGCAAACAGAGATACTGACATAAAAATGCATTTGGCAGGAGGGGGATTTGTGTTTATCACTAACAGATGGGTTTGCTCCAGACTCCACCACCTCCTCTGAAAGTTCTCTGGAATCAGTTTGGTCAGGAGGGATGATAAGCAGCCTTAGAACATCAAACTTATTATTCTTACTGGCCAGGCAACTCAGGCTACGTGTATCAGCAGCAGGAAGGGAGGGATGAGGCTGAAACCAAACTCCTACAGAGCTTACATGCATGCAGAAGAAAAGGAGCTACTTTGCATTTCATCTGCAAGCACCCTGCAAACCACCTCTGGCAGTTTGAATACAGATGGAAGCAGCTTCAGCAGCAAGAACACTCTGACATGGTCAGGAGTGCACAGAAACAGGGGCTGCACTAAAACCAGCTGGCTGGTTCTGCCCTAATACCTGACAGGTGGTATAAATACAAAATTATGAATGACAGGTGTCCAGGGCAAACACTCCCAACTCCAGCTGAGGCCTGTCAGGGGAGGAGGAGGCAGGAAAGAAAGGACCCCAAAATCCCAGTCACAGACAGAAGAGGAGAAGTGAAAGGGATCATCCCCTTCTGAAGATGCAGGGTGCTGGCCCATGCTCTACATCTCAGGGGTTAGCCATAAACACCATGAACTTTCTCAGCTCATGGTTTTAAAACTTTTGTTTGCTAATGCAAGCACACCTTGAGAGGAGTAAGGAATGGTATAAAGGACTGTCTGCATCAGATATCTGAGATACCCACACTGGAGCAGAACAAAGCTGTTTAAAAATTACATCTTCAGCCCTCGCCTCCCTAAATGCAGCTCTTCTCCTATATGGTTATTTAATCAAAGCCCCAGCAAATGATTACATAAGTATTTCAACTTTCATTAAAATTCATAACCCATAACTCTCATCCTCCTTAGTATTAGAGAACTGCAGGAAAATGTGATCCACACATATTGTAGAAGATCTAAATAAATAAAAAGACAGAAAGTAAACTATGACAATTTAAATCTTTTCAGCTGTTTATAAATCCTGTTTTTATAATATTTTCTGGACCGTGATTTTAATTTTGGTACCCTTGAAACAGGAAAACTGCTAACCATGTAATGGCTGGGAAAAAAAAATATTAAAAACCTCCAACAAAGCCAGCCAAAAAACCCCCAACCCCAAAAATCAGTCAGAGAAATAGAAAAGGCATAATCTTACTATAAGGACTTCCCCAGCTGGACACAAGTCAGGAACAAACCCCAATATTTAAAATACATGCAGTCCCATGTATATTCTTTGAAAGGGGAGAGAGTCCTCAGCAACAGAATGCAGCAGCATTTTGAAACCACAGGGGCTTATTAAAGCAAATATGACACTCAGCACAGTTTCATGAGAGGGAAGGAGCAGATCCTTCCTTTGGTAAGTATTAAAGAGCAGCAATAAACAGTTACAGTCAGTGTTTAATACAACCCTTTAAATCAATTCAAATCTATTCCAATTCGATTCAGATGATAGTCTATTACTCTGGAATTCTGTTCTGACACACATTTACACACACACCCCACTTGAACTGTTCCAAAAACAAGCAGATGGTGAGCTAAATCAGCCACTAGTCACCAAGGACAATAAATGGGATTCAAGGAGACTGCTGCAGGATCACACAGTCCAAATGCACCTGAGAGCCTTGCCCAGCTCACTGGCTCCTTCCCTGGGATTTTAGAGATGTGGGCAGTGCCTGGATACCTCATTTCCATTATGGGGAACATAAAAGACTCCTGCTCTCTCTAGTGGGAGGTGAGCACAAGGCAAGGCACAGGGATGGGAGAGGAATTGCTCCTCTGCTCCATCTGCATTGGGAGCCACTGAATCCAGCATTTCCCTCTGAGCTGGCTGTGACACATGAATGGGGCAGCCTGCACTCTCCTAACAGCTGAGAACCTGCAAAAATGCCTTACTGCCACTCCTGCAAGGATTGAGCACATTCAGCAGTGGTAAAAATCCATTACCAATGAGACTCTCAGCAGTTTTGTCTGGGCAGCAGCCAGCAGCTCTAAGAGTTGTTGGTATTTGGGAATCAGCATGGAGAAGAGCAAGATGTGAGTGTCCAGTCAGGCTGGCACCTGGCCCCAACCTTCACCAGAATAGCAGAGCTCCTGTTTAGACATGAGCATAACATCTCCTGTTCAAACATGAGCATAACATCTCCTGTTCAAACATGAGCATAACATCTTCCCTCTCTGGAAGAGACTGAGTGGAGTGGGCATGTGGAGGATGTGAACAGTGCCTCACTGTTGGGTGCTCTGACACTGCCTCCTTACAGCTGGTCTGAATGGGGCCCAGTATGATCCATGTCCTCTACTGAACGGGGGTTAGCCATGCTCCAGTCAGGATCACATTTCCACTGGCAATAAGAAACTGTTTGTTACCAGCATGGAGGCACAAAATGTTCCCGATAAGTTCCTTCTTTGGTAACAAAAAAAAAAAATAAAAAAAAAAAAGCACAGATTATTTCCTTGATTACATATTAAAGGAAACATTTATTTTTACAAACATGCAGGAGTCAGGTCACACAGAAACTAACAGGGTGTTTCTGCACGTGGTATTTTGAGTGGGATTCCTTCTATCCATAGCCTGTTCCCTGCGTTTTCATGGTAATCAAGATAAATGGGATGATTTACTGACTCCATTGACTTAGGGAGGGGATTTTGGTGTGCACACCACCAGCAGGAGTAGCTCAGCAGGCTGGGGCTGCTGGGATTCACCGTGCCTGATGCTGGAACCTGCTGCTCTCCCCACCTTGTCCCCCCACGTCCGAGCTGCCCCTCGCCCCGAGATGTCAGAGGAGCCTCCCCTGCTGTGTGGGGAGAGGGGTCACACACAGGCCACAGCACACAGGCAGCAAAGGGCCCAGGATTTGGGGAAACAATCCCTTCTGCACAAGCCCTGGCCAGCTCCCAGGTCAGCACAAAGCACAAGATGTCAGAGCTGTGCTCTCAGCCAGATGTGAGCTCGTGGCATCACAGCCACTGTGCAGAGGAAACTCTCCACCCCAGTGCTCCCAACATCTTGTAGCCCTGAGACCACCAAGGACAGCCTCAGTTCCAAGACTGGTTAAAAAAATCCAAACAAAAACCTCAAACAAAATAACTCTCCACGTTAAACCAAACAAAGTAGTAAATTGGGAGCGAGCATTTAAGATCCATTAGGCTGCTTCCCTAATGAAAGATGTTGTTTCAAAAGTTGCTGTGCTGCTGGACAACAGCTGGAAGCAGAGATAAGCATTTTAAAGCACAGCAGAGGCTTTGGAAGTTGGCAGTGCTCTGACTGGAGGCATGGCCAAGGAGGGACAGCGAGGGTCTGAAGAATGAATGGCTTCTCTAAGCCCCATGTGGGGATGGAGTTAAGCCCTATGAAGATGCCACCCTGGGGAAGCTGCAAGTCCTGCAGGGAGCTGCCTCCTCCACCCCTGTCAGAACCTGGCTGGGAGGGCAGGGCAGGACGCAGAGCTCTGCAAGAGACTGCACAGAACACTCCAGGATCAGCAGGATGCTGCACTGAGAACACTGCACTGAGACAGAACACTGCACTGAGACAGAACACAGCTGGATGAGAACACTGCACTGAGACAGAACACTGCTGGATGAGAACACTGCACTGAGACAGAACACTGCTGGGTCAGGGAACACTGCACTGAGACAGAACACTGCACTGAGAGAAAACACAGCTGGATGAGAACACTGCACTGAGACAGAACACTGCTGGATGAGAACACTGCACTGAGACAGAACACTGCACTGAGACAGAACACTGCTGGATGAGAACACTGCACTGAGACAGAACACTGCTGGATGAGAACACTGCACTGAGAACACAGCTGTATCAGGAGGATACTGCACTGAGACAGAACACTGCTGGGTCAGGGAACACTGCACTGAGACAGAACACTGCACTGAGACAGAACCCTGCTGGGTCAGTGCTCAGGTGCTGCACTCAGACAGAGAGCAGGATCCTGAGCCACTGTGGCACTACAGGATGGAGACAATCAGGCCTTGGTGGAGCAAGGCTGAGGGGAGCCCAAGAGGCACAGCAGCACAGGGGACAGCCCAAAAGGCACCAGCAGGGACTGTCCCCAAGGCACAGTGAGGAAACCACCCTGAGCACGAGACCAGGGACTCAGCTCTGAAGGAATTGGGGCACACCTGGGTGAGACAGCAAGAGTCTACATTGGGGAGCACTTCCTCATGGCAGCATACACCCTTTTTATTTCCAGAGTGCATAATAAACTGCACCTGACTTCTTCAGGGATCCTGGCCCATCCTGGCTTCCTTACAGAGGGGGCAAAAAGAGCTGTGTGTCCCAGCAAGCTGGGCTCAGGGCAGCTCCTGTGCCCTTCCTCCACAGCACCCCTGAAAATGAGCAGCTTTAACTTCAGACAATGAGAACCTGCTGGGAAATTAAAAAAGTAGGTAGGAAAAAGAAAAGGCACAGGAATATCCACCTCCACACCACCCTGTATCTGGTTTTATACAGATTTTTGTCACAACTACTTAAACAGATGACAGTAGTAAAACAAATCCAGGCGTGTTTCTATTATTTTCACTCCTACCACTGAATTTCTCAGATCCCTATTAATCCTTCACACATCAAAGAGAATTTTAACCAACAGGTTTTGGAGGCAGACTGGTAGTAAAATGGAGAAAAGACCTGATTTTGGGGGGAGTGGGGGCTGGAAAGGAGGTGGTGGTGGGTTTTGCCCCTTTTCTATTTTGTTTTTTTGGAAGCAATTCTTATTCTTCAGTGATCCTCAATGCCACACAGAGTTACTTGCAAATGCATTGCACATTTTTTAACAAAGGCTTCCTAAATCAATGATCTTAATACGCATATTTAAATTCAGAATAAATGAGTAAAACAATTAAACTGATCATAAATAGATTTCTTATCCCCTTGAACTGATCTAGGTAGATGAGACATATTGATCTGGTGGACTAGTAATCCACAAGTAAAAGTCTTCACTAAATTTCTCATATACCCATTTTCCCATTCTGAGCATAGTCACTAAACCAAAGCCTTGGAGAAAAATATCTTCAGTGGAGAGATAAAAACTGTGGGCACAGCTACTGGACACCCTCCCACCTTAGCCACAGACATCATTTACAAACAGTCACTTAGAGGATTCCTCAGGATGGGAATGCCAGGGCAGCACAGCAGTGTCAGGAGTCCTGAACAGAACAGCAAGCTGACAAAAGAACAAACATGTGCTGACCAAAATATTATTAATGTATACTATCCACAATATAATAGAATATATACTATAATACCATCTATACTATAATATGAATGCATGCTATTTAAATGTTGCTGGCTGTTCACAGTCACACATGAAGTTCCTGCATTTCACAGCTACACAGCCAAGTCCATTCTGGTGCAATTAAGTCCCCAGCAAAGTCAGAAAGCACAGCTCCTGCAGCAGAGTCAGCAAAGTCTGAAATCATCCTGAGGAATCTCTAATCTTCTCTTTTAAGGAGTCTAAAGGCTGCTACAAAATGAAATGCATGTTCCCAATACTATCCTCTCTTTAGTGCACAGTTTTTCTCCCTTTCCATCTTTTCAGACATCCCAGCATCATGGAGCTTTCACCTGCACTTTGTGCTGCCAACACCAGCCCCAAAGGTGACGTGTGCCCTTTAGGCCAGTTCCCAGGGCACAGAAGGGTCTGGCTTCCAAAGAAAGGTCCTGGAGAAGGAGGGAATGCCTTTTTGCAGAGCAGTTAAAAACCCACTGGGAAAGCAGGTAAACATTTCAGGGATTTTTCAGTCAAGATCTGATTTCAGGTGCCAAGGCTTGTTTCAGCCTGACACCCGCACAAACAAGCCACTTGTGTCATTAACAGCCCATTTTTCCTGTTTTGAGGCTTCACAAAGCAGAAGAATAGCACTGGTATTTCAACAGCTGGATCCCATCTAGCAAATGTCCTAAAACTGCACTGCAGAGTCTGGTAGCTTACTGAAAAACCTCAATGTCAAAACCCAAAGTACATTCAGTTTAAACACACCCCTGGGGGGATTTTAAACTAACTACTTTCTATTTCAGACTATTCACTTTAAGCTCAACCAGCAGTGCCTCATCACTCATCCAGGAAAACTCCCCTCTCTGCCACCCAATCTCAATCAACCTGCCAAATTAATTATCACCCTGCATTGGTCTATTGCTGAGAGGGGGGAAAAAGCAAATAGATGAATGTAGCAGTGACCCGAGCAGAAATGAATCCTCTGGAACAGAACTAATTAAATCAGCTCAGTGATCTTGTTCCAGCAGGACACGTTTCACCCACCCCATCCCCAGCAGCCCAGCTCCCCATCTCCTCCAGCTGTCCTCACATGGGGCTCAGATGTCTCTCAGCAGCAAACCAGGGATCTTTTCTACCCATCCTTGCAGCTGCCTGATTCAAAATAAAGGACAAAAGCCAAGTGCCACACAGAAAACTCAGCAGGGTCATTTCCCACTGACGTTTGCATGCAGATTCCTGGCCACAGAATGTGTGTCTCAGGCAGAGAGCAGCGGATTTGATTACCTGCCTCAAGTTTATGGGGCCACAGGCACCCAAACTCTGGTGCTGCACTGGCTCCAGGGAATGAGCAGAGCTCAGGGCACTGGCAGAGCAGAGCTTGGCTTCTGATACCCAGTCAGGCCTTGGAGCAGAGCTGTCAGCACTGACAGACAGAGAAACTGCAGATCTGTGGGCTCTAATCAGTGCCAGGAGTCAGACACCAGACCCAGGTGCATCCCCTGCGTGTGCAGGGCTGCAGCATCCCTGACCCTGCTGACCCAAGGGCCCAGCTCCAGCAATAACCTGCACTCACATTCTGGGCTGCCCCTCCCACCACTGTAAGTGACAGCCCAGTGGCAATGCATGCAAAACCCCATCTGGGCCATAAATCCCCTGCTGCTGGAACTGTCCCTGATTTCCTGGGTGATGCTGTGACCCTGTGCCAGCTGATCACACCACACCTGCTCTCTGGGAATGTCAGAGGGTGCAGGGCATGGCACAAACAGCAGCCTCTCCTCTCCCAGGGCACCTCCCTCTCCATCACCCTCCTCCCTCTGCAGAACACACCCAGAGCAGGATCAGAACAGGGCAAGGCACCTTACCCAGGGCAGGAAATGGCAGGTGCCAGCCCAGGTGAGGAGTTGCAGACACAGGTGAGATCTCCCATCCCTGCAGAGCTGGACACCAAGCCAGTCCCACCCTGCTCCCCTCCCCAGCTGATTTTTAACAGGGTCTGTGCTGCACAGGGGGAACTGTCAGGCACCTCCTTCCACCCCAGCAGGAGTGACTGCAGTGCAGGTTTCTACAAGACAGATTCCTCACAATGGCTCCAGGTTTTCCCATGATTTGAAATTCTGCCTTGCAAACCAGTCTGACTCTTAATAAGCTTTGCTTCTCAGATTTTCATTTTAAATAAAACCAAGTATGTTTTCCTAGAGGGATATCATAAAACACATTCTCCTGCAAGACTGTCTGCCCACACTTCATCCCACGTGCTCACCCAGGTCCTATTCCCATCCTATTTCCACAGTGCCACAGCTCTGCTGGCAGCAGAGGCAGAGCCCCAAAGGTGAGTCCCTGCCATGGAGGGAGGGATGCACAGAATGGACAATATCTGGGTGCAAAGGGGTGCACCAGGAGCATTTCAGAGAGAGCAGGAAAAGGCAGAGCAGCACAGAGGGGAAAGGAGCCCCTTCTGGAAGGGCTGACCTCAGAGGTCTGCTTCAAGCCCCTGGTTTGGCTTTTAATTTAAACTGGATCATGTAAAAAGTGCTGAAATATTCTTTGCTGGATGAATATCCCATATTGAAAACATGTTTGGACTAATCTGCCCTTCAGAAACAGGCTTCAACAAAATTATTTACCATTTCTGTGGTGAAAAAACAAAAACAAAAAACAAAACAAACAAAAAAAAACCAGGAGTAACTTGTGTGTCAAAAACGTCCACCTATTCAAAACAGAAAATTTTGAAATTTGTTTTCTTTTATATGTGCAACTAATTTCTTCTCTGCCATTGGTCCTTTTTTCCTCCCAGAATTTTATTCCTTGAGTGATCTAGCCCTGCATGCTGCTGAAATATCCTTTTAATGCCA
>JAOTBB010000883.1:70885478-70913676 GCA_025629985.1 Chamaetylas fuelleborni | reverse complement strand
ATGCTGCTGAAATATCCTTTTAATGCAAACTTCATCAACAAAAGCAGTGTTTCCTCTTATTGACAAGCTGTTCAGAACTGCCTGAGAAACAAGAGCTTTCCTTCTATTAATTTCATTATGTCTTCACTCCCTCCATTTTGTTGCTGAAAAAGTAATTTAAGTTCCTTTTTCCTGTGTCCCAGATACTTTTTCTTAGGTGCCGTTTGTGCAGGAATGCTGTTCTGATTCAGCAGAAGTGTTATTTTATAGAAATATATCACTTTAGCCTAACCAGGAGGGTCCCCATGGGAAGGAGTTTATATTTCTAACTATGAAAACGAACAAGAAACAAAAAGAGGGGAGCTGTGCTCAGGGGCTGTGCAGATGTGGCTGCCTGGCCATGGAGCAGGAGCTCTGCAGACCTGTACTGGGCACAGACCCAGTGCTCAGAATGGAATATTCAATATTTCTGCAATACCACCGTTCCCATCAGGGCAGAGTGGCCTGCAGGATGTCCCTTGTCCCCCCTGTGTGGAACCAGCTCCAGAGCTGAGTTCAACGAGGTTATTCTGAGTCTGTGTAAATGGCTTCCAGCCCCTCCCTGCTGTCACTGTCAGCTGCACACCAGAGAAATCCCAGCAGCAGCCACCTCTAAAGCACTTCACACCAACCTCTAACTCAGACAGAACCTTCCTGAGGGGGGAAAAAAAAGAATCTCCATTTCCCAGATGGAGAATGGAGGCATTCAGCAAGCACAGCACTGCAAAACCGGGAGCAGAAACTGAATATCTTCAGTCCATGGGATCCGGCCACAGGCTTTGTTTGGATCAACTATTCATGTCCAAGTTCTTGTTTTGGGGGGAGGCAAGGGTACACGCCAGGGAACAGAATTATTCTCATTTTGGGCTGCCAGGAGATGTTATCACTCGTTCTGGAAAGGAACTGTTCAGCCCCCCACACTTCAGGAGGAGGACAGGCTTCATGTGCCAGCAGCCTTCCTGTGGAAGAAAGAACATTTTCACAAAGCCAAACAGCAAAGACAGAAAAACTCAAAGGAGGAAAAAACAGCATTTATCCCCCGTATCTGGGGTCACCTTGCAATGCTCTTTGCTCAGCTGAGGACTCAGCTAAAGATAAGTGGACCAAGGGCAAAGTTTCTCAGCTGTGCCCCAGCTGAGCCCCCTCCAGCTCTGCCCAGGGAGGCAGAGCAGGCACAGCAGCAGCTGAAGATCCAGGTCCAGCAGAGGAAGCTCCCTCACAAACCCTCTGGTGCACAGAGGAGTGTGCAGCACCCCTGACACCCAAGTGTGGACACAGGAGCTCCACTTTCCTCCCCTGGGCTTTTCCCACGCATTCTTCTGCTCAGGAGGAGCAATCACAGATGGCTGCAGGTGCCACGGGATCAGCAGGAAGAGCACGTGCCACCACAGAGAATATTCTGAATATCTGAACGCTGGGTGCCTGTCTGCCCTCTCAGAGGGTCCCTTCATGAGCACCAAGGCTCCTGGCAGGAGAACCAGGGCCACCAACAGCTTTGGCTCAGCAAGGGGGGCAGAGGCTGGGAAACATGTTTTATCAGCTTGGGAGGACTACAGGAGACAAAAAAAGAACAAACCAACTTCCCTTCTCATACCTAAACACAGACCATAAACAAAAACGTGTACAACCTGAAGAGTTTTCCCAGCCTTGCCCTTTTCTGCCCACACACCCGCCCTGCTCCCCAGCACACACAGGCTGCTCCTGGAGGGTTTTTTCCAGCACTTTCCTTTTTTTCAGGGAAAGGCAGCTCAGGGTGACACACCTGCAGTGCTTCAGGAGAACACCTGGGAGCTCCAGGAGGGTCAGGGAGCTGCCAGTGTGCTTGGCTCTCAGCAAGGAGCCACACACAGGTGAATATCCCAGGGGAGGTGCCCAGGGCAGGGTGGAGTGGGACACCAGGAAACACAACCCGAGAGGGAAAAGGGCTCCCAGTGCTGGTGATGCCACATTCTGCCAGCCCTGTGACTAAAAACGGGGTGTCCACCCTCCATTTCCAGCACTTTCCACAGCCTTAAATACAGAGGATGGAGAAAAAAGTGTGTGGAAATAGAGGCAGTGCCCACACTGCCAGCCCCTGATCAGCTCAGAACACTTGGAATGTCTAAAGACAGCACTGAACACTCCCACTGTCACTTACAGAACACAGCTGGGTATTTTCTGCTGCTGTAAACATTACAGCTTTTCATGTTTATTTAGAAATTTCGCTTCCTGTAACCTGAATCACAGAAAAAAAACAAAAGCAAACAACAAACCTTCAAAATTATTTAAAAAAAGAGAGGAAGAGGGAGAGGGAAGGAAAAGAAACTACACTTCCTCTAAGAGAGACAGAAAGCTTTTAACTAGCAGGGCTGCAAGGAGGAGAAGAAAACAAATACAAGGAGTGAGAGGTGAGTTTGGATGGCTGCTCTGATGTGCTGCCCCAGCACTGGTGGGAATCCTCAGCTCTGCCTGGTGTCCAGAGCCAGAGGAGAACATCTGGCAACACACAGCAAACCAACTGCATCCCTCCACTCAGCATGGGCAGGACAGAGCAGAATGCCAGGACCAAAGCAAGCTAGTGCTAAAAATAACTTGATCTCTCCTTATCTCAAGGGCCAAATTGTCTCAGCTCTACTTGAGCAGAGGAGGCAATGCCAGCTCAGGGAGGTCAGAAAGCATGTGAAAATGTGCCCAGTAGCTTATCCACTGCCTAAGTATCTGCTATGGCAACAGCACAGAGCAGCACAAAAATTCCAGCTGTCTAACAGCACAGACGTGTGCCAAGCCTTTGTCCCAAGAGCATGAGTTAAAAATGCACTTTGGTGCTACAGATTTGATCACATCCTAATACACGAGACTGTTTTGTTTTGTTTTTTGTTTTTTAAATGAAATAGCCTTCTGGTTATTTATTGAAAAATTGATTTGTGATGAATATCAAGTACCTTGTAGAGGTACAGATTAATTCCTTGTCCCCAGAATGCAAAGAGCATCTCTATATAAGCAAACAACACAACCAGTTGACTTGACTGGAAGAATTAAACCTGGGTTTCCTCAAAACTCAGATGCTTCACAAATTGAATCAGCTAAAGATTTTGGTTTAGATACAAGTACTTGAAGGGAGAAAAGGGGAGAAAAATGTACTGTCCTGTAAATAACAAAACCTCAAACCAGCAGCTACACTTGAACAAAAACCTCTCTGGCTACCACTGTAAATCTGGTTTTTAACCAATCAATCAGCCTGAAAGACTAAAAAAGGCCAAAGATGATGATTTAAAGTGCCAGTTATCACACAACTGATAAAGGAACAGCATGACTGTGCAGCTCTTAAACCAGAGCCCAGATGCCCAGACCTAAGAAAAGCTGATTACTGAGATGGCAAGAGGTTTGAAAAACACACTCAAATAGCAAATCTCCTGGAAAACAACCATGCTGAGACTGTCCTCTAACACTGAACTAACACAGTGACAAAACAAGCAAGCAAACAAGACTGAGTATCTACAGGAGGGAAAAAAACCAACCAACCAACCAACCAGCGAGGCTCTCCGAGCTGCTCCTCTGCTCCTTCCTGCTGTTTTCACTCTCAGGAGAGCAGGGGAAATTGAACCCATCCTCGGATGAAGAACGCTCACAGTCTTGATTGGCCCTGCTCTCGTTCCACGCCTCACCATCTGCAGGAGCTCTGCAGCTCTCACAGGGCAGCCATCAGCTCTGGAAACCTCTTTGGAGCCTTCTGTGCATCTACAGAATGCAAACTGCAGGACATGGCACACAGGGGCTGCAGCTCCCTCCAAGCTGGAAGGGAGCTGGCTGCCTGACGAGGCCAGTCTTGAAAAGCAAAACTGGTTTTGCTTTGGGCTCTTAATCATTGCCCACTGGTTGCAGGAAGATGCTTTTCAAGTCTGTGTGCTGTCATAAAAAAGAGCCACACTCCCACCACAGTCACACCTAAAACAGCAAAGGACAAGACAAAATCTGGAGTGACCAGAGCATCTCTTCCAGCTGCCTGCAATCCTGGAGCAGGGAAATATTTCCCTTTCCTCCTCATTCCCTTTCACATAAACAGAGAATGACAGAGATGGGTGCAAACGTGAGGGCAAGGTAAAAATTTGCCCTTTTTGCTACTGAATAATTTGCTCATTTAATGGCCAGGGGACTGAGTGTTGAACAGTTCAGTCCTGCACACCCAATTCAGAGCCAAACCAACAAATTCATGCAGAGCTGCCATGGAATTGCCCAGTAAGTGATGAACAACAAAGGCCAGAGCTTCTAATTGTTCATTTCCAGCCAAGTCAGTATTTCAAGGGTTTTTTAAAGTGCAGGTATTCTGTAAGTGTCAAACAGAACAGGGAGGGGACACTCCTGAAACATTTCCAATTCTTGCTCCACTTTGGGGAACTTGGGGCTTTTGTTTTCCTTTCTGTCTGTCCCAGGGGACAGGAACCTTTTTACTTGAGTATCACCCCCTCCTTTTAAAGGTTTCAAACAAGACAAGCCTTGCCCAATCATCACCTTTTTCTTTTTTAAATGCTAGCAGGTCATTCATGAGGCAGGACATTTTATTTAGTTAGGAAATAGCTGCAATGGAAAGTGACTTGGAAAATATGAGGCAGGTATTTCCATGGAAAGTTTAATAGCTACAAGAGTTATTTTGCTAAATTTTTAAATGTTTAAATGTTTTAGTCTTAGTTTGGGGTTTGTTTTTTTTTTTTTAAGAGATAAGACATGAAATGTCTATGTTCCTTTCTCTTACCTGACTCCTCTCAAGCCATGATTTGAAAATATGCATCAAAATATATTCTGCTTAAAGAGCTCCTTGTCTGGGAGTCACAGAGCCAGAGGAGAACTGCACTTTGCACTTTTGAAATACCAGCCCTGCAGACTGAGCCCATCATTCCAAACAACACCTAAAAATCATCCAGGACAGAAGGAGAAAGTGGGAGCAATAACCAGAGAAGCGAAGATCCTGACGCTTGTAAACATTTAAATTTGCTCCAAATGATGCACATCTGCAAGATGCAGCACCAGCACCTGCAGGCTCTGAATGCATCCTCTGCATAAGTGCAGCACCCCTGCATCCCAGTTATACACAGCTGGAGGAGGGAGAGAGGGAGGACAAAGCACTCGGGCAAAGCCGGAGATGGAGGAAGCCAGGAAAGCCTCTCAGTGGAGAAACACAGACCTGCCAGGTCAGCAGCCCCTGACCAAGGCTGACAACAGCACTCAGAGCTGCTTTACACAAGTTAAAATCGGTGTGAGCAGTGCTGGGGCTGCACAGCCCCGCTGGGATTCTGTTAGTGAGTGCACAGGAGAGGCAATAAAATAACCTACAAACACTCTGGGCACTCACAGCCACAGCCCTGCTGGGATTCTGTTAGTGAGTGCACAGGAGGGGCAATAAAATAACCCACAAACACTCTGGGCACTCACAGTCACAGCCCTGCTGGGATTCTGTTAGTGAGTGCACAGGAGGGGCAGTAAAATAACCCACAAACACTCTGTGCACTCACAGTCACAGCCCTGCTCTGTTTCAGAATGGGTGTGAGCAGTGCTGGGGCTGCACAGCCCTGCTGGGATTCTGTTAGGGACTGCACAGGAGGGGCAGTGCTCAGGTCCTGGGGCACAGACACCACACACACTCCTGTCCATAACCTACAAACACTCTGTGCACTCACAGTCACAGCCCTGCTCTGCTTTCTGCCATTCTTCCCACACCAGAAACTAAAAATAGGCCCATGAGAACCAGGCACGGGACTCTGCTCTTCATGTTTAACTCCTGCAACAAGAGCTGCCCTGCACTGCTTGTGAAGAGTCTCCAAGGGTGCTCCCATGCAGATGAAGGATATATTTTATATGCAGATGAGGTCATGATAAGCCTAAGAAACCAGATACACACTATTGCCTATTTATAAATTATCTCTCAAGTTCATTTACATATTATTCATGAAGACAAAAATAAAGACATCAAGCAGATGTGGGCATGACCTCATACAGGTCTGAAGTTAAAAAAAAAACTAACAAAAAGTGAAGCAGACCCCCCCATTCTTTTGAAGAATCCCTGCTATGTCATCAAGCAAGGTTACACTGGAAATGGCTGGAAAGGCTCCCTGCACCTTGGCAGAAAACTGCCACAGCATTTGTCTCAATGCACCATCCCCAACTGCACTTATCTCATTTCATTCATGAACAGTGCTGTATGTGCCTGCAGACTGCTGAGCTGCTCCTTACACAGACGGTTAAAAAGCCTTGAGAAGGAGGCTGAACAAACAGCCTCATCTCCCAGGTAAAGCAAGGAGTCAGAGGGGTGAAAAGTGCCCCTGTCTCCTGCTGTGAAAGCTGAGAGTCCCTGCTCAGGGGGGCTCAGCCCCAGAGCAGCCACAGCCACTGCAGGGGCTGCAGAGGGATGGGGCACGAGGGGCTGGAGGGGACAGAACTGGGGAGAAAACTGCAGGGACAGTGACAATCCTGGGAAAAAACTGCACTAACAGTGACAATCCTGAGAGGAAGCTGCAGGGACACTGACAATCCTGGGGACAAAGCGGCACCGACAGTGACAATCCTGGGGACAAAGCTGCAAAACAATGACAGGAACACTGGGCAGTCACAGACTCATAGTGGGACTTGGCAGAACCAAAATCACAGGAGCAGAGAACAGCCTTAGAGATCATCTCATTGCACCTCTGCCATGGGCAGGGACATTCCCACCACCCCAGGCTCAGAGCCCATCCAGCCTGGCCTGGGCACTGCCAGGGACCCAGGGCACCACAGCTGCTGTGGCACCATGGGCACAGAGACACAGCCAGGGCACACACCTGTAAATCAGACCCAGGGCACCACAGCTGCTCTGGCACCATGGGCACAGACACAGCCAGGGAACACACCTGTAAATCAGACCCAGGGCACCACAGCTGCTGTGGCACCATGGGCACAGACACAGCCAGGGAACACACACCTGTAAAACAAGTCAGGAGCAGAGAGGGCTGGCAGAAACGTGCCAAAGCATTCACCCAGCAGAGCACTGGCACGTTCCAAAGCCTGGGCTGGGACACGTGGCCCTCCCACAGGCAGAGGCAGCCACAGACCTGCTTCACCTGAGTAATGGACAGGCAAAAAAGGCTGGACATAAACAAAGAGCCTCACTTTTTAACATGAAAGCCCAGGTTTACTCCACTCTCTCTTCTGTTGCACAGCATGGAGTTAATGACGTGTTCATAAGGTATTTCACTGCAGGGGGAAACAGTCTGATTTGGCAAACAGAATGGGTGCTGCCTACAAATGCTTCTGAATGAGCAGCTGCATTTTCTGCAGTATATATATGGCACTAACGTTGCACTCCAAGCTATGGAAAGTCTCCTGTCTCTTCCTTTATTTTCTGGGAGCTTTTAACATTCATCATCACTGTATCTGAAAGCTCCAGAAATATTTATGTGAATAAAACTTCCTTAAGGAAGAAAGAGCTCAGAGTGTCAGGTCAAATCAGTCTAGTGATTTGAAAGGTACAGTATCAGAAGTCCAAGGCCTATTTCTGAGAATTTTTCTTATTATATAATTCTTTCCATATTCAAAAGAGTACCCACGGATCTCTGGAAGAATTCATGAGATAAGATAAGGAGTCAAGCCACCATAAAAACTGAACTCACTCAGAAACATCTGGATTCTAAACAAAGTGCCTGCTAGTGCACAAAGGCACCACTGGAGCATCACTCACCCATCTGCACCCTGACATTTCTCCTTCTGCAACCTCCTGACTCCTTCTCCAAACACATTCTGGCATCCTCCAAAGTGCAGTCTGAGGAAATGCTGCTGCCCTCAGTGCAGAGCACAGATTCACTTCCAGCACAAGTTTGTTCTGTGCAGTGAGTGGATCAAGGAAACTACAGGGGGAAAATGCAGAGCCATGTAGGGGATGTGTATTACCTGAAAGGTTCAGGACATGGGGAGAGCATGAAGGGGATCCTGGGGTGCAGCTGGTTCAGCTCATGCAGGCTACCATCATTTCAGCCTTCTCCTTACTCCTGGAAGCTCAGTAAATTCCTTTACAGTGTTTTTCAGTGGAGTTTGATGAGGTACACAGTCAGAAAAGTGAGACCTGCCTTCATTTCTGTTCCAAGTTTCATGAATATTCAAACGATGCAGCAAGTGAAATCATCCAGTGTGAACAAGCTCAGAAACTGTGTCTCATTAAAGCATAATCAAAAATCATTCCAGGTTCAGATTTTTTTTAAAGTTATGTAAGACAAGTTCCATTTCCCTGATTCAGTCGAAGCATTGTCTCTAACAGAAAGAACAAAGCAACCCTCCAATCACAGTCTTGGGCAACCACACACTGAATTATTGAATAAAAAACCAAGGTGAAACACCTCTCATCGTTTCTAAATGCATTCTTCACTCAAGACCAACACTGCTTTGCTAACAGTTCATTTTCCTGGGAACTCATCCTTGCACCCAACAACCTGTAAGCTGAGCCTCCACCACTCTCTGCCAGCTGGGTTTTTCTGACATGCACTGCTATTTAGTTATTGCTGCTGTTGTGTCCTTTGCATCATCTTGGAGGAAAGAAAAAGAGAGCAGCAGCATGGCAATGATGAGCACTTGCACTTTAGACTTGATCAGGTGTTCAGTCCCATGCAGGATGTTGCTGTCTGTGCTCAGTCAGGGAAAGACAGAGGAGTGACCACTGGAGAGCAACTGAACAGCAGCAATCAGCTGGGTCTGGAGAACGACACAGGTCCCAAAACCAGTTCGTTTTTTAAGCCCTCAGACAAGGGATTCTGCCCCTTCATTTACAGAATTCATTTTTTTTCTTCTCCTTTTCCCTTAGCAAACCAGTTTCTAAGGCTGAATATTTACATATTGAGTTCCAAGAAGGAAAGCTGCAAAATATCAAAACAACTAATTACAAAGAAGATCTTGATATTGAAATATAAAACCTTCCTGCAGCAGCCCTACTGCTTACAGTAGCTCTAGTGACCTGGTCAACATGAAAAAAGACATTTTATTGAAGCATTAATATTTTTATATCTCATATAAGATTTTTTTTTTTATTTTTTAGCCATAAATGCTCCTGGAGTTGAGGTCACACCAGCTGTTACTTTGTACTGGGTTTCAAAGACTAATTGTATACTCCACTGCACATTTAGCTAAAAACATATTTAAAAAAAATACCCTAGGCTTCTTCAAACACATACAGATCTTTGGCTTCATTTGCTCTTCTGACCAGAGCTGTCTACGACTAGGAATAATCAATAAGTACTGGAGATTACTGGAGGTTTTACTACATAGAAATTCGCTGGAGAAAGACGGGAATTCTTAGGGACAGGACAAGCCCTGCCCGGCGAGCACAGGTGAGGTTTGATTTTGCTGTGCTGAGCAGAGGATGGGCTGCAGGGCTGGGGGAGCACTGCAGCCAGGCTCGGCAGGCTCTTCAGGCTTTTCCCAGTGAACTCCCCTGTGCTGCAGGGGAAGAACCAGAGGCACAGAAAGCCCAGACAAAGCCAGAGCAGCAGCTGCAGAGCAGAGCTCTGCTGTGCCCAGAGCCCACCCTCCCAAAATCAGCATTCTCCTTCCCTCCTGGCCTGTGGGGGTGTGGAGTTTATCCAGCACTCAAACAGAGCCACGATAACGCTGGATGTTTTTTACTTTAATCTACACAGTGACACACTGGGCTACAAGAAGCTCTGGGCTTCTCCTGCCCAGGCCTGAAGCTGGGTGAGAGCAAGACCTGAAAGGCTCCACTTGCCCTTTTTTCATTACATCACTTCATAGGAGTGCACAGGCCAAGGAGCCTGTGATGCAAAAGAAACCTCTCTGGAGGGGAAGATTGCTCCTCTTGGACTTAGTTCCAGGCTTCAGAGGCCAACAGCACAGCTGAAATTCAACTGTTTGAAAACCCAAACGAGGTATTTTCTTCATCAAATGCTCCATCCAGCACCAGTCCCCCAGGAGCAGGAGGAAAGATTGTTCCTATTTCTCTCTCACTCTCCATTCTTCACTCCTTTCTCTTTTCCTGCCCCTCCAGACACGACCAGGGTGAATAAATCTCCTGCCCATCCCTCCTTCCTGCAGGCAGCGATGGGGAAATGAGAACAATCAGAATTCCAGACCTGTGGGCAGGCTGCACACTCTGCAGCCTCTGGCTCCTTCCCACGCTCAGAACACACAGAGCCCTCCCAAAGCCACAACTCCAGACTGCTCTGCCCCTGCAGACCATGGAGCAGGACAGGAAACGTCCCTCCTTCCCCCTCCCTGCATTTATAACTGACCTCTGATCCTCTGCAGGCTCTGAACTTTGCCTGGAGGTGGGCCAGCCTGATGACAGGAAAAACAAAAACTCAATATTCACCTCAGGAAGTGTCAGCCGTACAAGAATGAAGTCCCTGAGAGAAAAGTCAAGGGGAAACTTGGGAGCAGCAAAACTTCCCAAAAACTCACCCTGAGAGAGGACAAACCAATGACAGTGCTGTCTTTCTTGCAAGCAAATAAATCTGCACATTTCCAGGTTACTTAGGCAGTGCTTTTAGAAATTACTCGCTAGGGAACCAAGTAGCAAAAAAAAACCAAACCAAAAAGAACTGTCAAAGCAGTGTGGTATTTTTAAATTATTAAATGTAGTTTTTAATATTTTTTTCAAAAGGAACAGCATCAAGGACCCACAAGAAAAAAGCCTGGGAGTACATACTGAGACACAAGTAACCAGGAAAAATATAGTCACTCTTCTTGGTTTGACAGAGCCTAAGGAACTCCATGCATTGTCTGATCCTTTTTTATTGACCTGTTACTGCATCAATAAACCTGTGGGGAGACACAGTGCTGCTGCCCTGCCCCGCTGGCCTTGCAGAGAGCAGTTTGTCACCTCTGCAGAATGGGAAGTGCAGGCACAAAGGTCCCCTGGGTACAGTCTGGGGCTCCCACGCCCAAAGAGGAGCTGGCACACCAGTGCCACAGCAGCACCCCCAAAAATGAACACACATCCCTGGGTTTGGTCACAGCCCGAAGCCAAACCCAAACCTGCACCACCCACAGTGCTGCAGCCCCAATTCCTGAACATCTGGATGTGCCACGAATGAAAAAACTCTCCTGAACTGCACTGAGAGTCAACAACTCCCCAGAGTGCCCAAAGCTCTTTAAGAACCCAGTGCAATTCAAATATTATGGGCAGACCTCAGGCTGGGACTGAACCCTGAGATCTGGACTGAAGTCAGGTAAGCAATCTCTGATTGAGAGCACAGTTAAACTCAGAAATTTCTGAATCCTGAGGAATTCAGGCTGAAAGGCTGACAGCTGTTAAGGGTATTGGCCTAAGGCCACAGTCCTATGAAAATCCATCCTCTGAAATCAAAGTGCTACAAAGCAAAAGACAACCAGCACTCCAAAATAAATCTCATTTGCCCTGATGCCCAATATGCAACAAAAAAGGAAAAGCAGACAAGTGCTGGTCAAAGCAAGCAGCTGGTTGGCAGCAGCAGCCCCAGGCCTGCACTGAGCCACAGGGCTGGGGCTGTCACACCAGGGACCAGCAGCAAACACGTCAGTGTCAAAGCAGATGTAATTACACTGCACAAAGAACTTAGCTCAGAGTTTATCTCAGCCTAACAACGGAAACATGATCCCCTAATAACAAGAGAACTGCTGGTGTGCTGTTGGGGAGGTTTTCACGGCAGAGGCTCCAGGTCTCAGCCTGTTGCTGTTTCTTTTTCCATCCTCTTTCTCCACACAGTTACACACAGAGATTTGGTCAAGATACAATACAGGCCAAGTTCCCTTTGCATTTGTCACGTCACTTTTCTGGGCATTTTCTACTGGTAAAATCCATTCCAGCTCCATTCCATCCAGTTTCTTACTGACAGGAGCTGTGATCAATACAGGGTTCAAATCCCACCTACCAACAGGAGGAAAAACCTGCTCTGTCTGGAGCTCTCCCCTCCACACTCCAAATCAAGGGACCATCCCTGGCTTTCCTGGTGTGGACGATCTTCCAAGCCTCAGTGAGACACAGACCATTTAACAGTCAATAAAATCACTGGCCAGTCATCAGCTAGAAGACTGTAAAAAGTTAAAATCATCTTTTGCAGGCAGATGCAAGGCACTTTTCTCATGCCTCAAGGCAGGGGAAAGACAAGTGCAGTTTCTTTTAGTTTAATGTCAAATCCATGTCAAGAAAGTGGCTTAAATTAATCTGGTTTTCTTTATCTCAAAATGAAATGGGAGCTCTGACATTTCTGAGTCTCAGTGGAGGGAAAAACGAGGAACAGTGGAAGGGTGGTGACTTTGCAAACTGGCACTGCTGAAATCATTCATTGAAACCTACACGAGGTCACATGAAGAGCCTCAAAAAATGATTAAAGCCTTTTTTTTGTGACGCCACTGCAGTTTATAAAGACTGTTCTGACACAGGGATTGTTTTATTTCTAATGCATCCCAAGCATCCCAACACCCTGGAAACAACAGGAGCAGTACACCACACCCCTCCTCACTGATGTGGCCATGCAGAACTTTACTCCACCGAGAGTTCAGACACAGCAGAGCCACATCACACCTCCTGCAGGAAGGGTCAGCAGCTGTCCCATAGCTAAATAACCTGCTGCAGGTATTTGATGTGCACTGACAGATGGATCTGGCAGCAGCAAAAAGGACTCACTGACCTCCAGCACTGACATCTCCACAAGCACAGCAACTCTTCTAAAGGAAACAGAAGTTTTCCAGAAGTCTGGCCTCCAAAGGAAAAAGAAGAGTTACAAAATTTTTACCTTTTTTTTATCCAGGTAACTGAGTGGGTGACATTGGCCTGTGGTGTGAACGAACTGGAGTATCAGAGATGAGTTGGATGAATAAATGGCATTACATCAAAAGGAAACAAAGAACTGTCTCAGTAGAACACCCCAGCAGGATTTTACTGATGCTGCTGCCCTCTGACCCTGGACTGGAGTGCTCTGTCTGTGACACAGCCATGGACAAGCAGACACAGACAGCAGAGGCTTAGGAAAGGAAAAGCACTCACACCTGCACATGGCTCTGCTCATGGCCCTGCAAACAATGCAAACACAGAAAAACACATGAAAGGACTCACATGGTGAGCAAAATAAAAGCACAGACAGACTGGAAAACTTCCCACCAAACCAGAATTCATTCCTGAGGTATTAATTTCAATGGAAATATGCTTCTGCTCTCACTGAATTTAACAGGGAGATCTGCCAGTTAGTACAAATGCAGAAGAAACAGTTCCCCTGAAAGACTGAGCCAGTCAAGAACATTAAATCCTGCAAGTCTCAGAAGGTTTGTCACTTGTAATAGAAGGCTGAGACCCTGTGCTGGTAATCAGCTCAGTCTGGAGCAGCTGTGACAGTGACACTGCCAGCACCACTCCCAGAGAGGAGCAGCAACCCAGACTGAGATACCTCCTGGGCATTTCTCAGTTACAGCCAGAAGTCAACACATCCTGCAGCCACCCAGCAAAGATTGCCTTCTGCAGGGAGTTTAAAATCACAGCACACCTGGACATTTGCCTGAGGCACTGAGCTGTTATTTCAAACACACACTTATGGCTCTAGTCCCAGTGAAAGACTCACCCTGGCATTTGCAGCTTCACAATTCCAGCTAAATGGAAATGCATGCATGGTCAATGGCAACTGTGACAGAAATAAAGCTGTAAATGAGGTGCAGGGGAAAAAAGAGAGAGAAAGAGTGAGAAGGAAATAAGGATCCAGTGGAAGCTGGGAAGGGACTAGTGTTTCAGAAGTGAAAATCAGAAATACTAGTTATGTTCTCATCATCCCAGGATTCCTTCAGTGTTTTTCTCCCTTTGTTTCTTGCAGTCAAACAGCTGCTCCTGAAAGTTAACCTCATTGTTTTGGGGTTTTTTTGAAAGGACTGAATTCCTCTTTCCAATTTCTGCAGATCCTACTTCTTCCATTAAGCTCTAATTAAAATGAAAAGGTTCATTTCTACATTTCTGAACACAACTGTGACTGCAAACTTCACCCTAAAGCAAACTTCAAAAGGGTAAGAGTAGAAATCATTTGCATTGCTGTGATCAAAAAGCAAGACCAAATAGAGCAGATTTAGGAATTTGATGAGTTGCATCTGTATGAGTGTATTCTTCTCAAATTAGCTTTGATCTGGAGAGTGAATTCCCAGTATGGAGAACTCCAGACTCTGGTCATCAAAACATCATCTAGGTGCATAATTACTTGAAAGAGATCAAAACAAGCTCCAAACTGCCAATAAATCCAGCAGTGGAAAGCAGCAGGTTCATTTCCAGCACGGGACTGTCATCCTTCTCCTGGAGCCAAAGAGCTTTTTGCAATTTCAGAGCAGAGCAGAAAGGTGATGGGATTTGTCTTGCTGATAAAACAGTGAACTTCAGCTATTCACTATGGCACTGACTTTTTTTCACATCCATATAATGTTATTTTTCCAAGTGTGCGCTGTGATTCACAAAAAAAACAAACAACAAAGCCCCAGGTCTTTTTTCTAAGCAGCTGCTCCAAGCAGGTTGTTTCCCACCCTCCTTGGGATTGCCCAGCTACCCTGATCTGCATTCACCAAACTGAGCTGCAGTTCATCTCCCTCACTGACACTGCGACTTGCTCAGGTAAATTTGGGAATTTAAACCCGTTCTGCAAGATAATGGCAGTCTCCCTGAGCTCCTCAGCATTTCTGGATTTGATGAACATCCCCTGAGCTCCACCATTCAGCTTGAGAGTGGAGTTACTAAACCACAAAATCAGCTGTAGGTTTTTGGTTTTTATCTTGTTCTAGGCACTTAAATATTCTGGCTACTTGGCTTCAGCGTTTTTTTGAGAACTGAATATTGGGAATTTCCTCTCTCACCTCTTCAAAAATCGATTTGGACAGTAATCTATGGGTCTGTCTCCCGTGTGGCAGCTCCAGGATCCAAGTCACCAGCCCTGTACCTGTCCTAACAGGGAATTCATCGAGTCACGGTGACACTGAGGTGTGTGGCTGTCCCCTGACCTCACCTGGGGCACATTAACTGTACCAAGCATCTTCCACACAGGTGACCTTTTCCCCAAAGAGAGCTGCTCAACAGCCACGAGGAAGTTTCACAAACCTTGGTCTCCACTCGGTGAAGAAGTGACCCTTGAGTCCCCCACTGAGCACCCGCACACGGTGCCTGCCCTGGATTCTGGGGCTGTCTTGCCAGGCACCTCTCAGGTTTTGCCTTAGCCCTTCCTGGTCTGCCCACGGGCACTTGTAGCACATTTCCTCATTTTTCCTGAGCTCCTCGACTCAGCTGCCACGGGCTGGCTGTGTGTGGAAATACAAATACACAC
This sequence comes from Chamaetylas fuelleborni, assembly GCA_025629985.1. NCBI lineage: Eukaryota > Metazoa > Chordata > Aves > Passeriformes > Muscicapidae > Chamaetylas > Chamaetylas fuelleborni. The sequence continues at coordinate 70,898,389 of JAOTBB010000883.1, read as the reverse complement.
ACACACACCTATGCACACACAAAGGGTGACATTTCCCTCTGCTGTCCTTTCCTGTCACTCGTGTTGCTTTGCTGCTTTCCCACCTGGACACACTCAAGCTGTTGGCTGGAGTGAGATTTGGGAAGTTTCTCTTCTGTTTGTGCTCTTCACCTCCTGAAACCAAAGCCACTTGAACTGCTGTGTGTCCTCTGACACCCCTGGTAAAACAGAGCTGGCACTCATCACCACCAATCCCACAAACCTTTCTTCCTCAGCTGCCACAAAGACTTTGGGTAAGGACCCTCCTCAGGCACAGAGGATTCAGAGCAAGCACACAATGGTTACACAAGGATGTGACTCCACTCCCTGCTTGCTCTTCTTAAGCCAACTGAGCACTTAAATTCCAATATTCTGCTAAAATTACTCACTGGGCCAGCTCTGTCCAGCAAACTGTGCTCATCCCCATCCCTGGCTTCTCTTCTGCCATCTCTCACTCCACGTGCAAAGCAGGTTTGCCGGTTTTCCTCCCCTCCCGTTCCCTGCCCTCTGATTTTAAATTGCTGCACAGAAATCAGTGCAATATCTAAAGCAATTAGCCAGTAATTGCAGACCAGGAAGCCACCCCAGTTCCCTGTTAAATCCCCAACATGGATGCAATGCACAGCTTTGCTCCAGAGAGATGACATTCCAAACAATTCCCTTCCTGCTGTCAGCCAGCCAGCAGAATAATGAGCCACAGCTTTCTGTTCTGCAGTGAAGATGTGCAGGCTAACAGCTTGGTTTTAATTCCCTGCTGGAACAAGTAACTAATTACAACCTGCATTAAAAGTTAGCTCCAACAACTTAACAGGGTAATTCTGGAGAACTGGCAGACCTCTAAATTATCCGTAAACAGATTGTTATGAATGCTTGAGAAAATTAGATTATGTATTTAAAAGTCTCCTACAGAGTAAGCTGAAGACCAGCTAAGCACGAGTCCCCTATCACAGCAAGCTCAGGTCCTGTGCTTAATAATGCTAACAGTCCCACATAAATCAACTAAAAACCAAATAAATCAATGGCTATCCAGACAAAAATCCAATTTCCTGAACAGAAAATGGTCAGTCGCAAAAAAACCCCGAACAAACAAAAAACCCCAAGAAGAGGAATGAAATTAAATTAAGCTCTTAAAGGTTCAGACAGGAAAATGGTAATTCTGCATAAGCATCTTCTAAAAACAGAGGGCCTTTACCATCATGGGAGGGATGACATAAAGAATCTTTAGGTTTTATCCCCAAAAGCTGCTATCCAGCGAATACAATAAATAGCCAACACCCTGGGCTGGCTGCACCTGCAGTTCTGTATTAGTGCTTTCAGGAAACAGAGATTTTCTCTGGTGCCCACGGCTGCTCCCTGCTCCCCCAGGGTTACTGCCTGTCTCCAGAAGGAGGGACTGGGCAGAGGAAGGCAGAGGCAGACTGTCTCACTTCGTTTAGTTTGAGAAGTAGAAATGGGAGGGCATCACCTAGAGGATTGCTGAGAGGAAATACATCAAGTGCAAATTTCAGCAGAAATTCTGTCTTATTTCAGCTCAGCTACGTGATCACACATCTCACCAAATTTAATACAGGGATTAAAATAATTTCCAAACTCAGCCTGGAGATGTAAGAAGCCTTTATACCCATGCAGTCAGTGTCCACAGGATGCAAAAGGAGTTTGAAATGGATTATGCCCTAAGAGCCTGGAACTCCTCTCCTTTCACCTCCCTGGCTGGGTGATAAAAGCATGGCCAGGGCAGTATTGCTGCATTTCACCTCCCAGGTCAGAGGAGCACTCACTGTCTCCTCAACAGAACGGCACAGCATGTCCCGTGGCCTGAGCCTCAGCACAGGAATATCTCTATTTCTTTTCCAAATTCTTCTTCACACTTCTCCCTTGCACCTGTTCAGACCTAGCTTCTCCTTGCTCTGCGTTACAGAGACAATTCTGTGTGCCAAAGGAAACGCACTGGAGAAATCCTGGGCAGGAAAAGGCACGAGCAGAGAGTCCATGCTTTCCAAGAGCAGAGAAGGAGCATCCCCCGAGCCCTGGGGGCTCCCCAGTGCCCTGCCAGCAGGCTGGACACCACTCTGGACACTCGCTCTGACCCTGGGGGCCATCCTGGGCAGGGCCAGGAGCTGCAGCCACTGACCCCTGTCATCCCTTCCAGCTCAGGACATTCTGTGGTTCTGGACCATGGAAGCCTCAGAAATGGACTTTATTCTGTAACTGGTAAAAATTTGCATTCTTGAGCCTAAGAATAAGCAATTGTTCCCATTCATCAAAATTACAGGCCCTACAAACTGCTGAGTCTATTATGTGCAGCCCAAGGCCAACTGCCATGCATAGAATTGAAAATAAGATTTAGATGTCTTCCAGCCTCTTGAAAGGATTTGTTTGAAAGTCCATAGGTTATTTTGATAAAATTCACCCCAGAGCACCACTGAGAAATCAGTTTTACCAGAAACCTGAATGATGAGATTGGCTCAGATTCCTTTCTTGAAAAGCATCCATACCCAGTTAAGTGAATCAGACTGATGCAGAAGGCAATTTGTCCCCTGAAGATCCAGCCTGTGCTGTCAGCTTGAACCCAGGAGTTAGCCATGCACTCATTTCACTTCACTCAGCTTTCTCAGCCTGTGCTTGCTGCTCAATTACCAAAATATATTCACTGTTACAGCCTCCTGCACCTCCGAGTCAATTCCTTCACTTATTCCAGGACAAACACAGATTCTCATACACATAAAAACCATCCAGACTGCTCCTGCTTTCACTTCTTGCACACCAGAGCATCTCCTGTGCTGTTCCTGTGTGCTCTGGTTTCAGGCCCAGTCTCAGACTGCAGAAACCCCTTTTCTGCCTCTTTTCACCTCCCACACACAACAGCTCGAGGTTTTTCCCTGCAGGGTTTCCAGCTCCAGCTGGTTTGGAGCTCAGGGGGTCCCAGCAGATGGGCTGGTAGCACCCACTGACAGCAGGGCTGGAATCAGTCTGGCCATGCCAGGCCTTTGCTCCCAACAGGGGAGCTGAGGGAAATGATGCCAGCCCTGACTGTGCCCCAGATGTGGCAAACATCCTCCAGGCTGGAAACCCACCCTTGCCCTGTGTGCAGCTCACCCCCTCCGCCCCAGAGTGACCCAGCAAACCCCAACCCCACCAAACCAGCCTCCCCAGCTGAGCCAGCTCTCTGTGCTCTGCAGCCATTGGCTTCAACTTGAGGGAAAAATGCTCTCGGGATGTTTTTGATGCTGGTCTGTGGACACAGCTTCCCCTTGGCTGCCTGCTCCTGTCTGCAGGGAGCAGAGCTCAGCATCACTGCCCAGGGCTGACCTGCCGTGCCCGGGGATGGCAGAGGGGAGGAGGCTGTCCCTGCAGACAGGGGAGAGGCTGCTGCACCCAGCACAGCCAGGGCACCTGGGCAGGGGTCCGGAGAAGCAGGAACAGCCGTGGGACACAGGCGTGTTCAGCCTGCAGGAAAGGAGGCTTAGAGGGCTCCTTGTCACCCTCTGCAGCCGCCGGACTCAAAGCTGCAGTGAGGTGGAGCCTGGTCTCTCCTCCCGGGTGACAAAGGGCAAGAGAAGGAAAAACGGATTCAAGTTGCAACAGGGAAGGTTTTGACTGGATATTAGAAAACTATCCTCTCATCCCCTAAGAAGGAAGCCATCCAGTCAACTCAAAATGATGAAAAATCCCCTCAAGCCACAGAAGAAGGACCATGACCCTGACCTGGCTGGGCTGTGCCCCAAGCAGCTCTCCATGAATGAGCCGAGGCAGGGAGGGGCTGCACGGCCGGACTGGCAGACAGCCCCAGCTCTGGTGCACTCCTGCTCCTCTCCCAGCATCACAGGCAATGTGCACTGCAGGAGCAGCACCCAGCCTCTGCTCCTGAGCGCCAGTAACGGCTGCGATGCTCACCCCCACCCTGCTCACCCCCACCCTGCTCACCCCCACCCTGCTCACCCCCACCCTGCTCACCTGCTTGGGGGCTGCAGGGGAGGATGATCAGCCCAGCAGCTGTTACAGCGTGAGCCCTAGGACAGCAAACACTTCCTACAGAACACCAAGGGAAAAGAAACAAAGCCCTACAGCTCTCACACACACACGGGGCAGTTTGTGTGCTTAGGGTAATTGTGGTTTCTCTCTCAGGGGCTCAAGCCCAGCTACACCGTGGCAGAGGGTGACCCTGCACAGAACCTGTGCTGCAATTGTCCATGTGCTGCCAGGGTGAGCTGAGGACAGCAGCCAAGCCTTGGCTCCACCACTTCTGCCTTCTTCCAGCTCATCTCAGCCCTTACTGTCACTCCCACAGAGGGAGAGGAAGGTGTCATTAAGAGGAAGAATACTGCTGCTTTGCCTGCCTGTTTCCTGGCAGTTGGTGCATTTTGCTAAAAACCTGACCAGAATAAACCTCCTTTGTGCAGTGGAGGCATTTTCATCTGCAGGAACAGATCTGCTGCAGCTGAGCAGCCAAAATCACACACAGGCTGCCTGTCAGCAGGGGCTGGATCCCTCCGAGCTGCAGAAAGGAGCTCTGGAGTTGAATCTCTCTGGAATAACCTTTTAAGTCAAGTTTCAAGCACTTGCTGGGAAATAAAACAAACTAGGCAGAGAGATGATTCACTCCCAGCTCTCAGCACTACCTCGTTTTACCTTTCCTGGAAATACAACCCACCCAAGAATTTTTCTCCTTTCCCTGCTCTTCCCAACACCTCTTGAACTGCAGATGCCCGTGTCCCCCAGGGAGAACTGTGAGATCCATTATGAACAATTTTAACGCCCACAGACTCTGCTTGTTATTTCTGGCAGACAACAGAAGAGGTTAGCAATTAATCACTGTCTGCCATCTGCACTTACAAAGTGGCAATTATTGATAAATGTGTTCCCACCTCAGGCACGTTACTGAGAACTGGAGAGAAGTCTGGACTACAACAAAACCTGAGAACATGAAAATGGCTTTTGGGGCCAGAGCACAGATTAGCCTGGCTAATTGAACAGGTGACGTCACTGGGCTGGTTTATGGCAGGCACTGCTGGTGTTTGGACGAGCAGAATTTACTGGATCTGGCCAAAGTGAACTGCAGGGCCTGTGTTTGGGACAGCTGAGTTTATGGGGCTGTCACTGCGGAGAGCCCTTGGAATAAGCAGACCTGGGTGACAGAGCCTGTGGCAGAGGCTGGCTGGGTGCTGGCACTGTTTTATTTCCAAACACAAACACACAGCAGGGCTGGCTCCAGGCTCCCACTCTGTCCCTCTCAGCTGTGAACACTCTGCAGTGCAGCCTCCTGCCCAAAATGCCAGGAACCACAGCCCCACGTGCTGCTCACCACACAGCTCCTGAACAGCAGGGAGTATTCCATGTTCCCCAGAGAAACACTGGAAACACTCGCCCTGGGTCACAAATACATCCCCAGGCCACAGCTCAGGCGGTGTGCAAGAACTCAAGCTGTGGATGAAATGATTTACAGGCAGTGCAACCAATCAAAACGTTGGAGATGCTCAGAATTATTACCAGTTTATGGGCTGTGACTACAAGCAGCTTTCTTTTCTCAGCAATTCCGTTTTTTACTGTCTAATATATTTGACATTTACTGCTTTTTCCTGGCTAAAGACTGGAACACAAGGATGTTTTCAGGCTCTTGCAGAAGCTCCTGTATATGGTGGGACCCAGGACCCCACCAGTCATGGCCAGAGTTAAAATGAGCTGGAAAGATTAACCAGATGCCTGTCAAGTATCATCTAATTAGACTTAACCCAGAATAATTCATCAGACATATCAAATTAATGTGAAGCCTCTGGCGTGCAGGTGCTGCACTCCTCAAAGGATGAGGTACCCCCAGACAGTGTCACTGTGGGTCACCAAAATATCAAATGTTTCCTGAAATCACTAAAAACCTTTCCCACTTGGAATTTCCAAAGACTTTCACCTGTCAGCTTCAGCTTTTCAAGGCCTAGCACAGCACAAGAAATTTCATACATGCTACTGCAAACAGAAACCAGAGTGAAAAACGTTTAAACTAAACCAAGCAAAAATCCCCCACAACTTCCCAAAAGCACAGGGCAAGGGAGGAAAAAAAAAAAAAAAAAAAGGCAGTTTCAAATACATAATCTTAACTAAGAAGCCACAAAACCAAACATCATCACTGCCTCACCCCCCAAAACAAAAACAATAAAAAACCAACCAACGAAACAAGCGACAAAAACAAGGGAAAACCCACAGGCCTTTGTGTGCTTTTTGGAGGAGAAAGGGAAATTAATTGGGCATCTGCATTCAAGGAAAACAGTGCAATGGTGTGGTTTTATCTGCAATGCCATTATCTCATTTACTCAAAAAGTGAGAGATTTAAAAACAGCACACAAAATAATTGGCATCCGTAATTCCAGGAGGTGCTTATCTTGAAGAAATGGTAATAATTTACATTAAAAAAGTGACAAAAAAGCACTCCCTCAACAAACTGCACCTCCTGATATTTGACAGGACTAGCAGAAATGCCTTCTGATTTTTACTTTTGCAAAAAGATGATGGTTTAAAACCCCAGAATTACCTGTAAAATATTGAAACACATTACCATAAAGTCTTTCTGTAGACATTTAATAGTTTATGTCTACAACAGAAAGACAGATTCAAATCTGCAGAGCCAAGATAAAAACTCTCCCAAAGCTCTGAGTTTAGGAAACTCACCCTTAGAATGGGACAGTTAAAAAAAAAAAAAAAAATCTCCTGCAGACATGCAGACTCAGTCCCATCAGAAAGGTGCCAACCAGCATTCCATTGAACTTTGCAAAAAAACCTTCTGGAGTGAGATTATGGAAAAATTTCAGCTCTGACTTGCCTGCAAGTTCCCAGCTCCTGTTTGCAGCTCCTTCTGACAATGAGAGCTCATCCCATCACTCAGGGCTGCTCTGGCCACAGCAGGTTTCAGGGGGCTCCAGGTGGCACAGAGGCAGCAAATGATAATAATGGTAATAATGATAATAATGGTAATAATGTCAATAATGGCAATAATCCACTGCATGGCCCCAAAAGCCTCCACAGCACCCACCCACACTGCAGCTGTGCCTGCTCAGCCTGACCAGCTCCAGCTGTTTCACCACAGTTCCCTCCCTTTAGCAAAGGGAAAAACAACAACAACTCTGCACTGGGCTGACACAAGCAAGCCCTGAACCCCAGCCTGGTGCCAGGGCAGACTGTGCTGCAGCTGCACCCACCCAGAGCAGCAGCTGCTCCAGGAGTAAAAGCACATTCTTTTCATCCAGCCACAAAGCTCTCAGAAACACGAGGGGCAAATCTGCCTAAGAGGAGATTTACTGGCAGCACTGAGGCTCCTCCTGAGATCCCCAGTGCCCAGCTCAGACCCAAACCTCCTCTCAGCATAAAATTCCTCATTGCTTGGGACTGTCCTGGCTTCTGCCAGCAGATGCTCTTGCCAGACATCAACGATAATTATTGTTCTTCAGATCCATCCTGCACTGTCACCCACACATGTGAGGCTGCTCTTACAAGGCCCCCAACACCAGCTGCTCTCTAGAGCTGTATATACATATATATATAAATAGATACACACACACACATATATATACACACATATATATACACACATATATATACATAGATACACACACAAATATATACACATTATATATATATATATATACACACACACAGATATATCTGTATCTGGAGCTTTACTGCAGGCATCTGGCTTTGTGGCACAGGAGGAGGTTTTCCTTTTTCCCACGGCCTCTGTGCCATATCCTGTTTCTCAGAGCCCTCCCATTCCCCAAACATGACTTATCTCTGCTCAGACCCCAGCCTGACTCTCCTGCTGACAGGGGAGCAGCAGGGGTGCCAGCTTTTCATGCAGTTATGCACAGATTTCAAACCATGCCCCACAGTTTCCTGGCCTTTGGTGATCCCAAGAAATAAAAACTTGAAAATCTGAGGTTTTGTGAAGCATTTTGGAGTGCAAGATAGAAGTATTACACAGAAGTACTGTTTATATTTATTTGGTAAAAGAGAATTTAGTTCAAATAAACCTTGTGAGTGACAGAAGTAAGAAAGTATTTGTTTGCAGGACTACACTCTAAAATAACTGAAATGTGTTATTGCATTAAAATGTCACAGATGCACAAGCACAAGAGTAAATTGTGCTGTCCTTAATGATGACCCTGGAGCTACTGGAGGGCTAAGAGAGTTTACCAGAGGAAGAAACTGCATCTCTGACAAGCTGGTGTGTGGGACCATGCAATAATCACCCTGTGGAGCTGCCCACAGCTGGGCTGGGAACAGATGTGCAGCAGAACCAGGGGTTGGAGGGTTTGCTCTGCTCCTTTTGTGGCTTCTCTCCTTCCCTGGAAACAACCCAGGGACAGCACATGGAAAACAGGACAGGACAGAAAGGGAGGAGTGTTCCTTAGAAAAACACTCCCAGCAGATCTGTGCATGGGGCAGGAAATGGACACTGAGCCTGCCTGGGAAGGATTTTATTAATTCATCCAGATTTTATCAATGAAGGGGTTTGTGGTTGAACCATCAGCATGGCTGCAGGAGGTGGAGGAAGGCAGCACAGCTCACCCCATCTGCTGCATTATTGCTCAACTTTACACAAGAGATTAAACAGACTGCCATGGAAATGCTGCCCTTGAATGCACAAAACCCTTTTAGGGAGGATCACAGAGCAGGGTGAGGATCTGGTGAGAATTTTAGGGAGGATCACAGAGCAGGGTGAGGATCTGGTGAGAATTCCATCTGCTGAGCCAGGGCTTGAGCAGCTGCCTCTGTGCAACCTGAAGCTTTTTCCAAACACACACTCTGCTCTGCCAGCCAAGAAAGAAATAAAAGATGTGCTCATATTTGGCCCCAAATGGAAGCCTAAAATCATTATTGGTTCTAGTGGATATCACTAAAAACAATCTTTTTCTTTCTTAACAATCCTCCCCCAAACACCTCCAAGGAACAAAAGCTGGGACAAAAATTGCCTCAGTGCTTACCCAGAAACACAGAGAAATAAATTCTACATAAGCCTGCAAGAAGAAGGTGATCAAGCATTCCCAGAACAGGGGAAGGCAAAAGCACTGCTTGGTGAGGTCCTGGAAGGGAGAAGGAACAGGGAGGGGAGCTCAAGTGACAAAACCAGGGCTCAGGGCCAGCTGTGAGGTCAGTTCTGCTCTCAGGGATGGAGGCACACATCATTCCTTTATAAAAGGGACTGCTGCATTTGCACAGCAGCATTTGCATTCACATCTGCATTTACACAGCAGCAGCAGCAGCAGCCAGCTTTAGGAAATTCACCCATAAATCTGGCAGAACACACACACAAATTCCACGTTACACAGAGCCCTTCTGGGCTCAGGGGTGAAGGGAACAACTTGTTTTCAGCTGCATCTGAGCTGCACAGACAGCACAGACAATAATGGTTCCATATTCTCCTGTTCTGAACTGGCAGAGGAAGGGGCTGGCTGCAAATGTAAGGCTCATGTTATTGAGCTCTGTGCAAATATTCCTTTAGACCACAGACCTCAGAAATGGGGCTCGTTTTTCTTTCCCTCCATTTTGAAAACCTAAGGCAGCAATTCAGACATGCAAATCTAAGAACCAGTTAAAGTATTTTCATAGCAGAAGGTACCAGAAGAGGTTTATATACTGCTTTTTCCACAGACAGAACTACTCCCTTTTAGAAGCAAACCACTTCCACAGTGCTCCAGGGGCAGGGCAATGAGCTGAACCCACATTTTTTCAGATGGGATGACGTGATGCAGTGCAAGGGTTGAATAAAAGCCCCAAGCAGCCACACAAACTGGGCTGTCTCCAGCCCACACAAGTCCTTCAGCACCCTCAGACTGCTCAGTTTGCTGTTTAAATGAGCTCCATTTCCCTAATGCAAACCCCACAATTCACAACTGAAGTGCTGAGAACAGAGACAGGAGGGAAGAGCAGCATGGATATTCAGCAATAACTCCATGTCTAACTCCATTCTTTAAAAGAAGAACCTACAGCCAGGCAAAACAAAGCAGGTAAGGAATAAAGAGAAAAATGTATAATGGATTCAGCTTCACCTCACTCCTTGGGCCAGTGAACAGGCACAAACCATCCCTGGCACTGGCCTATGGATGGAATTCTTTTGTCTTCTCTGTCTAACAGAGACAGAGCATAGCATCACCTAAGGAAATCCCACATGTTCAAAACACTTTTCTGCTCCTCAGTCCCACAGAGGCAGAACTGGCACCAGCCATCCCCAGCAGCATAAAAAGGCTGTGGCCCCTCATCATCATCCCACTCTATCTAACACAGGCTTCACAAGCAGAGGCAGCAACACCTGAGGGCTCAGAATTCCCAGTCCCAGTAACACTGAATGCACAGCACCCTGGGGCCAGCCCAGGAGCCATCTGGAAAGTCTCATTTCAGGCTCTCCTTGCCCCATTCACAGGGGCTGTGGGTGTTGGAACGGCACTCTGGGGACGTGCTGGGCTCTGGCACAGGGTCACTCTGGCACAGGGTCACTCCTGTGGCTGCCAGGAGAGGCACCAGCCCGGGACAGCTGCCACTCCCTGTGCCACTCTGAGCAGGGCTGGCTCTGCCATGGGCTCCCCAAAACAAAAGCCAGAAGCTGTTGGTCACTCTGGGACCAGCAGTGTCCCCATCTGGGACCCTGCTCTCCTTATTCCTGCTCTTTAACACGCTTTCCCCTTGCCCTGAGACATTCCTTCCGTTGAATTTGCAACAGAATGAACAGAAAACAGACCTTAAAACAAAGCCATTACTCTGAAAAAATGAGAAACAGACAAAGCCCTAGCAAATTCTGCGTGTAAGACAAATTAGTGGAATTTCACACATGGCCAGATGAGTACCTCCCACCAAAGGATCACCCAGAGAAAACTGAAAAGATTAGCAGCAGCAACATTCCAAAGTGACCCCAAGAGCAGGTTCTTCTCAGAATAAAGCTTTATGTCATTTCTGGCTAGCACCTATTTCCATTCATCTTCAAACAGTGAAACATAATTTAACATTTAAGAACAAGTGACAAAGTCTGTTTCGAAATGAGGTCTGAAAAACTCTCTAAAAATCTCATTTGCTGTTTCTAGTGTTCATCCTCTTGTCATCTTTACCTCCTTGGCTGAAAACACTCCAATCATTTTGGTCCCCTTCATTTCCTTAAGTGTTTGTGCCGGGGTGACAGAGGGACGTGCTGCTGCACTAGCCACACCTTCCTCTGCACAAGCCACCAAATGCCACCGAATGCCACCGAAGCTTCAGAGATGTCACTCCCTGTGACGCCCCCACAGCTGCTGAGGCCAGCACAAAGCCCAGGGGAGCAGCAAAGGCAGCTTTTCCTCAGCTCCAGAACCACTTCTGCACGGTGAAACTGCTGGGAGCAAAGCTCAGGAAAACCCACGTGAACCTTTCATTAAAATATTTTATAAGCACAGAGCAACTGAGGTTGGAAGGGACCTTGGGGCTCGTCTGGTCCCACTCCACCCAAAGCACAGCCAAGTCAGTAACTTGGTGTTTCTCACACTTTTTCAGAGAGACAACAAGAATAAGCACAACCACAACGATTAACAGAGGGATATAGAAAGTTCTTGTGACTCAGATAAAACCAGAGTGTGCAACTCAACCAAATTAAACAACAAAAAAAAATGGGAATGTCTCTTCCTAAGCCCCAAAACTGGGATGCAGTTCTGGAGAATGCTGTACCTTACTCCTTTCTGACAGTTTTGCTTTTCTCCCTCTTTAAAACAAAACCAAAAAACCACCCCCAAAATCCAACAAATCCTTAAACATTATTTTTTCTTGTAAAACCCAGACCAGCCTCGTTGAGAGAGGCCAAGGAGCTCACACATAACATGATAAATTTATCTGTGTGTTCTAATGTCAGCAGAGGCACAAACAGGCTGAGATCTGGGATGCACAAACCTGGCAGGGCACTGACAAATGAGAAAATTCCAGTCCCCTGTGTGACCCTGACCAGGAACCTCCAGTGCAATCCTCTCATACAACTGAGCTGACCAAGCATGAGGATGAGGCCAAGTCAGACAGCCCAGACTGTTCTGTGCTCAGGAGAGGGACAGGAAACTCCTGCAGGTAATTCACTCTGGTGTGAAACAAGGAGAGAACTGGGGGGAAAGGACGTGGAGGAGAGCAGGGAAAGCTTTCTGAACAGGACTCAGGGAAACAGCAGCACACCTCAGTGTCCTTGCAGCCTCCTAAGCCCTCCAAAAGCAACTCCATTAAACACAAATACTGAAGGAACCCTGAGGAGGAAGGTAACGTGGGCCCTGGGAAATGGCAAGGCTGGAGCTCAAAACTGCTCCTTGTGAAAAATCCCCTCTGCCAGATCAGAGGTGCACGTACATGTGAGCAAAACCCAACAGACAATACTCACTCTGGGATTTCATACTCTGCACAACCTGAGCACTGTTCAGTGCTTGCTCCAGTGCCACTGATCTGAGACACTGGAGGAAAGAACCCCCTGTCTGAAGGTGAGTGGCAGCAGGGTGCACTTAACTCTGTTTCTGCTTTTCAAACACATCTTTACACTTGACTTAAGGATGCAGAAAGGGAGCAGAAGAGCCCATTCAGTGCCAGCAGCAGCATGAATGGAAGGCTCTGAACATCTGCTCAGTGATGTTTAATGCATGCTCTAATCAGCACTGGCATTTCCCAGATCTGGGGGATCACACACAGGCTGCAGCTGTGACAGCTCCTGCTCCTCTGCAAGGCTCTGCCCAGATCTGGGGGATCACATTTGGGCTGCAGCTGTGACAGCTCCTGCTCCTCTGCCAGGCTCTGCCCAGATGTGCAGGGATCACATTTAGGCTGCAGCTGTGACAGCTCCTGCTCCTCTGCCAGGCTCTGCCCAGATTCTCAGGGATCACATTTGGGCTGCAGCTCTGTGACAGCTCCTGCTCCTCTGCAAG
>JAOTBB010000883.1:70773884-70799335 GCA_025629985.1 Chamaetylas fuelleborni | reverse complement strand
ATAGAATAGAATAGAATAGAATAGAATAGAATAGAATAGAATAGAATAGAATAGAATAGAATAGAATAGAGTAGAATAGAGTAGAATATAATAGAGTAGAATAGAGTAGAGTAGACTGGACTTGAATATAATAGAATAGAGTAGAATAGAGTAGAATAGAGTAGAATAGAATAGAATAGAATAGAATAGAATAGAATAGAATAGAATAGAACAGAACAGAACAGAATAGAATCCAATCCAATCCAATCCAATCCAATCCAATCCAATCCAATCCGGCGGAGACAGAGCCAGCAACTGTCCATATAAACCCCCAGCATTTTGGAAATATATCTGAATTTCAGCAAGACTTATTTTAGAGAATCAGAACCTTCTGGATTGGGAAGTCTCTCAAGGTCATCAAGTCCAACCATAAACCTTAAACCAGCACATCCAGCAGGCAGCTGTGCCCCTGAGCACTGTGCTTGCACATATAGAGTTATAGATATATCTCTTTTATATATAAAGATACAGCAAGGATCATCTCCTGGAAATAGCTTCTCTTTTCTCTTTCTTCTAACTGCTTTACCTCAAATTCTAGTTCACAAAATATAACTTGTTGACGAGTTTCAGAAGCTTTCCAAACTTCCAGAATTCAGGCATCTCCAAGGAGGGTGATGATTTGGAAAATTTTTTTGAATTTCATTATGGTTTCTCAGTTAAGCATCTGATACTCTTAACAAAGCCAGTAAAACCTCATTCGTCTGCCCCATGGCCCATTTATTTCATCCTGCTCCTGGTAAGCAGCACAGAATTATTCAAACGTGTTTTCCACGGTGAGCAAAGCTGTCCCATAATTGCTGTCGCACCAGAACAACACAAAATATGGCACAGGCCAAATTCACTGCAGCATGGCAATCCTAGACTGCTATTTGCATTTTCAGCCCTTGTCTAAAAAAGCCTGAACTTGACTTTTCCTTGGGTGGCCATGACATGGACCCAAGGGCTGAAACCCATCCGTTTGGAGAAATAAAGTTAATTTCTAACCTCTTGACAATTTGCCCATCATCTCACAAATGAACAACTCATTATTCACTCTTCTTTCCATTGTTTTCAAGGACAGTAGCTTTTAACAGATGTATAAGCAGTTACTCTAATCTCAGCCACTGGCAACAAAGACAAACAGCACAAACTTTGAGTTTCAATGTGTATTTCTTGTGCTCAGCCCCCTGCTAGGCAAGCACAGAATACATTACTGGCCATAAGCCATCTAACATGAGATAACATCTTTTAGCCATCAATGTATTTGTATTATTTATTATCCTTTGCCTCAAATTAGTAGTTAAAAGAGTTTTCAAATTCAGATTACTTTGGAGCAACTCAGGAAATGACATCATCTCCATGGAAACATGAATTCCAGATTTCCATCATTCCTCCTGTGTGGGGGAAGGGGACAAGGAGAGGGAGTTGTCAGTGAGACAATTAACACAAAATGAGCCTTAGTTGAAATCTAATATCCACCAGAAAGACCATTCTTCTTGCTGATTGAACAACCAACTCTGGTGCTAAGAAAAGAGCAGAGATTCTCCACAACTACCACAAGAGCATGCAGGCTGAGCTAATTATTGTAATCCAACCAGGAATTGCCAAGGAGTTTGCAATCATTTAGGAGCAGCTCTCACTCTGACTCTGGGGCCAGCACGTCCCAGCTGTAACTGCAATGATTATTTATATCCCACTGAAAGGATGCACAGGTGTCAGCAATCCCAGGATCAGGCACAGCCCCTGCAGGAGAGCAAGAGGGAATACAAGTTTTTATTTCCCTTGACAACTACAGTTAGAAAAACACAGACACGTACACTGGCACTTGGAGCTCCTTTAAATTAGGAATAGTAAATTTGAATTAATTAGGACTACCTCAGGAAACCCAGTGATTGCTTGCCTTGCATGACTGGGATCACTTTGTGATCATCCAAGTGACTGGATAAAAGGGAATCAAGGGTAAGGGAAATGGGAAATGATGTGACTGTGATTTCAAAATCTGCAAGGCATGGACAATACAGGCATGCACAAGGAAAATGACATAAGTAATGAAGGTTTTTGATTAGGAAAGGGGCTGAAATAGCAGAACTCTTTTGGGAATTGGCTCCAATCAGCCAGATGATGAGTTGTTAAACTCCTCTCAGCACAGATATCCAAGCACACAAGAGCCATTGGGCCTCTTGCTCTGGTGCAGCCAGAGTTGGGTCAATTCTTCACTCGTGCAGGAACTGCAGGGAAATTACACCTGCAATATAAATGAGTCTGTGCAGACACATGAATACCTCACTTGAGGAAATCCCTTCACTGAGTGCACCAGAGGTGAGTTACAGGACATGGAAAATGGATGGGAAAGCAGGAGCAGCAGGGTTTTTGTTTCCCAACACTTTTTAAAAAATGAATTCAATTCCCTGCTTGCTGAGAAGTCACAGCCGTGGCTTTTCTTGGCTCCTCCCTAAAACAACCTTACAGCTGTACATTCCCCTCACCTTGCATGGAGCTATAAATTCCTTTTTCCAGCCCGTGGGACACATTCCAGCTCAGGGTCCCAGCACAGATCCCAGCAGTGCTGGCTGGGACGGCCACAATCACACCTGGCTCACCTGGGAGCTGCCCAGAGCAGGATCCAAGGCAGGAGCAGCTTCCACAAGGCCTGGAAGGAAAATATCTGCCAACAGTGACTTCAGAGAGTCCTAGCAAAAGTCATTCCACCTGTCAGCAGCACAGGTTGGGTACCTCTCTGCTATATAGTGGTATTTTTAATAGAAATAAATATGCTTGAGTGGCCCATGATGCAGGGAGAAGGCTGTGGGGCAAACGGGGAGCAGCTCTGCTCCCAAAAGGAAATAAACAGTGGGAGAGGCACAGGGAGGGAGATGGGCAGAGGGGCAGCACAGGGGGGAGCAGCAGGGGCTGAACCCACAGGAAGAACGAGACCCACAGCTGGAAATTCCCCCTGAGAACTCCGAGAACAGGCAGTTGTCACGGGGAGATGTTGTTGCTCTCACAATTTCCTTCCAGGAGCAGCACCCAGACCCACTTGTGCAGACAGGGACTCGCTCCCTCCTGGCTCTCTGTCCAGACATTTTATATTTTGGGTATTTGCACCAGAGCTGGCCAAACTTCCAAGCTGGGAGTTTCATTTCAAGCATAACTTGGTGAGATTTAAATTCCAGCTCCCTCCAGCCCCAGGTGTGCCCTGGACGAGCCCACACAGACACAGGTACCTGGTAAAAGTGAAAGTGAATCCATCTGGTTCCTGCTCTGTTCATTCTCTAATGCTGGGTGTTGGCAGGCCCTGGCACCATCTATTCCCCACTGCTGTCACTTATCCCTTCATCTGCCACAGAATTTCCAATAGGAGTGGCCCCTTACTCAGGCAGATTCTTCTCTATTTGTTTGTCTTTTTGGAGACCAGTGCCAAATGTTCATTTGCAAGTGAAACCCTGAACTGCAGTCGTGTGGAAGCAAAGAGACTGGCAGGAAAAGGGAATAAAGGTGTGTTTGATACTCAAACTGCAGTTCCTGTCAACACATCCCACTGCTATTTCATTTCACTTCATTTCATTTCATTTCATTTCATTTCATTTCATTTCATTTCAGTCATTACATAATACAATCATTTTTTTTTCAATTTTAGTTATATTCTAATGAGAAACTGCAGAATCAACACTTTTTTAAAGAAAGAGCTGCAAGTTAAAAAAAAATACATCTACATAAGGAACTCCAGCAATTTTTTCTATCCTGACTCAGTTCTGGGGTAACATTTTCAGTGTCATCCCAGCACTCTGAGGATCACAAATGGAGTTGCTGGAATCCTCATGATCCAGACCATTTAAGCTAACACTGGTTTTCTGTGTGGCTTTAAATATTTGGAGCAAGAACCCTCTGCCTTGTATGGAGTAACATCCTTGCAGCCTTCCCATCAATAAACAGACAAGGCTGGTAGGAAAAAGAATAAAGAAATAAGAATAAAGAAATCTTGATGATATTTTCTCAAACTTTTGAGGAAGATTAATCCTGAACAAGTAGTTCCCTCTTTTCTGGAGAGACTCCAATTCTCCCATGTATCCTTTGAAGCCTGTGCTAAATTATGATTTTGCCTTTTTAGAAGACAGTTTACATGACAAAAAACAAAACAAAAAACAAAATAAACAAAACAAACAAACATCACTTCCCTTATTGTTCCCTCAATTATTCCCTTATCATTTCCTCAATTGTTTTCTCAGGGTAAAATTTCTGATTTATTCATCCAGAGGTTCTGAAGGCCCATTCCATTCCATTCCATACTCCAAAGCATTGTGCCTGTTCTCAAACTCTTCCAGAGAGCAGCCACAGAATTACTGGAGAGAGAACACCCACACCCCTTCTCAGTCACTTAGAAGCTCCAAGGGAAACCTGATTTGTGACTTCTGAAATGTAAATGATGGTTCAGCTCTTCCTGACTTCCACCTGCACTCTCTGGAAAAGGCAGCAGCAGGAGCAGCCCTTGCTTCAGTGATGGCTTTATTTAAATAAACTGATCAAAGCACTTCACAGGCACTTATTAGGCCAAATGGAGGCCAGCAGAAGGACTAAAATTGTCTTGGCGCTGCAGCAAGAAAGGTTCAAGGGTTAAATTCTGATGCTGGTCCCTTCCTTGGCTCCATTTCTTTGGGGGTTTTGGTGCTGTAAAGCTGAGAACAGTGCAATGCTTGCTGTGGTCTCTGGTGGGGTTTTCTACTCAGATTTTAAGGGGAAATTTTTAACTAATTCAGAAAAAAAAAAAAATAATCAGGCCATGCATAGGAAAAAATTATTAGCCAATAGCAGTTAAGTGAATAGTTGAAGCAGCAGAAAGGTTTTTCTTCTCCACAGAATGCACATGTCAGGAGCTAACTGTATAAATGACTCAAGTTTTGGTGAAAACAAGGTGCTGACAACGTCAGCCTGGCCACAGGACAAGGGCTGAACATTTCTCTCATTTCATTTCTCTAATTTCCCTGCACTCCCCCTCTGTTCCTTTAACTCTGGATCCCAGAGTTTAGCTCTGGCTCCAAAAACAACCTTCACATGGCAAACATTGCTGCAACAGGAGAACCAAGAACTCGGGGATATCGGAACGTGATGCAAGCAAAAATAATGAACAATGTTCCCCAGTTCTAGCCCAAGCCTGCCAAAATCACTGCAGTGCCCAAACTGCCTTGGATGCAGACAATGGGTTGGTGAAGACAAAGGAAGATATTGAAACGTTCAATAAACAAAGCAGCACAAACTGATGGGAGTTTGGGAAAACCCAGCTGGGAGGACGTTCCCTTTGGAATCCCTTGGCATATAAATTTACCAAGTGCCAAACTGAATTTTTTCCCAGATTTACTGAGGGGATTCCAGTCCCTGAGAAGGTGCCAGCCTCATATGTGCTGCTGTTAAAGATGATTCACTTGTGAGAAATGAACAATTCCCAGGGACAGGGTTTTCCACTGTGTTACAACTCTGGCCAGGAGGGATTTGTTCAAGGGACAAGTGTCTGAATTCTTCTCAGTGCTGTTCTGGCAGAGGCTTCATTAACAACTTTAATTAGTCCATTTCCTCATTGCCTTCTTTAGAGGAAATGCTGCTTATTACAGAAGTGTTGATACCTGCCCATATTTACAACAAAAGGAGTTCAGCAAACCTGTCACCAAGATCCAGAGCCCTCAGGAGAAAATTCAAGTCCAGCTGCAGAAGAAGAGGGCTGGATGTGAGCTGCTCTGTGTCAGAGTCAGAGAATGATAAAACAGGAGTTGGTTGGGGTGGAAGAGACCTGCAAGGGGATGGATCTCACCACAAACCTGCTCCCAGTGCCACACCTGGGTATCCCCTGAGCAATCCCAGGTGCCACCACTTGCACAGTCTGCCCTGCCTGTGTCACACTCCCAGTTCCCTGTGCCAGCCCCAGAGAGGATTCCTGGGCACTGTCACTGAATATTCACTGCTGGGATCATCCATACACTGAATTATGTAATAACAACCTGCCCTGCCTGTGTCACACTCCCAGCTCCCTGTGCCAGCCCCAGAGAGGATTCCTGGGCACTGGGACTGAATATTCACTGCCTGGGCACTGCTGGGATAATTCATTATAGAACAACCTGCACACTCTGACTGATGAGTCTTTAAAACATTTAAAAATATTTTTTTTTTAATAAATACTCCAGGAGTGCATTATTAAAAAGCAAAGGAGTGCAGAGCTCTCCAGAGAGCTCTTAGTTATTTTTCCCTGCTCTTTCTGCATAAATTCATTAAATGCTGTCCTCTTTTCTCTGGCTAACAAAAGTAAAGTAAAAATATAACAAAAATAAATCAGGAATACATCAACACAACACTCTGGGCCTGTGTAAACTATATTCTTTTGAAAGTGTGACTGAAGCATAGAGGAAAAAAAAGAGATCCTGACTGAGTTTGGCATATAAAGAGCACAGGTTTGTAACTTTGCAAAAGGTTAAGTGGGACTCAAGATAATAACACAGCAAAAATGCACCCAGAATAGCCACTAATCCATCATTTAGAACATGCATGGAAGTAGACAAGGCAGATAACGTGATACTTCTTACTGGAACAGGAATATTTTATCAAGTTCAAGCCTCAAGGCCCAGAAGTTCCACTTCTGGATGTGTTATTATATAAAGATGAGATGAATATTCTTGTTCCAGCCAAGGATATCATGTAATCTGTGCTGCCTTAGATTGAAGTTTCTTGTTCTTGGACCAACAAGGACACATATATTCAACTTTTCCATTATTTTGACTGAACCTCAGAGTATTTAAAACACATCTTTGAAAGGCCAGTGGTGAATGATGCCTAAAAGGCAATTTTATCATTTCTTGTATAAACAGTGAGCAGCTGTGTCAGGTTACATTAAATATTTGATAATATATATATATATCTGTATATTTTGGGAGTCAATCAGTTCTTCAAGGAGACAAAACAACCTCAGCTCCTGCTCCCTTTAAGGTGCCTGCTCTTGGAACAATTCACCTCAAATCTACCCACGTGGCAAGAAGGGATTTTCCCCCAGGTGTGCTCCTAGGGAAGTGCAGAGGGTGGTGCTGGAAAGGTGAATCTTTGTGATCTGGGAACAGAACAAAGGCAGCAATGAGCCAGTGGGGGAGGTGTGTGAATGGAAGCTTGGAACTGCAACCTTTAGTAAATAAAATTTAAAAATATCCTGACAATTATGTTGTGGGAAGAGTGGGAAAGGGGAGATTTTATTGTCCTTCTGACACATAACATGGTGGGGTAAAAAAAGATGAGATTCCACCCTGGGCCACGTGGCTCCTAGAGATGGAGCTGTGTGTCCCCAGCCTGGCTACACCTGCCACTCTCTTTTTTTTTTTTTTTTTTTTTTTTTAATTTTTTTTTTTTTTTGGCTGTAATTTCTTCAGCTATCTGTACAGTCACCACCAGTCAGGTTTTCCAGCTTTGGCAGGCAGTAAGAAAGCAGCAGGAACCCAGAGCTGGAGGAACAGCAGCAATGCCAGAGCCTCCCATCAGATAACTGAGCAGAAGTTGGTTTTAGGCTGAAGCAGGACAAGGCCACCATCTCAGACTCACCACTTCTGCTTCCTCCTGCAGAATCGTGGAAGGATCAAATGGGATTAGTCCTTCAGGAGGAATTCATTCTGAAGCTCTTCACTTCAGCCAAGTTTCCACTAATGTGGAAAAGTCTTCAGTCCTTGAGGCCATTGTTTTACTGGAGTAAAAAGCATTTAAAAATGGCTGTGAGAGCCCAGGAAATTCAGGGGTAGGATGTAACCTCTGGCTTGCTTTTATTTTCTTTTTCCAATTTTAAGTCCGCTGTCCTGCTTTTATCATCCTGCAGCTTCACCAAAAGGTAAATAAATAAAAAATTAAACTTACTTCTACTCCGTTCTTTGCTTCCAGCAGTTTCACCAAGAGAACATTCATGGCTTCAATGTCCTTATGGGGAGCAGCTCTTTCCCTCCAATCCCAGCTTTTCATCTTCTCAGTCTTTTCTGCTTTCACATTCAGCACTGGTACTGAAAAAAGACACCAACACCAGAATGAAAAGGGAATTGCCTCTCTGTGCCGTGCACTGGCAGGATTCCCTCCCCAGCTGTGCCCGCGCCTGAGCTCAAGTGCACAAAAAAAAGGCACAGGAACGAGAATCACAGACCCCCAAGACAAAGCATTGATAAAAACATCACTTTTAAGCTTGCTTCAGGTTTCAGACCCTTTCTGAGGAGCTGCTGTGGGGCACAGCCTAATTAATTCATTAGTTAATTACATTGCGGGGTTAATACTCTTCAACAAAGCAACGCCATGGCACGCTGGGTGCCCAGGGACGCCGAGATGTAAATCAGTGGGCTGCAGCCAAAGGAATCACGCCGTGGGCAAGGAGGGCAGGAGTGGCACGGCAGATCTGGGCACAGCACAGGATGCCCCACCTGCCCCCTCCAGCCTGGAGCACGGGACGTGTCTCAGGGGAGCCCCTCCAGCTGTGCTCCCGCTCACCGCAGAGCCCCCTGGACGCGGGATTTGTGACATCCCCGCGCCTGAAGGTTCCCTCTGGGATTGCCCCGCGGCTGGGAGTGCCCCAGGCGCTGAGCCATCATCCCCCACCCAGCCCCGGGACTCCCATCCTCTACCTGCATTGCTGATGGTAACACCCACCTCTGGGTGGACTCTGACCTTTTGATTCTCTGGAGCAAGAGCCCAGGAGCCAGTTCTCCCACCAGCCACATCCCAACGATCCCTTTGGTATCAGTATCTGGAGTTCATGGCAAGGGACTGCCAGACCTGACCTTTAATCTCATTGGCACTGCAGAGAGCGCTCCAATAAAATATTCTCTCTTCTCCACCCTGCAAGGAAAAGCTGGCCAGACTTGGAACAAAGCGAGAATTCCTGTCCTTTCCAGCTGAACTGGGATTTTCAGAGCAGCTGCACAGAGCTGCCCTCAGTCAGCCACAGAGCACAGCCCAGGTGCAGAGCCAGGATCTGCCCTGCCAGCTCACAACAGCCTCAGTGGCATCTGGGAAAAGCCACAGGTGAGCCACAGGCTTGCTCTGGTTACAGGCTCAAACTAACCTGTCAGGCAGGACTGAGGTCTGAAATTTGGCCAGGGCTCCAGTTCAGCTGCAAGGCACCAGGCTGTTCAACAGGATTAATTGTGAAAGGCACCAGAGGTTCTCATTCCCAACTTCCTGCTGTTTGTGGCTGGCTGTGCGTTTGTTTCTGCAGAAAGACCCAGCAGGTCTGGAGTCCTTCACCTGTGCCTTGCTCACCCGAATTCCAGCAGTCACCCCTCAGACTGACACCTACAGCAGGTGATTAAATTTTAGGAGAAATACCAAGGGTCTGAAAAGATCACTGAAAAACCCAAAACCTTGAAATTGATCTGTCATCAAACAACCTGACACTGCAGTGTCAAGCCTTTCCTCCAGCTGCTATTTGAGAGGATAACCTTATTCCCCTTCACAGGAACGATTTTTCACTATTTATCTAAACCCTCAAACCGCACATGCAAGAAGGATCATTTCCATGTACAGACTGAAAAATGCTTTACTCCCTAGTGGGGATGGTAAACTTGGAGTTATCACACACATTAGTACCACCCACCAAGGTTTAAACCAAGTGAAATGGGTGTGATCACACACGTGGAGCCCAGGCCTGCAGTGCTCTGAGTGAAAGTTCAACTCCAAAATTAAAAACTTGGCAATTCCAGCACCAGTTCTGGAAGGGATCAAGCCAAGCCTTTGGAATGAACCAAATAAACCAAAGTGTCTTGCATGACAACAGTTTGCTGTCCATTACTGTAAAATCTCATTTTTGTCAGTGATTTCTAGACAAAAATCTCACAATATCACACAGGGGGTGCAATTTAAGGAAAGAACATGAAAAATTTGCTCTCTTCTACAAAATTCACCCAGAAGTGCCACAAAGGAGAAAAGACTCAGGAGTGGAATTCCAGTACCTGAAAGGAGCCCACAAGAAAGAGAGAGAGAGGGAATTTTTATGCCAATTCTGAAAACACCCATGAAATGAGTAGAACCAGCTCACCACACTTGCTGCTGGAATTCTGAGTCAACACTCAAAATTAATTACTCCAAGTTAATTACTCAAAGTACCACACAGAGCTTGGTGCTCAGACATTTGGTGCAGAGGCAATGGGGGTGCACAACTCAGATTTCCTTGGGAGCAGTGGATACTCAGCACCACTCAGAAATAGGCCAAGAAGCTTAAAATGGAAAGAAAAATCAGATTATTATTATTATTATTATTATTATTATTATTATTATTATTATTATTATTATTCTAGGAGGAAAGACTGGAAAGACTGAAAGGCGGGGAAATGGAAAGGAAAGACTGGAAATGGAATTATCCACCTTGTATTAACCTTTAATCCCTCAAACCTCTCATCACCTGGGGGGCAGTGATGGACAAAGTGTGGCTGCGTGTTGGTCGAGAATGTCACCAAGCTCTGATGTAGGTGCTGGGGCCTTGTGGCAGGAGCTCCATTTCCCTATTTTGATTCATAAACAGGCTGTGGCTATGAAAAGAGAGACAAGCCCCAACTGTCCTGCAGCACGTGGGAGATGTCAGCAAAGCTCAGGGCAAAATACAGTCTATAAAAAAAAAAATAAAAAAAGAAAAACCCCAGAGCAAGCACGTAGTAAAAACACATTCCCAGTGTACAAGAACTGCCTGTCAGACATTTCAGAGCTGTTTATAAAACACTGCAACACATCCTCCTTACTTTTTTTTTTTTTTCTTTTTTTTCCCAATATATTTAGTGGAAGGCCAGCAGCAAGTCACAGAACATTAATTTTTAATAACCACAGTAAATGAAATATTGCTGAGCTTGGCATGGGTGACCAATGCAGGCTCTGGGTGCTGAGGAAAAAGGAGGAGGGAAGATGTGGCAGCTTGGATTTGATTGAAAAAATTACAGAAGCTCAAGGAAATATTCATGTATTTGGAACAATGTTTCTTGGCTGGGTCCACATTAAACAGAGTTGAACAGGAAGAAGATGCAAGTGGAAGTTGAGCAAAACCTGGATTTTAAGTCTGTCTGTCAATGACTGAGTGATATTGAAAATACACATTTTTGCAGCAGACATGAATGCTGTGCTTTGGTTTTCTGTGTGTAAAATGGATGATTCTGCAGAAATCCCAGCTGCACCTCACAGGAGGACCTGGGCTCTGGAACTATAAAATCCTGAAAAAATGGCAAAATTTTAAAATATTAAAAACAAATGGGTGATTTCAACTCAATGAAGCCACGGGCCTCATTCTTTCCTGGATGTAAAATTGACTGCACCATCCCCTCCCCTCATGAGTTTGGTGTGAAGGTAGATAGAAAAAAGCCTTTACAGTATTCAAAGCTTGGGGACAGGCACTGCCAGAAAAACCTATGGGAAAAATAATTAATTCTTTCTCCACAGTTTTACTAATGGGGTGGGGGAGGCCCCATGCCAAACCAGGAAGATGATGGAATTTTTAAATGGAGGTAATTAAGTGAGTGCCATCTATCTGGTTCATCAAATGAGGCAGGGCCCTGTCAGAGAAACACTAAAGGATCATCATTACAACAGGCAAAAAAAACTGAATTCAAACCACACAGGCTGGCAGGAGTCACTCCGTGGGTTCTTAATTTTGCAGGCTTAAAAAACTGATTTTTTTTTTAATATCTCACTTTTATATTTTAACATCTGGAATGAAGGAATGGGGGGCTTAATGCACTGAGGCAGGGCACTCCCTGTACCCCGAGCCTGACACCACCAACTAAACTAAAACCAAAGCAGAAAATGCAATGAGGTGCCAACATTTCCAGAAACAGGCAGGACTTGAGGCTCTCCTGTCACCCAAACAGCACCAGAAGGTTTTCTGTGCCAGTTCAGTGTGAGCTTTGGGAGAGCCTCTATCACAAATGCAAAAGGAAATAACTTGTATTGTGTATATATATTGTATGTATTTGCTTTGATGGATTTGTGAGATCAAATCTGAGAACGTGAGGTGTAGAACACATTCCCCCCGTTAGACACAGCCAGGATTTAACCAGCTCCTTAGCCAGACTTCAAGGAATCCATTTCTCATTGTCCAACTCTCTAAACCAGGCAGAAGAATGGCTCCTGACTTCTCCTGCTTTAGAAGTAAAACTTCCTCCTCTAAAACAATCTCCTCCAAAAGGGAAAACAAACAGAAAGCTGAACAAATAAATCTGATGATACTCACTGTCTGGGTACAATGAGAACAGCAGCTGTTTTTTCACACGGTCTCATTTTGGTAAGATTATTAGGGAGTAAATTTAAATAACTATCTGAAGCCATAGGAAGAACCAGATCAGCAGGCACCAAGCTTCCCACAGGTGCTGGACCCTGCTCATTTGTACAGGAGTGTTTCTGCATTGTGTAATTTGATGTTTTTTCCACAAAGCACAGCTGTTTGTTTTGTCTGCACGATGGAAGGTGACACACCTGTCCCATTGATTCCTTCAGGCCAGTTTCCTTCCAGCTTCATTTATGGAAAATGCAGCTTTCCATGTTTTTCCTTAACATGAGAGGAAGGCAAAACCTTGTCCCTCAGTCTTGGGTCAGATCAGAGCAGCAAGAACTTGTCTCTAAGTTTTTCAAATCCTATTATCTGTGCAGTAAAACAATCACCTTATTACCCACCTCACTTCAAGTTATTCAAATACAAAATTCAGATCCATGCACTGATTTGCAGCCTGGGGAATGCCATGAGTTGACCTTCCACTCAATCTCCTGAGGAGCTTCAATATGCCTTTGTTTATTCAATTAATTTATGGAAGTATAGAATCTTTGGTTTTTTATGCAAGAATAATTCCCCCTCCCTAGGCCCAGATGTTTTCCTGGATGTAATTTCAACGTTGTGTGTCTTATTTAATGCTTTTGATTAAATTCACAAAGCATTTAAAATATCAGTGTGTCCAATCAAGTGCAAAGAAATGTGCAAAAGAAGTGATTCATGCAATGAGAATTAAATCTCACACGGCCTTGTCACCTATTCTTTTAGGAATAAATTTCATTTACAGCTTAAGCTTCCATCACACATCACCAGCCATGCAAACAGACTAGAAAACACATTGTGTACTCCCTGAATGTGGATAAGGATTGCAGAAAATCTATTACATCTTTTTAAACAAACAGCTTGGGTTTTGTGGTTGAGCCACAGCTACTCCTTTCTCTTTACAAGTAAGAACATGCATTAAATAATCCCTCAAGGATTTTGTAGAAATACTGCCGTTAAAATTGGTAAAGCTCCCTTAAAAAGAGAAGGGATTTGGCAGCAGGCTCAAGGTCTGTCAGAATCCTCCTTTCCACAGCATCCTCACACCAACAGTCAGATTTTAGAAGAGGAAAAGCCTCTGTTAAACTGAGGGTGGGATGTCAGAGCGAGCCAAACCCTGCTAGGGCAGCAGGAGGAGGCTGATGTCAGTGGGCAGAGTTAAAATGTCCTGGCTGAAGATCATTCAGCATCATGAGCCTCAGTGGCTGGACACAAACAGCCAGAACAGCTCCCTGCAACTCCCTGTGCTTTATTTCCGTTTGCCTCCTCCCCAGCAGTGCCCCTCACTGAGCTCAAACCACTGCCAGGGTGGGGCTCGCCCTGAGTGCACAAAGGGTGGCCAGGGCTGGGGCAGGGTGGAACCCTGAGTGCCAAAACCTGTCCCTGGCGCTGTGACATCACAAAAAAGCACTGCAGCCAGAATCCAGCCCGGGGACAGCAGGGGAGCGTGTGTGTGTGCTGTGGGGGGTGGCACAGTGTCCCTGCAGTGTCCCTGCAGTGTGGTGGCACAGTGTCCCTGCAGTGTGGTGGCACAGCTCTCCCTGCAGTGTCCCTGCAGTGTCCCTGCAGTGTGGTGGCACAGCTCTCCCTGCAGTGTCAGCACAGCTCTCCCTGCAGTGTGGTGGCACAGTGTCCCTGCAGTGTGGTGGCACAGTGTCCCTGCAGTGTGGCGGCACAGCTCTCCCTGCAGTGTCCCTGCAGTGTCCCTGCAGTGTGGTGGCACAGCTCTCCCTGCTGTGTCCCTGCAGTGTCCCTGCAGTGTGGTGGCACAGTGTCCCTGCAGTGTGGTGGCGCAGCTCTCCCTGCAGTGTCCCTGCAGTGTCCCTGCAGTGTGGTGGCACAGTGTCCCTGCAGTGCCAGCACAGCTCTCCCTGCAGTGTCCCTGCAGTGTCCCTACATGTCCCTGCAGTGTCTTGCAGTGTGGTGGCACAGTGTCCCTGCACTGTGGCGGCACAGTGTCCCTGCAGTGTCCCTGCAGTGTCCCTGCAGTGTCCCTGCAGTGTGGCGGCACAGTGTCCCTGCAGTGTCCCTGCAGTGTCCCTGCACTGTGGCGGCACAGTGTCCCTGCAGTGTCCCTGCAGTGCCAGCGCAGCTCTCCCTGCACTGTCCCTGCTCAGCTCTCCCTGCTCTCCTGGGGAACCTGCAGCCCTGGGCTCCCTCTGGAGCTGCCAGGTGCCAGGGGGGCTCTGTGGCCATCTGGCCACCGATGACATCACCCACCCTCTGTCCCCAAGGCTGGAGCTGAGCCCTGCTCTGGGGGGGGAGGGCAGGGTGAGGAGCTGGGATGGACTGACTGCAGTGAGCACTGACACAGCCGGGCTGTCCCTGCTCATCCCAGCTACTCACACACTGCACCCACATCACAGCCAGCACCAAAAAACAGCACTGACAGCAGCACAGGCCCAGGAAACAAACAGACAGACAAACAGACAAACAAACACACTGCACCCACATCACAGCCAGCACCAAAAAACAGCACTGAGAGCAGCACAGGCCCAGGAAACAAACAGAGAAACAAACAGACAAACAAACACACTGCACCCACATCACAGCCAGCACCAAAAAACTCAGCACTAACAGCAGCACAGGCCCAGGAAACAGACAGACAAACAAACAATCACACTACAAACAAACAAACACACTACAAACAAACAAACAAACAGGTACACTACAAACAAACACACACACTACAAACAAACAAACACACTACAAACAAACAAACACACTACAAACAAACAAACAAACAGGTACACTACAAACAAACACACACGCTACAAACAAACAAACAAACACTACAAACAAACAAACATGCACACTACAAACAAACACACAGACACACTACGAACAAACACACACACAACAAACAAACACACACACTATAAGCAAACAAACAAACACACTACAAAGCTGGAGGCACTCAATGACTTCTGCACTGATCTCTGGTGCTGCTTGCAGGGTTAATTAATTACTGACAGGAGCAACCTCGAGTTACTAAAACCTCATCACAGTTTTAATCTAGCTTTTAGGTTGATAGGAACCAAGTTAAACAAATTATCCTGGTATTTGTGATCCTGCATGAAGCAGCCATTCTGATAATGGCTGGAGGTGCTTGCACTCAGGTCAATTGCTGCATTGATAAATTCATTTTTATAGTCCTTTTCCTTTAAATAATACAGTAAATAAAAATTTCACACAAGCTTTCCTTAATTATAACACTTCTATATTTTAGTTAAGTTGAGCTACATAACCTGTCCTGAAACAAAGGTTGCCATAGAGAGGCACCATTGGGCAGGACAAAGACTCCCAAAGTCATCCATCTGACAGTGATTTTCTGTTTTCTCCTGTTATTATTGTAACTGCACTTGCCTGGTCCCAGGCTTTTCCTCTTCTCAAACCACAATTCTCTCCATGTTAATATGGTCACAAGAATGTATTTACAACCTCAGCTTCTATTGTCTCTGAAAAGTTGATGTGGATGCTTGTCCTTTTTAAAAATAAAAGTGTTTCTGCAGCAAACCTGTTCTGAACAAGCTCAGGGGCAGCAGAGCCCCAGGGACTGAAGCCACTGAAAATCCATGGCCAGGGGGAGAGCATTGCTGTGCAAACGGAGCCCAGAACAAAGACATGGCTACAAGATTCAGGAGGAATTTCAGGACCTATTATGCCCACCCTTGAAAAATTAGCATAAATTACTGGATTTAATATCCACTAGTATCTGGTAAATATTCATAATTGGTGTTTTTCTCCCCAGCATTACCTCTTCATCTTGAGATTTTTCTTAATCCACAGGCAAGAAGCACACTTTTGTCATTGTTTGGAGGAAATACAGTTGCTCTTGGTGTGAATAAGAGAAAGATGCTGTTTTCCAGCAGATGAAAATTCCTCCTCCAGAGCTCCTGGAAACCAGAGGTGTGAGGATTACAACATGTGATGCTTCTCTGCGCCACAACAGAAAGTTTAGGTTGGGTTGTCAGGATGCTTTAGGAGGCTTTAAGATAAATCCTATTTATCAAAGTCAGATTTACTTGGGCAATTTTGAATATTTCATTGGATTAATCATAACTTCAGATACGTGTAAGGGAAAATTAAGGAAGCATTAGAAACCACAGTCGTCAAAAAGAATCTACAGCTGTTCTTTGACTTTGTATTTTCATCATTCATCCAGATTTAATTTCTTCAGTGGCTCCTGGGCTAGAGAAGAAGCAGATTATTCCTGAGGGCTGTGGCTCCTGTCCTCAGAAAACACATTTCTGCTGTTTGACATGCCAGGAGAACGGGCTCAGGGCCAGGTGATGACGGGAGGAACAAGCAGGAAAAGATCTTTACCTGGACAATTCAGAGGCCAAAAGGGAGCAACCCATGAAATTCTCTTGGGCCAGTTTCTGTGCTGATGTAAGAAAGGGAAAGCATGGCCAGCAATTGCAGCAGCACAGTCACCAGGGGAAAAATAGTCGAACCCAAACAAGGCACTAACAAATAAATAAATACAGTTAGCAGCCTGGCCTCAGAGCAGCTGCTGAGACAGGGAGCACTGTGCCCTTTCTCATGTCCTGCCAGACAAAAATACAGAGCTCTGCTTTGCCCCACAGCCATCCCCATCTAAATATGAAAACAGAGGGCAACAAGTGAATAAATAGATTTAAAAGTATGTGTCCAGAGAGGCCTGGGGCTTTTGTGTGTAGAGATTTATTTACAATCCTCTTTTATTTATTTTTTCCACTAGATCTAGTAATGCCCTCACTCAAAGGAGTCCAAGACTTGAACATCTGCAGGAAGGCAGCAAAGGAGAACAGCATTGATTATAAACTGATTAGTGTAACTAAAGATGAATTTTCTCAATTTCTTAAAAGGCTTGAGTGAGAAATCCTTAATCAGGGAGGGAGAAGAGAGACTTGGCTCAGTTTGGGCAATTCAAAGCACCAGCCCCTCATGGCACACACCTTTCACTCCTGTCATTTTCTCCCCTAAGAACCCCAGACCTCGCATGTTAAAAAAGTTATCCATGTGCCCCATGTCCGTGTGTCCCTCCAGGCAGATCTTTTTCTGGCTTGCTCAGAAAAAGCACTCTGGAAAATCTGTGGCACAGAGCCCGTGCCCTTCCCTGAATCCTGCACTCCAAAGGAGTTCTGATTTAAACAGAATCATAATTTAAACAGATTTAAACAGAGCCTCGGGTCATGGCCCCTCTCCTTGTCCTAAAGGAGTTTTCAGAAGCTGCCCCTGAGCCTGACTCTGTGATAAAGCACAGAGAGGTTCAAAAATCTCCTGCAAATGGCTAAATCCACTCCAAACAAAAAAACCCCACCTCGAGGGAAGTGTTCTTGGGTGTCACTGATGCCAGATGAGCTGGAGAGCAGTTAATTTTCACTGATGTTTTAATCAGCCTACACAAAGTGCGACAGCTGAAAGGTGATTTTCAACCACATAAATTCACATTTTTACTCCTTAGGGAAGGATTCATTTAACAAAGCTCAGCACGTTTAGAGAAAAGTAATTACCCTGCTATTCCAGATAGCACTGGGTATTCTGAACCAGGCGAGTTGAACAGGAAATGCAGCCAGCAGGTGGTTTTTATTAACTCTGATGCCATGCATTGCTTGGGAGGCACACAGAGCACGCAGGGACACCGTGCACTGGAGCTGACAAGGGGGTCCCACACTCTGCAGCTGCTGTGGCTGAGCCTGCAGCGTCCAGAGAGGGCTCCTGCCTTCCTCCCCAGGCTGCTCCTCACTCCCACTGCCCAACCAGCTTTGGTTTGAGAGAGCTCCTTCCCCTGCCAGGCTGCTGGGGCTGCCGCAGCTGGGGCTGCCACTGTGCCAGGGAACAGAATCCCCCAGTCCCTGCCCTGTCCCTGCACTGTCCCTGCCCTGTCCCACTGCACTGTCCCACTGTCCCCTGCACTGTCCCTGCCATGTTCCTTACACTGTCCCACTGTCCCCTGCCCTGTCCCTGCACTGTCCCACTGTCCCTGCCCTGTTCCTTACACTGTCCCACTGTCCCCTGCCCTGTCCCTGCACTGTCCCACTGTCCTTGCCCTGTCCCTGCCCTGTCCCTGCCATGTCCCCTTGCACTGTCCCTGCACTGTCCCTCTGTCCCCTGCACTGTCCCAATGTCCCTGCACTGTCCCACTGTCCCTGCCCCCTGCCCAGCCCCTCCTGGTCCCTGGCACACCAGGGTCCTGCAGCTCTTTGCCCCAGTGCTCCTTCTGTCCTGGCAGCTCCATCTCCCTTTTTTTCTGCTCCACAGGGGCCAGAGGAATTTTATTTCTTGCAGCTCCTCTGTCCCTGGTCACACAGGGCCCTTTCCTTGGCTGTGCATCCCCTTGTGCTGTTCCTGTCCCTGCTGCTGTTGTCTCTCATTTCCAGGATATTCTCACTGCACAAACTCCTCCACACTTCTCCCATCTCCCGTTTTTCCAAACAGGAAACAGGCGACCAAAGCTGCCAATTGAGTCCCACTGAATTTTGCATACAACTTTTTCCTGGGTCCAATTGCAGCCCTTTATATTTACCAGGTTTTATATTTACAGTTCTGTGTGGGTCAGAGCCTGATCTGATCACCTGCCAAGCCTGGGGGGGTGGATGGCTGCTTTTAGGGCTCTTTGCCATCCCAATTTGTAGGTGGAGACCAGCTACAAGCTTGTGAACAGACACGAGTCAGCTCAGAACTTCTGGGATTCTGTCTCAGACCATACCTGCCTGCTTCCTTCAATTAACAGCAAAAGAGTATTAATTTACAAAAGAGCATTAATTCCATTTTTTCCTATATATATATATGTTATATATAAACAGAAAAGGAATTTATGGCACGATTTAGAATTTTGTTTCTGAGCTTGCAAACAAAAAGAAAAAAATGTAAACTGGAGCTGTGCACTTCAAGGACACTTTGTTCCACACAGATTTTTCCAATCTGCTCTCTATAGAGCAAACACTGCCTGTCAAAAGGGACAGAGCTGTTCTTTGCCAAGAAAAGGCTGCTCAGGAAATCCCTCATCCCATATTACTAAATTCACTCTAGACCTTGTGCTGTATACACTGATTTTACTCCATAACAAAGAAGAGATTTCTGCACAGCTGGATGTTAAGCAGGGTTATATTGAGAAGCACAATTTGTTTTGCACATTTTCACTTGCAATTGTTTCTTTCTCTTATTCCTGTTCAATAGAAGACTGGCAAGCATTTATCCTGTGCTCTGGGCACGTTTGATATTCCTGTAGACAGGCAGCAAAAAATATCCCCCTCGAAGATGCTGATGAGTGAAAACAAGTGAAAACTTCAGTGAAAACAAGTCCATGAGACCAGAAGCAATTTATAAAGTCCACAGATGCTCATAAGCCCTCTCAAATTTAAGAAATTTCAACTTTGGCATTACTAAATAAAACTGGCATGAAGATTAGTCAACTATCAAATTATCTAAGAGCCTTAAGAGCAAGACCAACGTCTCAGACTTCACTGAACATCTCAGAGCTAGCAAATCTAATGACAAAGACGAGAAAAAACTTCAGCTAACAGCAACCTGTCCACTTCCAAGTACATTTAATATTCCCAAGCAGAAGGGGCTACATCAGTCAGATTCTCAGACAAAAGACACAGTATTCAACAGAGATGAAAAACAATCACTCTGGAATTAAAAACATTTTCACTGCCTCCCTATTGGAGCTGTCCCAAGGTGTGCATGCAAAAGCAAATAAAGAGTATTCTCTACAAAGAGCACAAGGAGCAAGAGCTCAAGGTGGCAAAGCCCTCTAGAAAACTCTTCTCTTGAATCTCCCCTACAAGGCACATCCCCATTCACTTGGCACGGTTCCCAGCCTTAAAGAAGAGATTAAATAACATCCTCTCGAGGCCAAAGGTAAGACAAGAGCTCTCCAAACACCACCAGGGTTATAAAAGCTGATAATAAAAGATCAAACTCACCAGCTGTGTTGCACCCGTGGCCCCAGAAGTGCGAGGAGCTCAGCTGGAACCGGCTCCAGCGGGGAAAAACTGGCGTGAAATGGTCCCGGGGTTCCCTGGCTGCAACTGCAAACACCCGAGGAGGCAGAGCTGGCCCCGGGCTCCCTGGGTTTCCCAAAAGAGAGAGCAATGGCAGTGATCAAACACCAGGATCCACCTGTGCAGAGA
The DNA here is from genome assembly GCA_025629985.1 of Chamaetylas fuelleborni. Taxonomy (NCBI): domain Eukaryota; kingdom Metazoa; phylum Chordata; class Aves; order Passeriformes; family Muscicapidae; genus Chamaetylas; species Chamaetylas fuelleborni. The sequence goes on along the minus strand of JAOTBB010000883.1, from coordinate 70,778,911 downwards.
GCCTGGCTCAGGGCTCACCTTTCCCATCTTGCCTTGCTGGTCAACATCTGTTTTTGAAAACATCTCTACGTCCTCTGCCATCTTCCTGTAAAGAACAAGGCTGGAAGGGAAAGGGGGAAAGGAAAGCAAAACCCCTCCAGAAAACACAGTGATCACCCCTCACCTGTGCCAGCTTTGCCCCTGGCCATTATTGCCATGCCCTGCCTTGTCACCTGAGTTCCTCCATCTTCACCAATTAACTCCTTTGACACCCGCACAGTCAGTGCAGTGGGATGAGAGGTGGCAGCTCTGAGACCATAAATCCAGTTGCCATTTGCTGTGCCCTGAAATCACTGGCCCTACAATATATCTCTATGCAAATATCAGCCCTTGACTGGGTCTCCCTGCTTAGATCCAGAGAGTGGAATTGGTTTGGGGTTTTTTCTGAATGGCAGAGGGGGCTGATCTCTGAAATCAAGCTTAGCCAGGCAATGTTTGTGATTTATAGTTAAAAAAAAGCCAGCAATATAAACCCACATTTATCATACAAAATCAAGAAAGGTACTAGAACACCTGGCCACCTCCCCATTCTAATGGAATTTGCCAGCAGTTTTCCAGTCTGGTCTTGGGCTTCTCATGAGTCAAATTCATGTCAGCTCAAATTGCTAAAAGCATCTTTCTTCTGCTCCAGGGATGGCACAAAGAACTGCTACCTCAGACATGCCACTGGAGCTCTCGTGTGCAGAGACAGAATTCCATTTTTGAGATTAATAGGGCTTTAAGAACCAGAGAGAAATGCTTTCCTGAGCAGGCCCTGTACTGAGAAAGTGCTGAATCCCCACAACTGAACCTATCTCTGCAGCCAAAGTCATTTGTTAAAAATAAATTTTCAGGAAAACTGAGAGGAACGTTGTTTAAAAAAAAAAATAAATTAACAACGTGGGTTTTTTCAGCTTCTCTGAAATGTTTTCTTCACTTGATTTTCCTTTCTGGTGCAGCCCAGCACTTTCAAAGCTGCATTTGAATCCACCTTCTGCTGTGGCCCTGAGAGCTGACACCCACCAGAACTCATTCCTTGGGACCAAGCCCAGACAACAGCAAGGAAAAATCCATATTGTTATTTGATTTATCCTCCCACTGCTCATATCTCAGTGGTGGAGAGAGTTTCCTTCACACCTTGCTGCTGTCTTCTTACAGCAGCTACAAAAAAAATGCATCTTCCTGAAAAGTTTTGCTGTGATATCTTGGTTATTAGAAGGGATGGGGAGATTCATGCATCTCTAAGAAAAGTATGTCCAAGGATTTTTGGAATTATTCAGGAAGTGTTTCTTTTCCCCAAATGGCATTTGAATATCATAAAAATGCTGGCTATGTAATTAATTTAGTTACTTGGTGTGTTGCATAAGTGTATGGAGTCCTTGAAAAATAGATTTGACTGAGAAAAACACATTTTTGTGAGGGAAGTGGCAATTTGCTGTTCTGAATTTCCACAAACAAGCATTCAAAAAATTCATAGTTTCAAATAAAAGCTGTATAAAAAGCATCTGTCCTTAAACAGAAACAATTCCATCTGTCAGTAATATAATCTGTATTTCTCAAAATTTCACCATGACTGTGGAAATAGTGAAGTGTGGCAGTAGGGAACAGCACGAGCCTCCAGTTTATTGAGTGTTTAGCAGGGTCTCTGTTTCTCTTAGAAACTGAGCCCTGTATTTCCACTCATAACAGGCTTGGGGTGTGTCTTAAAAAAAAACCAAAAACCCAACCACAAACCAAAACTCAAAAAACCCCAAAAAACAGCAAAAAGAGCACAGCAAGATTCCTTCTCAAACTGAGCTGAAGCATTAAAAGGTCAATTTTAACATTCCTGCTCTTGTGCCTGGGTTCTCACATCTCTGTTCACTTCCCCTTGTGTCCAATGACTGCTCAGGATGGCTCTGACTGAGTGACCAAGCTGAACTGCAGAAAACAAACAAAAAAGAGAGAAAAACACTGAACAACCTCCCTGTGCAGCTCCCTGGTGTGGGCAATAACCTCTCAATTCTGTTTAAAGAACCCTCCAGCTGCACAGAGCCCATCTGAGCACAGCCCTTACCCAGAAAATCCCTTCTGCAGTTAAACCACTCGTCTTTTCCTGCTCCTTCGGGGCCAGAGTGTGACTCAGAGCTCTGATAAGGAGTTCTGTGTTTGTCCCCAGCAGTGTGTGCTCTCCCATTCCCAGGGGGGCTGGAATATTTGGACACATCTTTAAAACCAGTTCTTCTCTTAGCCCTGCTGCAGGCACAAACCACTCCCAGGGCACCTCCTTGGGCACCAGGCTCTGGGTAAATTCAGAACTACTCCAGTGCTGTGACTGTGATTGCAGGGTTACCTTGTTGGAGTAGTTTGCAGAACAAAAATTATTAAGAGGAACCAGGCAAAGAAAGGCACAAAATAGCCCTGCCAGAAGAGCAGTCAGGCTGCCAGGGTGTTCCTGCAGCCTCCTGCAGACTTGGCACATCTGTCTGTACATTTGCAGCGGTTCTGGAGCAAGTTCTGGAAATGCAGCTAAAGCAAACATTCCAGCTGCCTGGACATGGTCTCTGCTCCATGTTGCCATGCAGGAGCTCCACCATGTCCCAAGGCTTGATCCTTTGGGAGAAAATATCAGTATAGTCCCATTGAAATAACCTTCCATGTTATATCCTTCTAAATAGGGGGGAAAAAAACCCATCAAAACTTGCTTTCATTTGAGCACTCTGGGAGGCAGAACCTCCATCCCAGGATCTCCAGGCAGAACACTAAATCATATTCTCAAGTCCCCAAATAAACAGAATTTTCAGCACAAGAAGATGATGTACATGTTTAAATGGTGCAGTTACCATCTCTAACTCAGTTCCCCACACAGCAGCTCACTGGAGTCAGCACTGTCCAGTACCCTGTACCCAGAATCATTGCTGCTAAAAACCATTTGCTTAATTGGTTTAAAATGAATTATTCTAAGATTCTGGTTATCAGACTCCAATAACTACTACCACAACCTTCACTGGAATTCACTCTGGGCGTTTCTTGTATAGAACTTCTCATCTCTGAACACCCATCCAGGACCCTTGGCAATGTCTCCTGAGCTGGCAGTTGGGTTCTGAGCTGGAATTCCTTCACTGGGATTTTGGACCCCACTGACCTTTGGTGCTGCAGGCTGTTCACAGATTTGCTGAGCTTTGGCTTTGCCTGTTTTAATAAGAAATGCCACAGACAGCAGCTTGTTGAGGGTCTCAGCCCCCCAGAGCAAAGCAGCCAGGGGTGACCACCAGCTCTTCAGTGAGCTGAGTAATTAGTAATTAGTCACATTAACAACTTCTGGACCTGGTGTTTCAGATGGATTCTATTAGCCTGGTACAAATTAACTTTAAGAGATGCCACGTGGCTTTGTGCCATTAGTAGCACTAAGCATGTCACAGGAGAACTCAGTGGCCAAAGATGAAATTCAGCAGGTGGGAACTGACCTGCAGTGCCCCCGTGTTTAATCCCTTTTGTTACAGGACTTGTGGGAAACAAACCCACACAGAGATTTGTTGTTACTCCATAAAATCTAAAACAAAACCAGAGAGAACTTAAAGTGAAAACACTGCTCATAAAACCAGTAAATTTACAAGAAATCTTACTTTTTCTTCTCCAAACAGGATGACTTTTCTGTGGAACATAATCTAGAAATGACATCAATTTAGCAAGGCAACAATTCAACACAGCACAGTTAAATCTCTCTCAGTGAAAATCTCACTACAAACAGTCCATCTGACTGTTTCTCAGCAGCTCTGATACCTCCAGGCATTTTTTTCTGACGTCCTTCCCTCTCTGGCAGATCACTTTATTTTTTTGAGCAGGAGCTGGTTACTCCTCTCATTATTTTCCAGGTGGCTGGAGTGGTGGATATCCCTTTATTGTGGCACAGAGCTGAGCTGGAAGGATTCCATGAGCAGGGAAATCTCTCACCTGCCAAAAAGTGAGACTCCCATCTGTCCCCCACCCTGGTCATTGTCATTTACCAGCAAAATGCTCTGCTCTCCTGTTTGCTCAGTCAAACTACCTTGGAAAATACAGGGTCAGCTGGATGGCCCCGAGTGAAACAGCAGCAACAAAAAATCTGAAATTGATGTCTCGAGTGACAGCAGGGCTGAAATCTGTCTGGGAGTTCCAAGTCCTGGCCCAAACCCAAGAGCAGCACTAATTGCTGCCAACATTGGGGAAAACCTTCATTAAAGAGGGAAGGTTTTACCTCTAAGGCACAGGGCAAACTTTTTTTTTTAGGGATCCTCTGTAATCAAAGGTTAAAAACGCCATGGTTACAGAAATCCTATCACATGAAATGTATTCTTACAAGATCAGAACCCCAGAGTGACAGATATCACATAAAAATGGAAAGGCATTCTGAATTTCTAACCTAAAGGCACCGTGGGCACTCCTGGTACCAGAGAGTGAGAAAGATGCCCCAGTCCTGGAATCCAGAGGTTCAGATCACCCTGTGCTGTGGACAAAAGGCTGCTTAACATCCTCCTTGACTCAGATAAAAATAAACTCCTGCAAAATGCAGCAAATGCTACGGGGAAAGCATAACTTTAAAGGGATTAAAAACCAGAAGGCAAAGCAAAAAAAAAAAAAAAAAAAAAAAGAAGGAATAGGAAAAAAAAAAAAAAAAGCCGCCTTCTTTGTGTCCTTATCTCTCCCGATGCGTGTTATATGTTGCAGCAAAGAGCAGGGGCGCTGAAGCCGAGCCCAGAAATCCGACTGGATTTGACGACGCCCCCGGTAAACAGCGTGGCACAAAAGTCCATTGTGCTATGAGATAACTGCGGGGCTGAATGGGGGAGGCTGTCACGGGGGGGATTGTTGGGCCAGTCACCATCGGATCACAGTCGAGGCCTGAATTCCTTTATGGTTCATCAGGGCCTGTTGGTACCACAGAAAGTGTCATGATCCTTTTTTTCACTGGGGCCAGATGGTGTCCTTTTCTGAGGCCTTCCTAATGCCCGGTTTTCCACATGTAAAACTCCTGGGAAAATGACCTAACT
>JAOTBB010000883.1:70753520-70766005 GCA_025629985.1 Chamaetylas fuelleborni | reverse complement strand
TGCCAATGCATGCTCAATGCTCCAATGCATGGCATAGCCAACCTGTGCCAATGCATGCTCAATGCTCCAATGCATGGTTTAACCAACCTGTGCCAATGCATGCTCAATGCTCCAATGCATGGCATAGCCAACCTGTGCCAATGCATGCTCAATGCTCCAATGCATGGCATAGCCAACCTGTGCCAATGCATGCTCAATGCCCCAATGCATGGTTTAACCAACCTGTGCCAATGCATGCTCTAAATGCCCCAATGCATGGCATAGCCAACCTGTGCCAATGCATGCTCAATGCTCCAATGCATGGTTTAACCAACCTGTGCCCAGAGGATTGCTGGCCCAAACCAAGCTGCCCAAACGAATTCTCAGCTTTTAGGGTTTGTCTCAGGATACCCTGAGAGCAACTCTCACTGCCCCACCAGGTTTCCACCACCACACACAGACAAAATTAGTGTTGGGTAAGTTTCCAAGCACTTCAGTGATTGTACAGCCTATCCTGTACTTTAAATAAAAAAAATAAAAAAGTGCTTCAGGCTCTGGGGAGCTCTTGCCTTGCTGGAAGGCAGCAGGACATGAATCGTAGATCACTGGGTGAGCTTTCTTTTCCCACTTTGTTAAGTCACCTGTATAAGCCAGAGGGAGCTCACCTCAATCATCCATACAGTAGACTCATTCTTTCCCCCCCTGCCTTTTCTCTGATGTCATAACCACCCACACTGCTGCCACATGAACTGGAGAAACTACTCAGTTCTGGTGTTAGCACTTGTGATTGCCCTCTAACAAGGTTCTCTGCTTCTGCCCACAGCTTGTGTTTGTGCCCCAGGGGGAGCACGAGTGGGGAAGTCAGTGGCGAGCAGCACAGGGTGGCCTGGAGTAGACTCTGTATAAATAAAATAAAACCAACCCAAAAATTAAACTACCTGACTTCTGCAGAAGTTCACAGTGGTACAGACACTACTGCAGGGCAGCAAGCAGCCTCCTGCAGTCCTGTACACTCCTGGGAATGAATATGGTTTTTTTTAAAGGGTGGTCGAGTCTTAGTCCTCCTTTCCAAGTCTGAGTGGGGCTCCTGGACCGGAAGTGCTTAATAATACAGATTGAAACTCAAGAAATTATGTGAATCATTGCAAGACCCAATAAAGATGAACTAGAATTGCAGGCTTCTTTCAGCCATCCATGAAAAGGTAGGAGGCAGGCAGGGGAAGGAGGGGAGGGAACGAGCATAGGCATTGGATTATCTTCCAACCTTCCTCCTTCCCCACAGGTCACACTGAATTGTGCACTGTGTATTTCCCTGTTACTGCTCAGGGCTTGGAAAGCCTTGCAGGAGGATTTGCTGTGAAATTGACTCCTTCATTTGGAGGATTGCTCACGGGTGGTGAATTGACTGAAATCTCACTGTGCTGCTGTACACTGCTATTCAGAACAGCAATCTTGGCATTGCAAAAGCATTGTTCAGCTGGCAAATTAACCTGGCTGCACTGAGAAACAATATCCCACCAAAACTGCCCATAGGCCCTTCTGAGGGGAATTCAAGCTTTGAAATATGTGTTTTATTTATGGAATGTCCATTAGAAATCAAGGCAGGAAGTTAAAGCTGCTGAAATGCTAGACATTCTGTTTAATTTTTAAACAAAATTTTAAACAATGTATTCGAGTATAAAGGAGGCTTTTATGAATCATGAGTCATTTTTTGTTGATGGAAACACGATTGGTATCTCATATAACTTATTACTTCCCTGTCCTGCCCCTGCTCTTTCCTATTGAAGGTATCTCACGATCTATCTCTGCTATTTATAAAACACCCAAATGGGCTGATAAGCCAAGAGAAAAGAGGCTGTTTGAAGTCACCATTCAAAAGGTCTTTCAGTGCTCTCTGCTTCCTCATAACCTGCCACACGCCGGTCTGATACTACTAATAAAGGCTAAGGAGGATGATTTGAACATGCAGACCATTTCCCAATTTTTCCATCCTTTGTCTAGATGACACAGCTTCAAAACATGAAATATGCTTTTACTTCCATCCTATAAATTACCTTTTTACACTAATACTCCTCAGCAGAGCCATATTTCAGGCTCCTGATAAATGTATTTCATAGAAAGAATCATTCTTGCAGGCATTCCTAGAGAATTCTTATTTCAAAGTGGCTCCATAAACCAGTAGATTAAGGAAACTGCAGGAGTTTTCCAGCAGCTGGAAGAACCCAGGTGAGATGCTGCTGCTTTGGATCAGGTGCCTTGGACCCAGAGGGGCAGGGAAAGGGTGAAGGTGGCATGCAAGAACAGGATGAGTACCACAGAGTTTGTACATTAACTGCATGTAACTGCAACCAGAAGTATTAGCAGCACTGTTAGTTGACAACAAGTATTTAATTAGACTGCTTAGAACGTAATTAATTCAATTAGATCAACAATGGTTTTTGTGTTTCCTCTGTCCTTAACAAGCTGCTGTGCTCTGCAGGGGAAAAGAGTGCAGCTTCCACAGAGCTTGCATGCCTAAACATGGGAATTGTATCAGCAAGTGTGCATAGGAAACCAGAGAAAAGAAGAAAAAAATTGACAAAGTGAAAAAAAAGAAAAGGAGAGTGCAAAGAAGGCTCAAGTTCCAGATGGAGCAACGCAGAGTCCTTTAAACAAAACTTTTGGTCTGAAGCCTGGAGTGAAGCTTGCTGCATCAACCCAAAGGAGTTTGTGCTGATTATTCTGCCAGGGTTTTCCAGCCTGGAAACTGAAACACACGGGGCTGTAACAGCAGCAGAGCTGCTCAGCTCCAGCAAAAACCTCTCAGCAGCAAAGGAAGCAGGTGGGGATTTCAAAAGCAAATGTGCTTTTTCTTGCTGCTTAGGGAACAGACAGAGGCAGAAGAAAGGGGCTGGACAGTTTGAGCTGTTAATGGATCTGGAAGTGGCTCTGGGCAGGCAGAGTGCTCCTTCCCACGGAGCAGGGAGGGAGGGATTTGCAAACCCTTGCAGATACCTGCGCACAGGTGTGCAGAGAGCACGGCCTGGCACCAGGAGACACGCTCCTCTTCCTACCCAAAGTTAAAGCAAACTTTGCTCTGCAGTCCCATCCAAACCCTACAGTCAATTTTGGATAGAAAATAATCGCATTGGTAGGCGTTTCTACTTCTTTCTTGTGTTTTGAAGAAGTGTGATCATCACAGAAATTCTTAAAGGAAAACATAAACAACCCTAAAAAGAAACCAATTGCCCTGATTAATTTCACTAGCTAGTAGAAAAATTGGATTTTCTCCACATATGCTGCCTTATGACCTACATTAGGTTTTCTTGTTGCAGTTTGCTTACTGACAAAAATTATGCTTTAAATGTTTTCTTACTCTATCACTTCTATCACCCCAAACCTCATCAACAAGACCTTGCAAACATTTCAGCAAGAAAATAAGAATTAATAAAACCTCTCCTGACAGCAAGAATATCACTACAAAATTATAAGAGAGTGGAAAACACTGTCTTTCCTTTCATAATCCAAGTATGTAAAAGCTGACATGAAAGTCAGATGCACATGAGCCTTGACAGTCTCTACAGCCAAGTCTTTTACTATAAATACCCTCCAAAAGACTAGGATAATATTTATTTATTTTCAAAATATTTATGCAGTACACACAGAAACAGCCAAAAAGTCAATTAGAGTGTCCAAATAAATTTATCATTGTTGGATTAAAAAAAAACAAACAACAAAAAAACCCCCCAAACAAACAAACAAACAACAAAAAAAAACCCCACCAAAAAACCCCCAAACAAATTTGTTACTAGAAAGCCAAAATCATTATATATCAAATATTGAATGAAGATAGTTCTTTATCAAACAACAACATCGAAGTGATTCCTAAGAATTACTGTAATTAAGGTTTGCAATTTCAATATTCATCAGCCAGGACAAGGAATTGGCACTGAAGTTTATTTGGTTTAAAGCTGCTGTGCTCCCCAGGATGCTGAGGGGTGCAGAACTCTGCTGCAATACAAAAAGAAACTCTCCTGCTCATGGGCAAGGGGCTTTTGCATTTCTCTGATTTCAAATTTTTCAATGAGCCATAGGCTACAGGAAAGGATTTCTCCACAGATCTTAACTGCAATTTTTGGATCTGGCATACTGGGAAGCCTCATGGAAATCAATATTTAAAACTTGGCAGTGTATTCTCTAGATCCAGTGAAGGGTCAAAGATCAAGTTTCCTGAAGTTCCTAAATTAAACCAGTTGTGTAAAACAGACTGAGCTATTTCAGGATCTGCCAGATAAATCAAGCAGAGCCTGTTCACCAACACATTCCTACCCTCATTCTCCAGAATAATAAAAGTTGCTCCAATGCCTTTAGAGCATTTCAAGATGATGCACAGACTTACTTTGCACTGGAACATAATTTAATCCACTCTGTGGATCAATATTACAGAAAGGACACTTGAATATTTCACTGGAAATTGCACCTCTGCAGGGGTTTGCAATTATTTACACTCTTCCACGTGTTAGCATTGACTTTTTGTCAGGGTTTCACTAAAATTTGCATTTTTACCAACATGCAAAGAAGATGGAAAAACCCCTTACTGAACATGGTAATTGGTATTTCAGTGCCTCAACCATCTCTTGTTCCTCATCTCACCAGTTCCTTCTGAGAAAGTGGGGATGGAATATGTTATTTCACCACTCCCCTTTCTCTTCTCTCTTTTGGATATTTTTATTCCTCTGTATTTTAAGTTCTGAACTGCTGCTAAATATTAGAAGCAGTAACATTAGGAAGACAAAAAATCCTTCAGAGTCCTGCAAGGCACTGGATTTTATCCAGAAGTCATTAGGGCTGCCCTGGAGAATAAAGTTGTGGAAGATTCCCATACACCAGTGTATTTTGGGAGAAAGAGATCATTTTGCCAGACTTGGAGAGGAATTGCATTGAATCTATCACAGCTTTGCATAGAGAAGTGTGCTCAGAGTGTTCAGCATTACAAAAAGGGAGTGCCAGTCCGTGAAGGGATGAAAGAAGTTGAAGTGTAAAGGAACCTGAGAAGGTGGGAGAAATGTCTACAATAAAATAAAAATGTTTTAACTGATGGCTGGTGAGCAGAATGTACTCCTGTCTTCAGCACTGCCAGAACTGCTCTCTGCAGATCTTTCACAAAACCTGCTGATAAATGGAGAAGAAAAATCCAATTTGCACTCACTCCACAGCTTGAGTAACTTGTGATGATTTAGGATGGTTTATTGTGATGGTTCATGATTTATTATGATGGTTTATTTCTGCACAGAAGAGCCAGCTCTTGGTTTCAGCAGACAACTTATCTTTCCATATCAATACACAAATTCCCAAACCCCTGAGCGTTTGGGCTCCTGGAATAAAGCAAATCTAATAAAAAGTTTTCATTGTGTCCTGCTCAGATGACTGTCGTGCTGAAATATTGTATAAACTGTGTGTTCCTATCTTGGAAACTTATAATTAAACCCAAATGTCAATATGATTTATTTTGAAAACAGCTCTCAAACACCATATTAGGAAAGGACAGAATTCCACAATACACAGTGGAGGAAGAAAATAGATCCTTGTGAGCTGTGGACACCAGGCATGTTATTTTCCATGAAAGACAGCTCTAGATTCAATAAACTTCTCAGGTCAAGACTATTGAAGTGGTTTACAAACATGAAAATGACATCCTGCACCTATTCTTTGTACACACCCTCCAAAAAATACCCTCAACTTCATCTCTGACTTCCCAACAAGTTCACAGGCACTCAGAGGAGCACAACAAGGAAAAAATCTGATTTTGGTTTACATCAGCAGTGCTCACAATGCTCGAGGAAACTGGCTCTGACACATTCCCACTGTATATATAATTAATTATAATGAATTTCTGCCCTGTCTTTGCTCTACCAGCTAACCTTAACATTTAAAGTCAGGATAAAGTTGCAGAGATTTGTACCAGCCCATTTTATTATTTATTTATTGCACAGCTCCGTCCTGTAGCTATTTGCAGAGAGATTTCTCTTTGGTCAAGCCTGGAAATCTCTGTCACCTAACAAATGACTTGGAAAAACGGGCACAAATGTTGATTAATTTCCCCCTTTATTGCCTCTAAGTACAGGTGACTGCTGGTAGTGAGTCAGCCAGAAATTGCTCATAAACTCTCTCAGCATCACTCTCCAAGCAGCCTTTTGATTTAAAAAAAAAAAAAAGAAAAGAAAAAAGGTGTGGCTTTTTTTTTTTTTTTTTTAAATCTTGGAGCCAACCCTTAAGCTCAAGGAAAAGACCTTAAATAGAGAACAAGAAGCTCCTGAAGAGGATGAGGGGCATGGAAATCAAGGATACACTCAGGCACTGCTCTCTGCCTGCTGGCTTGCTTCTATTTCCTCTCCTCTAAACAAAAACTGAACCAAAATACACAAAATACAACATCCCCTACCAGAGAGAACGCCAAAAAACCCAAAGAAAAATCCCCCCCTCCCAAATCAACAATAAATAATAACCAAAACCAAATATTCACCTACTTAAGGAAAACCTCCTGTCGGTTTAGAGGCAGGCTGCTGCAGCATTAAATTTGCCCTGAACTTGTTAAATTCTTAAATTTTTGAAGTTTCTTTGAATGATCTTTATCAAAATTGCCTTTTACTCTAAAGCTGCTGAAACACTCTGCAGAGTTTGAGGCACAGACCACTGACCACTCCTCAAGAGGTGCATCAGCAGCTGCCCCAAAAGTCACCAAAGCTGCAGAGAAACTTGAAAAGAACAACAACAGCCCCAAAAAACAAAAAAAACCTCCAAAAGGCTGGAGGGCCTGATGCTCTGACTTTGAGCTTCCCCTCCATTTGTTTTATTTCCTGCTGTTCCCCCTCTCTCCTTTGGACTGGGAGCTTGCAAGAATAGAATAATCTCACATGCAGCACTGCCAGTGGCCACTGAAGATCTGTCATATGCACAGATAAACACCTGCATTATAAAAAAAAAAAATTGGGGTTTTTTTGTTTTGCTTTTTTTTTTTTTTTTTTTTTTTTTTTAAATCAAAGGGAGATATAAACCTTCTTGCAATATACACAACCCTCGAATAAAAAACCAAAGCCCAAATCTACAAAACCCAAAAAAGCCTGACCCTCATGCCCCAAAAAACACCTTCCACCCCAATTAATGCACCATTGATGTGGTGCCTTCAGTTCAGCAAAGGCAAGATGGATTTGCTGGGAGTTCAGCTGCCTGCCCAGTGCTATCCATCCTTTGCTCTGGGTGTTACCTGCTGGTGTTTTCTTCTCCCAGCCAGAGCATTGCCTTGCAGATTTTAAAGCAAAGTGGTACAGGGAAAACACCTCTTGTTTTTAATTATTAGAGTTTCAGACCTGGATCTTCAGAACTTACACAGCCAAAGCTGTGATTAACAGGTTGATTAATAAGTTGAGTGAAAAAAACACATCTTTGCTCTGTCTGTATGTCTGGATAAAGCCAGAGCATAAAGCCTTGGCAATATGCCACCCTTTTTATTTTTCTTTTTAATTCTTTTTTCTCTCTAGCCCCTATGCAGCTGAGTTACAACAGAACTCTTTTTCTCCTTAAGTAATGAGGCAAAAAACATTTTATGTAGTTTATGGAGAAGCTCAAATGAACTTACAAACTCTTAAGCAGGAATTCCTGAGTATCCATTCTGACAGGGAGCAGAACGGTGTTGAGCTCTTATTGCCATCAAAACCACGACATAAATCTCAAACAAACACAGTGAGCACCAGCTTAGAGTGTGAGATGGAACAGAGGGGTCAATGTGCACATGCAGTCACGACATTGCTGTCACTGGCAGTGCTCCTCTGTTACCTGCTGGGCTTTATTGCCCTCGAGAACTCCTGAAAAGTGTGCAGGGCATGAGCTGCACCCACAGTGACACTGGAGCCCTGAACCCACAGACAGAAATGCCCCAGCAGTGTCACTGTGCCTGCCAGGGATGTGTCACTGACCTGCCAGGGATGTCCCAGCCTGTCCTGGGGTCACCTACCAGGGCATGAGCTGCACCCACAGTGACACTGGAGCACTGAACCCACAGACAGAAAAGCTCCAGCAGTGTCCCTGACCTGCCAGGGATGTCCCAGCCTGTCCTGGGGTGGGCACCCACAGTGACACTGGAGCACAGACAGAAATGCCCCAGCAGTGTCCCTGACCTGCCAGGGATGTGTCCCTGACCTGCCAGGGATGTGTCCCAGCCTGTCCTGGGGTCACCTACCAGCAGCAGGGAGGAGGCAAATCCCACTTACTGCAGAAACCCAGAAACTGCTGCCCTGAGCCAAAACAGATTTCTTCAGGGTGCATTGCAGTGCACAGATACATCAGAGATTTCCTTTTCAACACCCCTTTCTTTAGAGAGCCTCAAGAAGTGTCTAACAGCACCTCCACTTGCTAATTCTGTGTTGATGGTTAAACAAGTGACTGCTCCTTGCCAAGACACCCTTGGAAAAGCAGCTGCTGCAACCAAGTGGCTCTTTCCTGGCTCTTTCCAAGATTTAAACAGTGTTTTATCAACAAACTGGAGACAAAGGTCTCAAATGTTCCCAGATCAGACCAGTGGAAGTGCAGAGAGGAGCTGTGGGGTCCCAGATCTCACCCTGCATGAGCTCCAAGGCAAACACTGCTGACACAGGCAGTGTGATCCCCATAAAACCTCGTTAAACACCAGCTAATAATTACACTTTGCACTCATTCAGAGCCCTCTCCTACGTGAAGGTCAGGCTCCCAAAGCAGAGACACAAAGAGATCCCACAGCAAACCAAGGGCAGGGAAAGTTTGCAGCACAAACATTGGGAAAGCCAGTCACCCACCTCTGTCTGATAAACTGGTTTTGGCAAGAAATTAAAACAGTTGTGTCGTGTTTGTGGGCAGTTTTCAGTGGCTTGTTCTTGCATTTTGAGGTACTGGCTCCAGATTTCAGGTTTATGAGAGGAAATGTATTTCACTGCTTTTGCTTTAGGTTCTGCTCTAAGAGAATAATGATGGTGCAGAGATTGCAGCAAGAGGAAACTTATGTCCTCACTGGAATCAGTGAGGAATTGCCTCAAGGTGAGTATCCAGCATAAAACCTAAATCATGTACCAATTTATGGAAGCTCTCCATGGAATCCAGAGGGCTGGCAGATGGCACAGGCTCAACTTCACCAAAAACCATGGGCAGGACCAGAACCCAGACTGAGATTTCCTCTCTAAAAGCAACAACTGATTTTCCCAAATGTTCACACAGCCCCAGACCAGCTACAATTGAACATCCAGGTCACATCTAGTTTCCATATTTCCCTTTCTCTTATCCCTGCTGAACTCACTTCAGTGCTTCCCTTCTCATTGCTCCTGTTGTTTGTTTTCCTAATCAAATCATCTCCTTCCATTTTTTTTTTACTGGGCACCACTTACTTAATATTTAAACAAATTAAATAAACCAAATCAAATTAAGTGAACCAAACAAAAAAAAAAATCTGCTGTCTCTAAGCAATGTTTATCTGCTTGTTTGATAAAATATATTGTTCTGTGGGATGCTGAAACTGTGAAGTCCTCAGCCAAGGATTGCCTTGGCCTGTCTATATAGCTCTAGTGAAACAAAATTACATTCATAAATTCATAAATTGGGGTCTTACCATAATAAGGACAATTAGTTATATTGCCAACAGTTTCAATAAGAGCTCTAAGCATATAGATGGAGATAAATCCAGACAAGAGTAACACACTAACTATTGTATACTCTACTAATTTAAAATATAATCTAAGCACAAACAGCCCTAAGAAAGTAAAAAACGAGAAAACAAACAAACAAACCCCCTTTCCTTTCTTGGAAACTTCCTGCCCATTCTAAATTCTCTCTCTCTGAGCTGAAGTGCCAAGAAGTTTGAATCAATGGTGCATCTCCAGCAGCTAATGGTTACGTGCAGACAAAACACTCTGCTGTTATCTCAGCAGGCAGAAAAAAACCAAACAACACTTCACAGCTTAAAAGATTCCCTGCATAAAACATTTTTAATACAATGTGGCCATTGCTAAGAAAAGATGCCAAGCTGGTAATTTGGGTTTGAAATACACGGCTGGCTCTTCCACCACTTAGCACAGCACTTTTCAAACCCAGAGCTCGTGGAGAAGTCGCCTTAATGGCTGAGAAAATGCCCCCTGGTGTGAGCAGAGCACTCACCCTGACCCCAGAGGGGAGGACACAGGTTTGTACCCGAGCTGTGGCTCATTTTTATTCTGCAGATGGAAGAATGGAAGTCTCCAACCCATCTCCTTCCGCGCTGAAGCAACACAAGGTGGGATGTTCTCTCTTGGAGCCACAGCAAAATAAATTACAAGTGAGGTCTGCTGAGCCTTCTGGAGGACAGTAACACTGTTCCAGCTGACAGCTGATGCGGAAAGGAATAATTCAAAGTGAAATCCCGAAGTCCTGGGGCACTCTGACCCCAGTACTGTGAGGCAGAGGACACAGGGCAGTGAAAGTGGCCCATGGATTTCATCATTTTGCAATGTCATCTTCCTCTGAAAACGTGATTCAGTTGTCTTGGGGATTCAATCTACCCCCTGATGTCACAAGTGCTTTCAAGGTTTTTCATCTGCTTGTTCAGCTCTGCCTGCAATGTGTTGTGCAGCCAGAAAATAAGATCACTGCCAGTGCAAGCCAAAGGTGGAAACCTGTCTGGCAAATCTGTGCCAGGCAAAATCGAGGTTTTGGGGACATATCCCCAAATGCTTTGGGATTTTTTTGTTTTGTAGTGTTTTGGTTTTCTTTTTTTTTTAAGATTTAAAACTATCTTAGACAGGTTGCAGTCTTTATTTTTGATTTCTTGTTCTTCCACTCTCCTTTTGTCCCTCTGCACTTAAAAAACCAAACCAAACCCCATGCCAATTAACCAACCAAAACCCACCAAGCCATAACATAAAAGAAATACATCAAGATAATAATGGGTTTTGTCTCCCTGTGAAACTGGATTCCCACCCCTTGAGCTGCCTCCACTTTCATCAAGCAGCAAATAATGCTGGTGCCAAAACTTCTTCCTGTGGTTTTGTTTGTCTAGAGCAACACTACACTTGCTCTTAAGTAAGAACCACAGGGAAACTTTGACAGAAATTGCTGTAAATGACTCAGAAATCTCAGTCAAGAAGGTTTTACATACAGACTCTCAGCTGACAACTGATAGCTCAGTTATTTTGAATATTGAATTTTGCACATGGCCTCTGATCCCAGTTCTGTGCTCACTCAGTCCAATATCTCATTGATTTTTAGAATACTGGAAAAACCTTCTCCTTGTGATAATCTCTGTTTAGAGATCACCACAAGATAATCAGGCAGGACAAAGAACTTTGTAAGAACGATTAAAAAATCCCAAACGAACAAACAAACCAAACAAAACCACCAAAACCCCCAAACCCCCTCAAAATATCCTCAAAAAAAAGCCCAAACAAAAGACATACACGAAAAGCCAACAAACCCCCCCCCCCAGAATTCAAAACAACCCCTTCCCTCCTCCATCATCACCTCTAATTCATGTTTTGAACCAAGCAAATTAAATTAGACCTGGGATTTCAAGGCAAGCACCTCTGTGTTGGAAACTGTGTGCATCCAAGCACGAGGCATTTGTTTTTGCTGGGATGCTGCTCTGTCTCCAAATGATGGGTTTGCAGAAAGGGCAGCTGCAATGGCAGCTGGATTGGTTTTGTGCCTTGAACTGATTCCTGTCCAGCTTGCACAGCTTGGGTGTGATGAACTCTGATTTTGCCTCCTTGAGGTGCTCAGCTCTCTCCTCTGACAGCTCCACAAGCAGCTGCAGGGCCAAGGAGGAGCCTCACCTGTGGGCTCATTGCAGATACACCCCAAATGCTCTAAGGTCTCATTTTAAACAGAGGAGCTCCTGGCAGGCAGCAACTGAGGAGGGGAAGTCCCATGTTCTCCTAATATGTTGAATATTTCAGCACAGGGTTTTATGGGAAAGGGACGTGGATAAGAGAAATCATGCAGTGACAGACCTGAGGGTGGCTTTGTTTGCTCAGCACAGGCAGAGGGGGGTCAGTGAAATGCAGCAATGCGGGAGGCAGGGATGTGTGGCTGATATCAGGAGTTATTGGTGATACCATGTGCTGCTGCTCAGCACATTGTGCGGGACAGGGAGCACAGGAGCAGCAGCAGAAGCCCCTGGTGCTCCCAGAGGTGGCCCCAGAGGATACAGAGCACACAGCTGCAGGAAAAAAGGAACCAGAACCTGCAACCAGCTGAAAATTCCAGTGTGACCCCAGCTGCTGCCTTGGTCACAGCTCCTCTGGAGGGTCACCCAGCTAACCCAGCTCCAGCCAGGCAGGAGCCCCTGTCCCAGCCCTGGGCCCTGTCCAAACCCCTGTCCCATCCCCTGTCCCAGCTCCTGTCCCATTCCCTGTCCCAGCTCCTGTCCCATTCCCTGTCCCAGCCCCTGTCCCAACCCCTGTCCCATCCCCTGTCCCATCCCCTGTCCCATCCCCTGTCCCATCCCCTGTCCCAGCCCCTGTCCCAGCTCCTGT
>JAOTBB010000883.1:70728982-70748572 GCA_025629985.1 Chamaetylas fuelleborni | reverse complement strand
CAGCCCCTGTCCCAGCCCCTGTCCCAGCCCCTGTCCCAGCTCCTGTCCCTGTCCCAGCTCCTGTCCCTGTCCCAGCCCCTGTCCCTGTCCCAGCTCCTGTCCCAACTCCTGTCCCTGTCCCAGCCTGTGCAGCTGCAGTGGGTTCAGAGGCTCCTGTGCTGATGCTGGCACCTGGCACTGCAGCAGGGCTGCTCTACTGCACCTGCTGCTGCCCAAAAAGGTCACAAATGTGCAATTCCCCCTTGCTGAAGCTGTTGCTTGTGCTGCTCCTGAGCCTACCCAGCTCTCATTGGAGACCTGCCTCCCACAGCTTGGACAGCCTGGCTGTTTCCCCAGGCTGTAAAGGTGTTTAAACCCTCTGACACTGACAGCCCATCACATCCTGCAGCCTGAGCCCTCCCTGGCAGGGCTGGTGCCCCTGGAGCAGCAGCACACACAGGCACAGCAGCAGAGCTGAGAGTGCCCTTCACCCCACCCTGAGCAGGTACAGGTGGGGCCCTAAGCAAAGGTCAGGGACCAAAACACCCCAATATCAAAGATCTTACCTACTGCAGCCTCCAAAAATATAAAAATAACTAGGGGAAAAAAAATATAAGATAGTATCTTTTTTTTTTCCTTTGTAAAAGAGCAAGAAATAATGAGCTTAAATTTATATGTAAATATGATCTGTCTTGGATTTTATTTCTCTATCTAAAACTGCATATCATTCTGAAAATCCAGAAGGAGTAATACACTTTTTTGGTTACTCTGAACTGGATTAATAGATGACATCACAAAACCAAGCTCAGCAAGAGCCCCTTGATCTAATCCTGATCCTGGAGGACACAAGAATGAATCTCAGGAATAGCTGGGTTTGTGTTTCCACACCTTTTCTATAAGATGCCAAATTAAAGCCTGCAGCCTCCAGCACTGAACTGTGATTTCCTTTAAATTCTGATCTGAACTCATATTTCACTCTCCATTACTGGGATCAGACCTCCCAGAAACGTGCAATTACCCTGATATTCAGGAAGGAAATAAAACCATGTCTGTTTTTCAGCAGCACAGCAGGAAATTGCTGTGGGCTTGTTCACCCTTAGTTTGATTTTCCCTTCATCCAGGAGCACTCCTGGCGGCCCCAGGGCATGGACTACATTGAATCACACCTTGCCACATGAGCACAAGGCAATAATTTAGACAGCAGATGATTTGTGAGATTCATGATGCCCAGTCAGTGATGAGCCCTGAGAAAGGGATTTGCATGACCCCTGATCTGGCTGCCAGCAGCCTCCATTTATTTGTTTCTTATTTAAAATCTAAAGGGAATTCTGATCCCTCTCCTTTCCATAGAATTTCACTCTGCCCTATTTGAAAAAATGAAAAAAACCCTATATACATAAATATATATATATGTATATATATATAATTCCAGCCTAGATGTTGCAGTGGCTGGCTGCTCTCAGTGCAGAGGTGCCAAAACAGCAACACCAACAAATGGAACACCCTTTGTGCAAGTGTAGCTGAAAACACTTGGAAGAAGATTTTTCGAACACCCTGAAAGCCATTTTCAAAGAAAAGCATCCTTAATGCTTACATGCACTTATTAAAATTACAGAAATACCCAAAGAGAAACTCCCAATTCTGGTAATTCCCAATTGACTTTCACAGATGAATAAGCTGGAAAAAGGAGGAATGCATTTGCCTGAGGAATAGCAGAACCACAAAACCAACTCTGAGGTCTAGTTCTACCCACACAAAATATAAATATTTAAAATTTGAAATAAATCAGGGCACAACAACAGTAGTGTTAACACAGATGTGAGCTGCCTTATCACAAGTGCCAGGAGGAAGTTTAAAGTTTGATGGGTGTCTGCCAAAAATAAATCCCTATTTGTCATTATAAAAACAGATATCACAAAGACTCTCCCCACTGCACAGAGCCTGAGACAGTCAATAAGAATTTGTATTGCTCCAAGGGATACACTGATTTTTTTTTTAAATTGGAAAAGAACAACTTCTGACAGTGAAGTAAACGATCCAAGATTTCACTATTAAAAAGAAATAGAACATCTCACAGAAAAGCCAATGAACCCTTTACAGCCCTGAGTGACATTTTACAGCCCAAAGCTGCCCCCTCTGATGACCTCTCCTGCTTTTTGCTGTGCTGAGCTCTGCTTAAATGAGAAAGGGAATCACAATTTGGATCCAGGGTCCTAAACTCAGCCACTCTCAGGCCAAGATCAAGGTGGGTGCAGATTGCCCCAGAAGCAGCAAACAAACAAATGGAACACCACAAACAACCCACAAGTCCTTTTTCAGGGAAAGAAACAGCCAAGCCCACAGCCAGCTCAGCTACAGCTGAATTCCCTCACTCAGGAGGAAAACTTCTTAGAGATACTGCATACAAAAAGAGATTTTTTTATTAAATGTTTACCCCGACTTGCAGTCTCACTTGGCTGATGTGGGCAGGGGTGGAATTAATTCTCAATACTATGGGGAAAGGAAACTTGACAGAAATCCCTCACTAGCACAGGACTGTAAGAAAATAACTCTCTGTGCTCCCTTTCCTCCTGGTACTGATTAAATCCACCTGGAAGGGATTTCTGCTGAAATTTGTATGTGGAACATCTAACTGCTATCCATACCTTTGAATATTTCAGAATATTCACACTAACTGTGGACGATTTTGAGCTCAAACTTCAGCAAAAACCAAGTAACAAGTTATTTTCCAGGCAATTCTGGAGCTGTGAAGTGACACAGAGTGAAGCTGTAGCTCCTATTTGTGTCTCACTGGTGGATGCACCAGTGCCACATCCTCCCACCTGGTCCTGCCCTTCAGCTTGCCGAGTTTTTTAGGCTGGGACCTTTTCTCTGCCTGCATGAGAACTCACCTAACGTGACCTCAGCCCCTGGATTGTCCTTCAGCCCCTGTCACAGAGCACAAACACATTTATCTAAAACTAACACGACTGCAGCAAGCTCAGAGCATGGAACAGATCCCAGGGAAACACAGCAGGGAAGGAATTTGCTGGGAACCACTTTGTCTCCTGGACACCTCCCCAAAATGAGGAGCTGCTTCAGCTGGTCACAAACTGGGGGAAAAAATAGAGAAAAACCTTTCACCTAAATCTGAAACCAGCATCTGTAAGGACAGGCTCTCAATGACTAGATTAGGTTGAGGAATCTCAGTTGCTGCAATCTATTCCAGACCATTCCAGGCAGTTTAAATTAAAGGTTATCAAAGGCAGTCATTTACACACAGGTGCACCAGTGACTTTCTGTTGGAGTGAAACCAACCTGCACATCCTCACAGAAGGAAGTTTGAGGAGAGTTTTAAAGCACACTTCAAGCCAGGCATGTCATCATATGGAGAGGGAAGAGGTTCAGAAAAAAACCAGCTGACAGCAGCATTTTAAATTCTGCCAGTAACCAGGAGAAAAAAGCAGGAGCATCAAACATCCAGGTTACTACAGGCCCACTGGAACAACAACCCTGCCTGTAGAAGCAGTTACAAGAACCAGAGGAGGAGAAAGGATTGTAGATGCACAAATGTTTAAAGATAAGGCAAATGGAAACAGAAGGCTGAATTATTGTGCTTCTTCTCAGGAAATCCATGGCAGACCCAAGAAAGAATTCTTTTTTTCCACCAGCCTTTTACAACGGTATATATTTTTAAAATAGACATTGTTTTATGAAGCTCATCAAATTTTATAGCCCAGTACATCATGTAGAGCTGGCTTATTAAACTGAACCACCCTGAGAGCTCACACGTCCTCCTGATTGCCAGAAAGCTTCAGGTCAGTTCTTACACTTGAATATCCAACACTCACTGCACAGTGAGAACAGCAAGGACTCAGCTGAGAGCACCCAATGAAACACACACGTATTCCACACTGAAATTCCTGTTATGAGTGAAATAGGAGCCACTTGTATTAGTGAACTTCACTGAACACTGTTTCCCACGACTTAAAGCATGGCCAAACCAACTGCTCTGGTTGAAAGTTCCCAGGCTCATTTTCTGCCTCAGACTGACTTTTTGTTTTAGTTAAATGGGAGGGAAGGTGTAAGATTCCAGCCAAAACTGCCCAATCATTACTGAAAACCAGAACAGGAAAAAAAGAGATTTATAACTCTTTTTAAAAGAGCTAACTTACCTTCTTCCCCCTCAAGAGAGAATTTTCTTATGGGAGCAGCAGCCCTGACACCAAAGAAGAGCAGCTCTTTCATTGGTCCTTTATTCATGCTCTGAAATCACCAAACTTGGCCAGGGTGTTGCCAGTGGAAAATTCACAGGTGACAGGAGCTCAAAGGAGATTTCTTTCATTTTCCCAAACCAGATTCTCAAGGACTGGCTCTCTGGTGGAAATGTCCCAGGCACTGCTGCTGAGGGAGGAAATTCTATTCACCTCACCTGAAAGATGGGCTGGAGCTTTGGCACCAGAGCCTGATCTGATTGCTGAGTTAAACCTGCTGTCACCAGAGAGGAGAGTGAGACAAAGGAACGGAGAATAAAGAGGAAAACGACACCTGGATATTAAAATGCAAATAGAGAAACGAATCGGAGCAAGAATGGCTCAGCAAAGAGTCTCTGATTAAGACAAAAAAGAGTGGGAGTAGTTGTTACTGGAGAAAATGAAATGAGTTCATGGTGAGCACAGGGAATTTGGAGTCCTGCAGGTAAATAAACTGGGGCATTTGGAATGCAAACTGGAACCTGGTCTGGCTGACACACTCCAAACAGGAGCCTGAGCACTGAGTTAAAGCACTGTGACAACAAAAGTGTAAATTTTTATAAGCATGCATTAAAGTATAAATCCTTCAAGTGCCTCAGGAATCAAGGTAAAAGGTTTATTTTTCAATTGTTCAGTGAACAAACAGCACTCTCTGGAGAGGTTAGTGCTTTTTTGTTCATGTTAAAATTCACTAATTTAGCTTCATTATTCCAGTTCCATTTTTCACACTGTGCACCTGCTCTTCATCCTTTTTGTACCTTTATGTGCATATTTAGAGACATGTGTGTATATATATATATATATCTGTGTGTGTGTTCATTTTACCACTAAGTGGAAATGACTCTGGTCTGGAACAAATGAAAATGTTTTTGTTCCAGAACTATGATAGGAAATATCTTAAGCCTAACAGCTACTGGTTTAGAGAGCAGCTTTATCTGCTGAATGGATGAAGGAAATGGGAGTGGTTAAGAAGTGAACTTGCTCAGAGCACAAATTCTGCAAAGAATAATCAGTTCCTCCTGTGTTTCATTTTTGGAAGCCTTTCTGAGGAGGAATTTTTGCATCAAATGTTGTTTTCCTTCTGGACAGGGAGGCTGTCTTGTAATACAAATTAAAGCCTACACTGCAGAATATTTTCTAACACTAGAAACTGAAAACAGAAAATAAAAATGCCATGTGCCTTGCTGTCAGCACAAGTAAAATTCCAGAGACTCACAGGTGTGATTTAGCCAGTGGATTAACCTGTAGCCTGAGATCCAGAAGGAGGAAAAAAAGCAGATACAGCTCTTGGATTTTGCAGGGTCTGGAGTCACCTTTTCTTTCTCATGCTTCCATTGTTAACCATTAGCAATCAGCATCAGTAGGTCATTAGCAATCCAGCCAGTATTCATTCCTGTTCTTTGGCAAGTGTTTAGCTGCAATCAGATGATACCCTCAAGGTTTATCCTATACACATTTTTCTGTTCAGACAGTTTTGTCTGATGCCTTTTCCCAGCTCTTCAAAGCAGGGACACACAGGAGCTGCTCTGGTTTGTGCCCTGAATGGATCTTCATGGATCCTGCTAAAAACTCTCACGAGAGGCACGCAGCTGGCAGAGGAATTTGGGGTCTGATTAAAGCTCCTGTGGGTGGCCAGTTTTCTGGAGAAAACCAAGCCCAACTCCCAGAGCTGAGCAGGATCAGCTCCAGGCAAACTCAGTTTGCCCACGGCACAATCTCCCAGAACCAGCCAGGAAAAGGTGCTGAGCCTTGCCTGACTTGTTTCATGTCACCCTAGAAAGATCGCTCAGCATTTAAACAACCAACTTGTCATTTTAACCAGAAGCAGCACAGGCAAAGAGCCCCACCCTGCAGCAAGTGCAGCTACAGAGACCTCCAGTGTAAAACCTGAGTTCACAGCCCCAGTAAAGAGATTATTCCTCAATAGCCAGCCTGGGGAAGGGATCAGACAGGCAGCCCTGGTTTGCTCTCACCACTGGCAAGTTCACAGCTCACCAAATGTTCAGTCAGAGGAAACACAACAATGTTATCTAAAACACACAAAGGGCACGAACTGATATGGGTAATGGCAAATAGACCATATAAATCATCTTGGGAAGATGTTATTAAAAGCCAGTGAAATGTGAGACACGGTGTTGTTTGCCATTCCCTTCCAATTTCAAATGGAAATGCTGATTTCCCCATTTCCCCACTCCTTCCCTCAGCATCATCACAGAGGTTTCACCAGGGCAAAAACCTCACAGCTGCTGCTGGTGGCCACAGTGGGATGGCCACAGTGGAACTTTCAATTCTGATAAGTGTCACCTGCCCCAAACTCGACATGACCAGCAAGAAAAATGAGCAGCAAGCTGCCCAAAGCTCGGGCTGCTGGCAGGAGCAGCAGCTCCCATTTCGTGGTGAGGTTTTTCTGGGTGCTCTGCTTTCCCTAAGTGCTTTGAAAAGGAGAATTCTGACACTAACATCTTAATTTTCCTCACTCCTGTCTTCTTGCCAATAGATAAATCCTCAGCACGTCCCCTCACTGTGTCCCTCCAGGGAGGAATGTGTGCATTGGAGAGGCAGGTGAAGTTTGAACCCAACTATGTTATAATGTAAAAAAAAACCAAAACAAACCCAAACCCAGAGAGAGAAAGGTAGAGACATTTTTGCTCCAGAGCTAGAAGAAATTTAAAATATTTTCTCCAAGAGAAGAGATTTAATCCTTTGCCTCTGCTTCTGCAAAACTGAAATGAAGCAATGCAAACTGTTCCCCAATTTTCTATCTTTTATGTCCTTTCTATGAAATTTGGCCCTCCAGGTTTCAGGTCACATTTGCAGAAGATACAGAACCTTAGCACTAATTACCATTCTAAAAGCAGCTCTCAAAACCATTGACTGGACAGAAACGGATGAACAAGTCCCAAGAGGAAAGAGAATGTTTCAAGGAACTGGAAACAATTCTCATTCAAAGTCTAACAGAGAAGGCAAGACAATACTGTTCAGCTAGGAGGAAGGAGCAGGCAAGTTGCCTTTTTTTTTTTCCTTAAATTTTTTTTTTTTTCTTTTTTTTTTTTTTTTTTTTCTTTTTCCCTGGATGGGGAATTCTAAGTAACTGCATCCAGACCCAGGCTAGGAAATGACCAGGGTGGGACTACCTATTATGAGCTGCATGGAACTGCAATTCTGAATTCCACAATGCATAATTCACGTGTCATTCAGCTTTAGAACAGTGAAAGCTGCTGAAAACCAGCTCAGCTGAAAAAGGGCTCAATTCATTTCTCTATTTCCCTGCTTTAACTGCTCCAGACATCCCTGGGCACAGCCCAGACGGGTAAATCTGATGTTACCTCCTTAACTTGGCTTCTTCTGACAAAATTAATTGGCAAACCTCAACAGTTCTGGTTATGTCTGCGCTGCATTGATAGTGCAGGTTGTTTTAACAAGGATAAAAAAGTCTGGGAGAGAAAAACATTCCTGTGTCTGCCAGTCTGCCCTGCAATGGTTATCTGGGTGCAGCCCATACAGAGAAATGTTGGTTTTGCACAAATGTATGTTTTTATAAGGTGATTTGGGATCCACTGGTATGGAAAAAAAAATAAAAAAATCACTTCCTGCATGGCTTTTTTCCAGAACTTACAGGAGAAAGAAATTTCTGGTGGAGAGCAAACGTGAATTTCCACACACTGCCATCAAAATCCTGATTTTGCTTATACGGAGCTCCAAGGATTTTTCTCCCTGCTTGCTGTCTGTGGATGTAATAAGAGTTGTAAATAATGTCACCTCAGGCCAGCCATGCACAGCTCCACAGCCAAACCAACCTTCTCCAACTCTGTCAAACCACACAGAGCACTGCAAGAATTCCCCCTCTGCCCTTAGACATCAGAGCCCCACTAGGAGCAGCGTCGGGCACAGAACAAACTGCAATAACAAATGCCAATTGACACACGTTTTACAGAAGGGTTTTGCATGCAGAAAATGCAATCACAGTGACCTGCTGTGAAAAGACGTTTGTGAGTCCACCCAGTGCAGACAAGCGAAGCTCTGGAGGAAGGGAAGAACCCACAGCAGAAGTAACATGTTTTACAACAGAAAGCTGATTTGTCCTGGCCATGGCTGGGTTAAAGGAGACATTTGCACTGCAGCTGGAATAAACAGCTGCCACTCTCCCATACGGGGAACCCCGAAAACTCTTGGAAGCAAATCTCCATTCAGTAATCTGGTATTTAAGGGTGGGGTTTGTTTGCCTTTTCTTTCTTCTCTCCTTGTACAACTCCATCCAGCCCTTCCAATGCAGCGGATGTCAGACAAGACACTCTCACAGATTACAATAAAAATGATTTACCTCTCCAGGGACCACTGACAGTTTTTGCTCAGCATGCATATAAGCAAGCTCTGGCTGAAAATCCAGTTATTGTCTGAGTGCAAAGGGAGTGAAGGGTTCTGTCACATTCTGTTTGCTTTGATTCTTATAACTTATTTTTTGAAAACTGTTGAGAGTCATGAACTGGACATCAAAAGCTGATTTGTAAAAAGCTCAAGGCTCCAAGCTCTGGCTCAGCCACAACAGTTTTCATCCCCATCATCAGAGTTTCTATTCCATGTTCAGCTGTGTTTTTTCTGGGCTGGGTAATTATTATCCCATTTTACACAGAGTGCAGTGCTGGGAGGAGATCTGCCCAAGTTCTCACAGAAAAAAATCATCTTCAGGACTGAGAACACAGGTGGTGAAACTCAACTTGTCTCCAAAAAACATTTCTCTGCTCTTAATGAAGTTTTGGCAATTGGCATCATTGACAAGCCTTGATTTCATTTCCTGCTGGAAAAACACAGGCAGATCACACTGCTAGCAAAAGTTCTTGGAAAATTAATAAGCTCAGAAATTAAACAAACGCTTGAGAAACAAACTGATAAAAAAAAAAACAAAACAAAACTAGGAAGATTAAGGAAGCGTGAGTGTGCAGGAAGGAAAAAAAATAAAAGTCCTGAGAACAGTCAGTACTTTTTGGTTTTGTGGCAAATTGTTTATAACCAGAAATGGATCTTATCAAATATTGTGCCTGGATGCTGGAGGCTGCACTCCCACCCACTGGATGGCATTGCTTGGCTGGCAGGTCTGGAAAAAAAAAAAAAAATTAAAATTTATAAATACAAATAAAACGCAAATTACATTGTATAAATGGTCCAAAAATTGTATTATTATCTGCTGTTTTTGAAGCTCAGGCCACTTATTTCAATATAATGTTTGCAATTCTAGTGCTTGAAGTTTTGTAGACGTTTTTGCAATATCATCCACTTTCCTTCTTCACTAAAACTGCTGAAAATTTAAAAAGATAAAACTTTCCATCTCCAACTAACCCTCACAACTTGGTGCACAAACATTGTTAAAATGGGCACTGCAAATGCAAGCAGGGAGGATATTCACAAAATGAAACTCACTCCTTGAACATGAAAAAACCACCAAAGTCAAGGAATAAATGTAAAAGGTGACTATGGAGGGGCAGTGACAACATTCCCTGCTAACCATCACTCCCATGCGGATTTCTGTCTGGATCTCACGAGTGGTTTCATGGATCTAATTAATTCTAATTAATTGTGGGGCAGAATTTATTCCTGTGGCTCTCCGTGGCAGCAGTTTGCCCCGAGGGCATGAGGCACAGCACACAGAAATCAGTGGAGGATCACAGGTGACTTCAGTGGGCTCTGGCCTGGCTCCATAAAAATAAATCTTATTCACCAAAATCAGCTCCAGTCACTTCTGCAAAGACTCTTTGTCTCTGGAGGAGCTGCAGACTCGGATCTAAAACTTGCTTTTGGTTAATTAAAAAAAAAGATGAGGACCTTGCTGAAAAGCATGCCAAGAAAACACGCACAGACAAAAAAAAAAAAAGAAAAAACCCCAAACAACAAACCCTGCTGCTGTTAATATCCAGCACAAAAATGAGATTTCAGTTTCCCTGTGAAGCAGCAAGGCTTCTGGGAGAACTCACCTCCAGGCATTTCTGGGCCCTTTAGTTTTGCTGCCATTCACCTTTTAAAAAACACAATCACTTTTCAGAAGCCTCATTTTGTGTTGCCCTGAGCCCAGGGACTTTTTTCTTCCTGCAACGTATAAAAACCGAACAAATTTCAAAATTAACAGCTGCAGCCCCAACCAGTAAGTAGCACCATGTGTTAATGCATGGTAAAATGTCCTTTATTCTCAGTGCTGAGTGCTACCACTGCCAACTGTGTGACTGGTAAATCATGGTGTAAATCACCTTTTCTCTTTAGCAATGTCTTGGTCTTCCCCTACTCTCACCTCCCTCAAAAGTACAAATAGTCCAAACCAAAATATCTGCTTCAAGTGCTATTGCAGTAGGCATTAATTCAATTAAAACTAAAAAGAAACTGAGGAAGGTTAAAGGTTCCTAAGGAAAGCAGGCAGTTGGTGAATCCTGAGCACTCCCAGAGCTGCCAGCTCAAACCTTGGCGTTTTGGAATTGTGGTCAAAAGTTGAAGAAAAATGCCTCAAATTCCAACCTGCAGGGCTTAGCAGGAGCTGTGCCAGGGCTTTAACGCTGCACTGGGGCTGGCTGAGAGGAGGGGTTAATAACATGCATTGTGCAATCAATAACGTGCTCTAAACTCTGGCTGTTATTTTAAAGGAACAGACAGTGCCTTGCTGCGCTCACAGTTGTGCTTTTCAAAGTTTTCAGATTGCCCTGGTGAAAACACGATGCGTTACTTCTTAAAATTCTGCAGATATTTCAGACCAGAAAGAAACAGACAGAAAAGAGAAACTAAAGAATATTTTGCTGATGAATATCATTCTAAGCATTATAGGATTCTTCTGCTGATAATTTCTGTCTCTCCCAGCAGCTCTTTGTCTCATTTTCCCTGTTCCTGGGCTTTGTTAAATTGAGAAATGTCACTATAACTGGGAATGCAACTGCATGAAAGTGCACAAAATTTGGATGGCATGGCTCAGCTTCCATTTGGGCACCTAATTCAGTGCTTGTATAAAGCAAGAGTTCACCAATAAATTTGTGAAGGGAGAGGTTTTATTGCTCCCTCTCACCTTAAGCTCAAAGCCTGAAATCCCATGGCAGCAAAATGGAGAGAAGAATTTCGATGACTTTTAAAAAATCCAAGAATGGCACGGGCCTGACAGGGTCTCCCTTTTCCTCTCTGCAATCAGAGGCAAGATCACACATGGTCATTCACAAAGAGAAATCCACAAAGCCCTTCTTAACCCAAGCAGGTTATCACTTATCAGGTGAGTATTTTTGCTATTTCCATTGGAAATCTGTTCCATTGCAATCATCTTCCCATTGCCACACACTGTCTTTTAATTCCCAGCTAAATTCTAATTACGGGCCATGAGCATTGATTTGTTTCTGTTATCACATTTTCTGGACTAACAAATATTCCTGGGTGACCATCCCCAGCTACCAGCCCCAGCTCTAGGCCCACCAGTTCTGCCTTGCACTTAAAGCCTCTGTCCTGTTGAAAGTTTTACTGAAACTGGAAGAATATTTCAGAAAAAGGAAAAAAAGCCGTGCTTCTGATGAAGTGCCACTTTCCAATGACACATAAACCATTTCAACAAATAATTCCTGGCCACATTTATTACATAACTGGATTTTTAAGGGTACCTCAGAGAGCAAGTTAGAGTCCAGTTATGTTTTCTGAGAAATCTCCCAGTGGATTTTCCTGTGGTTCTATTCCCGAGCAGTGTGCAGCATTACCTGGGCTATGCTTTGCTGGAAGCATTTTTGATCTCTCTGTTACTTTTAGCCCAACCCACAGGAGCAAGTTCAGACATTGCTGCCACATTTTGACTGGAGTAGCCTCAGCCAAACATTTCCAGAGCTCCTTTTTAAATTGCCCTTTAAAAAGATTGCACTGTGATCAGGGAATGTCTGACTGGGGAGGAAGTTTGTTCTCACAAGCTGCTGAATGTGATAGGGTGTTTTTCTTTAAATCATAAATCTGCTGACTTCTGTGGAAGCTTTTGGGAGCCAGGAAACATGCAATTGTTTCAGTGAGGGGTTTGCTGAAAAATGCCTGATGGTTATCTGTAAATTATTAGTTTAACTGGACAGGAGAAGTTGAATAGCTGTAGATGGACGGATATTGTGCAGGGAAATACCTGGTTGTATCTGCATCATTCATGCAGTGATAGACAGAGTTCTCAGCTCTCCTCCAACCCAGCAATGAAAGCTGCTCTGGGCATCACTGGTTAACAGGAAGGGATTTAAATGCATTTAAAACCCCACACTTCAAGGAATCTCTGCAAGTACAGAGTTAATATCAGCCCCTTGTCTAGTCCAAAGCCCATGCAGTCAATGACAGCTTTGGCTTATCACTAGACAAGAAATTTAGTGCTTCTCTCTGCCTCCCAACATCCCTTTAATGGTGACTGCAAGACCACAGCTGCCTTGAGCTTTTCACTCTTTAATGGCACTCTTAGGAAAAGTGGATGCAGACTTGAGGAGAAAGGGACAGAGGACCTAAAGGGCAAACAAGGCTTTTTTTTCCTTTGCATGTCACAGGACTTTTCTTCAGTGTTACTGCTGGGATCAACTTCTTCCTCCTGAGGGATAAAATTCCCCTCACTGGAAGGAGTCAGTAGGTGAAAGCAATCCAGCCTCCCAAATCTGTGTGAGCCCAAAGGGTTAAATGTTATCTTCACTTTCAATTATTCCTGTTATCAATTAAGCCAAAGAAATAACAATCACTAATCTGCCCTTATCTGACATGAGCATGTTCCCAGCTCAGCTTTGGCTCCCAGCTGCTGGGGACAGGCAGGCTGCACTCCTGCTCCTTCTACTGACACAGAAGCTGAAGCAAAAAGGAGATTGTTCACCTGCTGATAATCCCCCACACCCCAAAGAAACCTTATCAGGGGTGTCAGAAGGCAGGAGCAGCTGGAGAGGGGAAGGAGAGTGAAGGTAAGTGGGGTTTAGTGCACCTCCCTGCACGAGAAAAAGACATGGCAGAAAGTTGAGGTTTTTAGCAGCCAGGTTGGGAAAGCACACTTGCTCCTTTTCAGGAAAAAAAAAGCAGTGATTGGTTCCCATACCAAAAAATGAGTGTGAAGTTGAATTTCCTTCCAGGGCTGCCCCTTTCTGTGCTGATGAACACAATGATTCTCTGTCCTGTAAATTCATCCCAAGAGAAGAGAAAACTCAGGCTGAGTGTGCCCAGGGCCCTCCTGCAGGGAATAGAGTCTGTCTGCCTGTCACACCATAACATTCACCCTCACCCAAATACAGGGGCAAAGACCCTCCTCAAACCATCTGCTGCGTCTCAGACAGTCCTTACTGCCAGTGATACACTGAAATCAACATTTCATAGCATTTACTGATGCTATTGTAACCCTCCCTGCCAGCCATGCACTGAAATCAGCATTTATTCTGCTTACTAATGCCATTCCCACATAATGCTTTATGAGCTTTGGTGTCAAACCTATTCTTTCCAACAGAGATCAGCAATAAGTTCAAACCAAGTGCATAATCAATGAATAATTTTGTGATGTTTTCATAACAATATATTGAATTTAGTCAAACCAGCTCCTGGGAAGTGACCTGGAACTCTGTCCAGGATTTGTAATTTCTATAAATGGGCAGTTGCAGCAGTCAGCTGAAAAACATGAAACAATTGAATGCTTTTGTTCAAATCATTTAACACTATATTTCTCATTGCAATTACACAATCACAGCTATAAATTTTCTGCAGGAGGCATTATTTCTCACACAGTCCAGGACTTCATTTTCCCCCAGACAAAGCCTGGATTCTTTAGCAGTGAGTATCTGTGTGTGAGAGCACAGTTTATAATGCAATAGATTGTTTAGCCTCCTGCAGTTTACCAATAATAGAAGGAAGTTCCTTTGTGCACTACAATCTTTCTGCAGTAGAGAAATAACCCTATTTACAATTTGGAGTAGGGGCCAGCATTTCATTAACTGCTTCTCTCAGACCAGGAATATTTATGGGGATTACGAAAATGGTGTCATGTCCTGTAAGTGTCTTAATAATGAAACTAAATGTTTCTGAATGGTGAAGAGGTTGTGGCTGAGACAACGGCTGAGTGGTGGCTCTAAGTGTGCTCAGGTGGTGCTGCAGGTGAGAGAAATAAAGAAATCATAAAGAAATAAACACCAATTGCCCAGTTTTTACTGCCCCTCACTTGCTGCACCCATGGCAAAGCTCCTTGGTGAAACAATAAAATCAAATTATTGCGCGGGGGCTGGGTCACAGGGTTGAGTTCCTGGCTCTGTCCCAGGTCAATTGGTGGCTTCAGTGTGTTTATCACAACTCCATTAGCAAAAGCTCTTCCCAGCAGAGTGTTCCAGAGAAAAGACCCCTGCTAACACACCCAGAATTTCTTTTAAAAGCTGAGAGAAGTGGGAAAGGACAGGCTACAGAGTCAAGATGTAGGATGAATACAGACAAATCCTTGTGAATACCAATGATTTTTCCTAAATTTTCTTGCTCACCTATTAGAATACAGAAAAATCAAGCAAAGACCTCTGTAAATGCTGATAATGATAATGCAATAGCAACAAGTAGAAAATGATCAGTTTCCCTGGGGTAAATTACTAAAACTCACATGCCAATTCTGATAAAATTTCAACAGAACAAAAATTTCAAATGAAACAGCTTTTTATGGCTTGGTATCCCATATCAAAACATATGATTTGAACTTTGCAATTTTGATCACTTTTATGCCACCACTTTTAAAAATATTATTATATTACATATAACATTATGCTGAAAAAACAAATCACAATGAACATCTGCAAACTCTTCGTTCTTTGGGGAATTTCTACAATTTTACATATCCCACCAGGAACTCACTTCACTGACCGAGATTTTATCTTAACTTTTTGGTGCTGGGAACAAACAGTGGGAAAGTCGAGCAAGTTATAATCTGTGGAGTGCAAAACGAGAGGAGCTTAACAAAAAAAAAATCCACAGAACAATCACCAAAACTGCACTCTAAATATATGAAATTTGCCTGGATAGCTGTCACAGGTTCTTTCTGTTAAAGGCCTGGTGGGGAATAGTTAAGAACATGTCAGGGTGAGGGTTCTTGGCAGAGAGCACAAACTGCAGCTCTGCCACACAGACTTGTGAGATGGGATGTCCTGGCCAAAAAAAGGCACAAACTTGTTTGTCTTCACAGAGACGAGAACACTGACCTTGAAGATCAGATCCAGTATAAAGTGGCCTAAAATAACCAACAGAATGCATGTCACATCTCCAGTGCTCAGTCCTCAGGTTTGCACATGGAGCTCATGAGTGGCTCTGGAGAGGCTGGTGCTGTGAAATGTTACTGAGGGCCCGGAGGCCAAGAAACTGCCAGGGGAGCTTTGGATGCTCAGCACCTTCCAGGATCGCTCTGATGGGGAAAAAAGAAAATCAAAATGCCTCATTAGATTAAAATCAAAGGCCTTAATACTGATGGCAGGATGCTGCTCTGTCTTGCTTTTAACGGGCTTATTTTTGGAGCAAGAAAGGCTAGGCCTCGTTTGAGCAGAGAGAGGGTGGGAAGCACTGGAGCACCCTGGGCACACACAGGTGCCTGGGATCTGGGGGATCTGAGGGATCTGAGGGATCTGAGGGATCTGGGGGGTCTGAGGGATCTGAGGGATCTGAGGGATCTGTGGGATCTGAGGGATCTGGGGTATCTGTGTTGGATCTGTGGGATCTGAGGGATCTGGGGTATCTGTGTTGGATCTGTGTGATCTGTGTGATCTGAGTTGGATCTGTGTGGGATCTGAGGGGTGTGTGGGACCTGAGGGATCTGAGGGATCTGTGTGGGATCTGTGGGATCCAAGGGATCTGGGGGATCTGTGGGATCTGAGGGATCTGTGTTGGATCCGTGGGATCTGTGTTGGATCTGTGGGATCTGTGTGGGATCTGAGGGACCTGGGGGATCTGTGGGATGCAGAGCTGAGGGATCTGAGGGATCTGTGTTGGATCTGAGGGATCTGTGGGATGCAGAGCTGAGGGATCTGTGTGGGATCTGAGGGATGCAGAGCTGGGGAAGCTGCTGGCCTTGCCTGGCTATCTCTGAGGGATCTGTGGGATCTGTGGGATGCAGAGCTGAGGGATCTGAGGGATCTGAGGGATCTGTGGGATGCAGAGCTGAGGGATCTGTATGATCTGGGGGATCTGAGGGATCTGAGGGATGCAGAGCTGAGGGATCTGAGGGATCTGTGTGATCTGGGGGATCTGAGGGATGCAGAGCTGGGGAAGCTGCTGCCCTTGCCTGGCTATCTCTCAAAGCTCCTGGCAGCTGGCAGAGCTTCCTGAGGAACAGAAGGAATAAATGCACAAAGAGAAAGGAGGAGGATCCAGAAGTGCAAGTTGTTCAGCCTCACCTGCACCCCTGTGGTTCTGGTGAAGCAAATCCTGGAATCCTCCTGCAGGCACTGGAGGATGGCGAGGGGATCAGGAGCAGCCAGGAGGAACCTCCAAAGGCTCATTGTGCCTGGCAGGAGACAGGAGAGCAAGGGACGGGGTTTGTTTGACTGTGGCAAGGCCTTTGGCACTCTCTCACATCACAAAACCCCAGTTTAAAGGCAGGTTGGGTGGATTGGAAGCTGGCTGAAGGCTGAGCCCAGAGCAGGGCCATCAGGGACTTGAACGGATTTTGAATATATTGAATATATTGAAAACCTGTCAACACCAGCATCATGCTGGGAAACCTCCTCTGGGTGACCCTACTTGTTCTTTTCTAAATTTACTGACTCTGTGGCTCTAAAATCTGACATTAGTTTCAATGTGAAATCCAGCCACAAAGGAACAAACAAACAAACAAACAAACAAAAACCAAAAAAGAAACCCCCATAAAACAGGCCACAATAAGTAAATCCATGACAATCCCTTTATCTGCTAAACTGTCTGCGAGGTGCAGGCCAGCAATGTCTATTTTCTGAAATATTTTCCTGTTATTTATTTATTTATTTATTTATATATTCCAGCCAGCTTGGTGATCCTACCACATCCAGCTCCTAAGACAAAGCGTGCATCTGCAACTCATCAGTGCAATTTTTAATCTCAGGCTTAAACACCAATGCAAAACAAAATTTTACATCTTGCTTTCACAAGCACTTTCTCTAGAAACGTAGGAGCAGAATTAAGTTTTGCAAAGCAAAGGATGAAAAAAGTCTTGGAGACTGTGACCAGTTGTAAAGCACAAACACAGCTTGAATTCCAGAGCTGACATGGAGAGAACAGAATTCATCCCAGGCAGAAGTGGCTTTCTATGCCTTAGGAAAAATCTCCACAGGAGCTGGCTTTATGCATTACTTACACTTCTTTATAAAGCTGCAGATGCATTAATTAATAATAATTAATTACTAACTAACGTTTGTCTGCTGCCATAGCAGGCACAGATGTTTTCATGCACGTTATTGTGCATTTCATACCTACAGAAGCTGCGACACCTCAGCCTCACACAAACAATGGCAGAGCTGCACCAGCAACACCCTGTGTCTGCTCCAGCAAGCCAAAGTGATTCTTTTGACCTTTAACAAATTGGTGTTATCCACGAGGAGTGGATAACAGAGACTGGGTTGCAATACCTGCACCTGCCCTGCTCTCCACCTCACTGCAATTACAGTTCAAAGGTCTCTCCAAACACCTGCACTCAACACAAGGTGCACCTTGAGCTGGGTAAAATTTATCCCCATAAAAAGAAAATCCGTTTTTTTTCAGGATTTATGAGGCACTTAGATCATAAGGTTTGTTCTCAGCCACTGTGCAGGGCTGTGTTTGACCCTTGCTCTGCTCCAGGGCGTGTTACAGCTCACAGGTCTCAGGCCTCTGGTGGATTCAGTTTAAGGCCTTATCTCTGCCTTGAAATCAATGGAAAAATAAAAAGAGCTAGCCCTACCTTTTTTAACTCAGAGAAAAAAAAATCACATTTGGTCTCGTTGCAAAAAAAAAAGGAAAAAAAAAGGCAGAGAAGATAAATGATGGTTTCTTTCCATTGGAGGTTGCTTGGTGTGAATATCCACGGCATAAGAAAGAGAAAAGAAACAGTGCAGGGCAAGTTTTTGGGACTTTGAGATTCCACAGCCTCTCTTTGAGGGTACCAAAACCTGCTCTTGTATCTCTGCTCCACACTGCACATCCCACTCCACACCATAAAAATTCAGCACACAGGGAAAAAGGAGGGGCACTGAGAGGAGGGAGCAGTGCTCAAGGATTCCATTAGTGCTGCCTTGATCTGATTCACACAGGGCAGTACAGAACCACTTCTGCTGCTCACTGGCTCACGAAGGAAACCAGCACTGAACACAAACCACTGCTCTGTCAGAAAGGAAAATCAAATGGCAGCAAGGCAGAAGAGGTTCACAGCGTAAAATGTTGGTAATGGAACTTGCAATTTTCCAAAGATCTGATGTGTTGGCACATATTCCAAAGGGAGACTCTGCAGGAAGATGCACAGCTTCCATCTCCGGAGATTTTCTAGGATGGGACAAAACAATAAACTGAGAGGATCTGCAGACTTCTGAGTAGAAACTGCACTTGCAGCACTGAGCGAGGATAATTAGCAGAGAAATTCTTATTGAGACTGGTGTGGCAAGCTGGGTTGTTGCCAACACATTTGTCCATTTGTTCCCTAATGGCACAGAATCTGCCCAGTGAGATAACACCCTACAAAGACTGAGTCTGAAAAAGTCAACTCTAAGTCACTGACCGCATTTTTCACTTTAAAAAAAGAAGGCAAGTGGAAGAGTGGACATGGCTGCTTGCTCTGCTTTCTCATTCAGACTGATGTGTTACACAGCACAAAGAATCAGGAACTGCCCACAGGGATTCATCTTTACACAGGAAGAAAGAGTTAACCGGTATTGTTTGTCTTGCTGGAGAGAACAGTTGGTTGTACACTTAATTCTAAACCAGGCAAACCTCTGTTATGTTCAGCTGGAGCAAAGTGTGTAAAAAACACTCCACCAAGTTCAGGCAGAGACGTCAGCAGAGCCACAAAGGTGTTGTGTGCAATAAATCTGAAAATCAAGGAGCAAACTGAGCTCCCACTGAAGGCAGTTCCTTTCCTCAGAACTCATTCCTCAGCTTTCAGTGACTTTACAGCACAGCTGGTCAGAACTGCTACAAAGTTCAAGGAAGATGGAAATATATTATAGAAACGTTATTAATACATATATATTGAAAGCATTTGTGACTTCCAAAAGGAAACAGATGATAGGTTGGGAAACATCCTACAAACTTTTCTGGTAAGAATCTAGAGATGTGCTAAAAGAATCCTCAGAGGATTGCAAGTGTTAGAACTGCATGGGGCAGGTACAGTTCATCCTACATTGCTTATTTATTAATTATTTATTTATAAATATATTATAATAGGTATATTATTTATATATTATAATATAGATAATATTTA
>JAOTBB010000883.1:70682597-70718090 GCA_025629985.1 Chamaetylas fuelleborni | reverse complement strand
TCTTTCACTATAAGAAACAAGTTTATACAGAAATATCTTTCATTATAGGAAACAAGTTTATACAGAAATATCTTTCACTATAAGAAACAAGTTTATACAGAAATATCTTTCATTATAGGAAACAAGTTTATACAGAAATATCTTTCATTATAAGAAGCTTTACCTGATGCACATCCAAGTGAAAAAGTTGGTTGGTTGTACCTCTAATTTCATTTTCTCCTGTAAAGGAAAAATGAGCTCATTGAAACGTCTGACTTTATTATTTCTTTATTACTTTCACGTGGCACAAATTCTCTGCTCTTTCAAGAAGAAAAAGCACTAATTTATGATTAGAAGCAAAAATCTTATTACCTTGTCCCCATGTTTGCAAAGGCAATAAAGATCCTCTAAAATTTTCTGGGATCTCGTGGGCATGTTATGGTAAGACTACATGAACCAGATGTTCACTATGGCATATGATACTCTGATGAAAGGATTACACATTAATTCTCCAAACACTTCACAGATGAAGATTTGTGAAAAGAAAACTGTGGCCAAGAGATTTGCTATCTGTGTTCTGCATTTCCTGAAAGGCTACAGAGGGATTTTTATTCCCAGTCATGAGAAATCACCAATGTAAAATACTTCTTTTGAAAACCACATAATTAAATCAGAAATAATTTTAAGTTGTTGCACACTCTGTTTTTGTTCAAGGGGCACTTTGGCAATAAAGATGAATTACTCATAACTGGGGCTGAATCATCAAGAATCAAACTGAGGGGACTTTCCTTCTTTCCAATACTAATTGCTGGCAGTTAATGGCAGAATTAAAGGTTCATTTTGGTTTGATACAAAACTTCATTGAATTAACTGAACCGTGTGCACAGTGCCATCATGGGAAACATCAATAAGGGGAATTTAATTTCATTTCTGCACTGAGGGCTGCTGTAAGAGCTCAGCTCTTGTGTTCCTCAGCTCAGACAGAGCTGCAGCATTTCCCTGTTTTGCTTTGTTCATCCTGTGGAGGGACAAGAGACACTGGCCACTCACATTTTATAGACTGCACTCCAAATATTCTGTGTCAAAACTAACTGAGCAAGGCGAGCTCAGAAGGAGGAGAAAGTGGCTCATGCCAGCTTCATAATCATGTTAGAATCATCTTCATAATCATGTTATAATCATCTTTATCATCATGTTAGAATCATCTTCATCATCATGTTAGAATCATCTTCATCATCATGTTAGAATCATCTTCATCATCATGTTAGAATCATCTTCATAATCATGTTATAATCATCTTTATAATCATGTCAGAATCATCTTCATCATCATGTCAGAATCATCTTCATAATCATGTCAGAATCATCTTTATCATCATGTTAGAATCATCTTTATCATCATGTTAGAATCATCTTTATCATCATGTTAGAATCATCTTCATCATCATGTCAGAATCATCTTTATCATCATGTCAGAATCATCTTTATCATGCCTGGCACCTTCAAACTCCTCCTTCTGCCCAAGACTCCCACCAGCTCGAGCAAGGCTGTACCAGTGAGAGTAAAGGAATTTAATTTGGTCCTGTTTCACAGGTTCTTGCAAATCTGGGCTGGGTCACTCTTGAATTGCAAAGGAAGTGAAATTACAGAGGTGACTCCACTGGTTTTTTTTTTGCCTGTACCACAACATTCAGGCAGAAAGGGTTGACAGAACTGGTTTTTAGCTCCACCTGCCCCAAGTTTGGCTCACCTGGGCTCACCCCAGTAGTTGGAGAGCAGCAGATCCCAACTTTAAACCCACTGTGATCCTTCTGAGCATCTCTGGCTGAGCCCTTTGGTTCAGCTGCTCCCCTGCCCAAGGCAGGGTGCAAGGGCTCAGCTCAGAGCAGGTTTGGCCAAGCCCCTCACCCTGCCAGGGCTGGTGGCAGCTGATAGGAAACGCAGCAGCTCAGGAGCTGTGCTCCTTATCTGAATTGGCTGCAGATTGTGGAAG
Organism: Chamaetylas fuelleborni; assembly: GCA_025629985.1. Lineage (NCBI taxonomy): Eukaryota > Metazoa > Chordata > Aves > Passeriformes > Muscicapidae > Chamaetylas > Chamaetylas fuelleborni. The sequence goes on along the minus strand of JAOTBB010000883.1, from coordinate 70,716,119 downwards.
TGAAACATAAATAAATGCTGATTTCCTGTCAGAACAGCGAAAAATAAAAGGTTTTCCTCATGAGCAGACCGATCAGATTTCGGGGTAGGAGTCATTTCAGCTCTATTCATTTGCTCTGTTGGCCAAACTCTCGCTCCCCACCCAGCCAAGGACTCGTGCCAAGCTCTGGATAAATCCCTGGCAGCATTTCCACGACGTGGCTGGCTGGAGGAGGCTTGGGAGGAATTCCAGCCCTGGGAATCCAGCTGCAGGTGGAGCAGCCCAGTCTGGAGTGCACAGTGGCAGTCATCCCCACACACTGGCACTGGCAATCCTTTTTCCTGGCTCGCAAAAACTTGTGCAACCGCGAGCACTCGCTGCAACTCCCCATCACTGCTTGCAGGGCTCAGCAGGGTGCCTGAAGCCCTTGGCCTGGCCTTGGAGCAGATCCTCAGAAGGGGCAAGCCCTTCATCAACTCATGTTTTGTTCAGCTGGTGTCAGCATTCCTCAAGAGGCAGAAAAAGGTGCTTCAGCTCCATCTCAGTGATCTGCTGAGAACGGCTCCAAAGCGCAGAGAGATGCACAGCTGGCAACCAGCAGCACCCTCTGCTCATGGAGAGGGGTCAATGTGGGGCTGGACAGCAGCTGCTCAATATTCTGGAACTCTCTGTGTGCTGGCAAGCCCCTCTCTTCGGATCCTCCTTGCTAATTTGAATTTCTGCTGACTTGTCTGAAGCAGTTTTTGCTGCAGTGGTTAGAGCAAAAGAGGGGAAGGCTCCCTCCCCTCAACCTGCTTCCACTCTCACCAGCACAACCCAAATACAATTGTTTCACCTTTTTCTGCAAGATTGCACTGCTGATTCCTGCCCAGTCTGTTGTCCACGATGACCCATGGGGGTGTTTCTGGTTTGATCTTATTTAATTTTCTTTGCAAAGCTCCATTGGCCCCCAACCTGTACAGCTGCATGGAGCTTTTCTCTCTAGATGAAGTCAGCATCTTTAAATCTCTTTAACCTTGTTTCTCACCTGCTACACCATGGCATTAAGCTGACAGTGTTCTGGTGTGTTGGCAGATGGAGGTCCTGCTTGCAGGTTTGAAAGGGCCCATTCATCTTCCTTCAGCTGCCTCATCCTGATCCAAATTCAGGCTGATTTTGCCACTGGGGCCCTTCCCCCTGCAAACACAAACACCAAAGAACTGATTTAGCCAAGAGATGACACTGAAATGCTTTGTCTTGATTTTAGCCTCAGAGCACTTCAGTTAAAGTGCTCAGCCACGCAGCACATCTCAGCAAAAAAAAAAAAAAAAAAAAAAAAAAAAAAAAAGGAAAATTTCCCCAATTTTCATTTGTGACACTGAAAACTCTGGACAATGAGAAATGGTGTGGGCAATAAAGGAGCCTTCATCAAGATGATGATTTTGTTCTTTAAGCACAGCAGGCCCCCAGTAACACTATAATGGCACATGCCTTGGTTAGTCTCCACGTGGAAATGGAACAGTGGAAGTTTTTAGCACAGAAAACACTTGGGTTTATTTCTAGACAAAGTGAAATGCCTTAGAGCTTTTTGTTTATTTTTTTTTCTGAATTGTAGAGGATTAAGAAGGGCTGTTTCCATGTCATTTTGGAAATAGCAAATCTTGTCAGATCTTATCTAGACTGCTGGCAAAATCTATAATGGTTGCTGTGCTTAACGTGTAACTTAAGAACTTAAAAAGGGTTATAAGTGCTTGAAAACTAATGCTAATCTAATAATAAAGTAAAATTGAGTTAACACTGAACGATTTTCTAGTCTCACTAACATCTCAGCCCTTAAAATGTCTTCCAAATTAAAAGAACTTTAACTGCACTATGAAGCAAAACGCACAGGCATTTGCTTCTACAATGAGAAAAGTTATTTTTAGCTTTTAAGAGAAATTACTGAGACCTAGAAATGGTACAGCAAAGAAATTATGTTATCTCTGATAGGCAGAGTGATCCAAGAGGAGACCCTCAGTACAGTTTATAACCACGACTAAAATAAGCACAAGAAATGGAACATGAAAGACATAATAGTTCCCTTTCCTGCTGCTCACCCTGCTCTGACACAAAACTGACATGACAGACTAAAGCACAATTCAGAAGAACTCATTTCCAGCTGCTGAAGAGTTACTGTCTTCACAGCAACTGGTATTTTTACTTCACCTGTTTGCCATGGAGCATGACCTCAGCTCTTTATTACAGAATCTCACACGTTCCCTCTCTGCACCAGTGAGAATCACCTCCCTGCCATGAAAAATGGACCCTGTTTTCTTAGGAACAGGCAACAGCAGCCAAAGCACAAAGCAAAACCCCAGTTCCTTTGCCCCAGACTGGCTCATGTGTTTTTTGATTCGTTGTCATTTATGCTGCTCAAATATCTCATCAATATGCAAGAAATAAAAGCGAGGAGCTACAATAGGCCAAAGGCAGGGCTCCAAAAAGAATTCCTGCAGATGATTCAGATTGCATCCCTGACTCACAAAGCAGATTCCTGGGTTGGGCCCTGGCCCCTGGGCAGTGTGGAGCCCCCCTTGCAGGGAGGTTCAGCTTTTGTAAAAGTTTAAGGAGCAGAGTGTCACTCTATGGAGAGTGGGTGATGGAACTGTCCCAGAGGAGCAGCTGGCCCACACTGCTCAAGAGCAGCCCTGCCCCAGGGGAGGATGAGCAAAGGAGCCACACTCCATTTTATGAGAATTCCATCGAGGCATTTGCCAAGTGCTTTGAGTCTCACAGCTCAGGGTCTGCCCCTGGCCCCTGAACCCACATTCTGGCACGTGCTTAGTGCTGCCCCTGCCCCTGCCTCTCTACAGCACATTCACTGCTCTGGTTAAACCAGGGGAACACAACTGTGCTGCTTCCTTCCCTTGTACACAAGGCAACAAAAAGGGGGGGTGGCAGAAAGAGTCAGAAACGTGTTCTGGCTATAAACAGACTCCTTAGCTGCTTAGCAGGCTTCAGTTATTTCATTGCACAATTGGAGCTGTCAGCTCTTCAGTCCAAGGAGCCCTTCTCAGCTGCTCACCCAGAGCTGTGATTCACACAGGGCACATCAGGAATTTCTGCACACAGCCAATTACAATCAACGCTGCCCAGTCCTAACTGACATCAGAGATAATTAACTCCACGAGAAATTACCCCTCTAATAACACTCAGCAGGAAGCAAAGGCATCCTCAGAGACTCATGCTCACTGTTTGGTGTAGACACAAAACTCCTGTTGGCTTCTTGATCAACTACCTGACCCAGGATTTTCGGGTAGCCCAGGTATTCTGGTGCTAAATTCTTCCAAGTAAAAGACATTTTCTATCATCTGCTGCTGCAGAGCCTGAGAGGATCCAGAAGATTCCTGGAATACCAGGGGAAGGCTGAAGAGAGCCTGTGGCACAAAGCACACCTTTCATTTTGGACTCCCAAGTCCTTGACATGAAAGAGGAAGGTTAATTCAAGTATGCTCCTGAAGTTCTGGCAACCTTTCAGCTCAACATCAGGAACTGAATGTTCTCTTCAGTCTGGAAAATTCTTCTCCAGTTTTAAGGCCATCTTCTGTCCTGCTTTACTTCTGCAGGATGGTCTAATCTTGGTTCTCTCTGTCTGAGGGTTTGGTCACTCAGAGCAGCTGAAGTAATGGCAGCTCCTCAGCCTGGGCTGCTAAATGAGAAAACTGATTTTGTGGAGCAAACAGAGTCCCTTGATCCAGGTCTTCTCCCTGTTGTAATCTCAGCTAGAGCAACATTAGGTTGGAGGTTTTATTGGGGGTGGAAAATGCAGCATGAACCAGGAGCTGTTCCATGGGCTCATTCTGTTCACAAATATTATCAGAAACCTTCAGGATGAAATCCTGGGCCCAATGAGGTTAATTGGAGTTTAGCCATTTGGTACAGCAGAGCCAGAGTTCATACTCATAACCTCCTCATTTTCTGTTACCGTGCATTCTTTCTCAAAACTTTCCTTTTTCCATTCAGAAAGTGCTCTTAGGGTAACAAAGCAAACATCCCGTGGATATAGAAACCTGACAGGGAAAAGCAATCCAGACCACTAAATTTTTCATTAATTAGTATTTCTCAGAAAGTTTCTGATTGGCCTCCCAGCTGTTTCCAACACTTCAGCCTGAAACAGCCCAATAAATGCAAAACCAAGTTTTCACATGTTTAAAAGCTAATGGCTCACAGCTTCTAGCTTCTGCATAGGCCAAGATGACCAGAAATAAACTGGGCAAAAAAATGAGCAAGGAAAGCAAAGGCAAGTTCCAGGAGGAACCACTTCAGAAACCACAAATGAGAAAAAACAAGATAAAAATTAAAGCACTGTAAAACTGTGCCCGACTGCTTTTTACAGTCAGTACTAATTTTTCCAAGGTTAAAATACTGTTAGTACCAGATATATATATATAGCCATAGGATATCTTCAGGGTGGCTACTAAAGGTAAAAGATAATCTCTGATCCAAAAAGCATTTTGGACTCGGACAATTCACTGGTGAGCAGACATGCCTTTCTGTAAGAACAAGTGTAGAAAAACAAAACACTGAGAGAAGCTGTAAAAAAAAAAACCCATTTGACATCATTTTGCTCCTACAAAATAAGGCTTTTTGTTATTGGGTCAGCAATGGCAATGAAGAGCAGCCCACTGGAACCATGAAAGGGTGGAATAGAACTAGAATAAATTATGAAGACCTACAATAGGGTTGAAATGAGAATAGGAATTTGGTTTGTTTCTGACACGTGAGGAAGTTTGTTCTCAGTGGAAGGTGACCTCTCCTACCTGGACAGCAAGTGTCAGAATCAATACTGAACTTTGGAGATGGCAATTAACTGGACATCTCACATGGAGATGTGGGTAAAATCAACTGGGGAGGGAAAGCAAATAAGAAATTAATTATCTTCTTAACTGCAGTTTTTCAAGCAAATGCCCTTTGTACGGTCATTTTCCTAAAGCCATAACCAAAACCGGGCAGTTTCTATCCACAGGGTAAGGAAGAACCTTAACAAAGAAACATCCAGGTTTTTGTAATGACGAGCTCCACGTGGTTTGCTTGTCACAGGTTCAGAATTCAAGAGACAGGAGTTCAGACTTACCCCTAAAAGCCTCTCAAGCAGCACTAAACCCCTTGACCAAGGTACTAACAGCAGAGTGGAGGGGAGGACTGGAAGGATGATGTTTCCATGTCAAGTAATCCTGGTCACAGTAGAATTGTGGGCAGCACACGTTAGACTTGTAATCTCATCTCCACGACTGCAGCTGCAGTGAGATAACTTTGGCTTTTCATTCACTAGAACTTGAATTTCAGGTATCAGTCTTGTTCCAGGAATACTTTTTGTGCTGCCTTTTTGCAGTGAGGATAAAATTCAATCTGGTTGTGAGAGATTGTTTTCTTCTCTTTTATCTCTTTGCTTTGCCTCCTAAATATAAGTTTGCTGAGCAAGAACTGCTCCCATGTATTAAACCAATGCCTAGAATAACACGACTAAGATTTTGTCCAGGGTCTCAGACAACTGCAAAAGAAATAAGAAACAACCATAACAAGTTCTTTGGAAGAGCCCTTCCTTTTGCAATCTGCCCTAAAGGGAAAGGATTATGCAATTAGAATGACATTTTATCCTTCATTTCTGTAGAAAGCAAAAGAGAAAAAAATATTGACAGAAGCAGTGGCCTCCTAAACCTGGCTGCAATTTCTCACAGTCTGCAGAGCAGTAATATTACAAGATGGAGATAAGTAAATCCCTGTGAAATTTGACCAAATAAAAATTCCAGTTGTTCCCAAGTTCTTCAAACAAATGGGGGGGGGGGAAAGGAAAAACCAGGTCTAATTGTAAGAGGACTAAAACCAGCAATCTAAACATATCAATTCAATAATGAAATAGAAAAAGACAAGTGCATGACTTAGGACATTGGGAATGCATCTTAGAAATCATTTTATTTGGACAATCAATCAACTGGAGACTTAATAAACAGGTGATCCTTTCCTCCCACAGGGTCCCTTAAGGAATCTGTACACAAACTGCTGCGACTGGAGCTCGAGGACAAGAATGTGGATGACAGTAAATCATCACATTGCTGATTCCTGTTTGGTGAAAGGTACAACCATTTGCAATCACAAGCCTAAACCCTTTTCCTCCCAGCAATTCCTGCAGAGTTCCCCTGAGGGGATCAATGCACCACAGGATAATTGAAGGCCAAGAGACCAATGGAGCTCCTCTGTCCAATATTCTGTTTAAAACACAGTTGGTGCTTGTTCTGCTGGGAGAGCTCTTGCAGGAGGGTGGCACATCCAAAAAAAAAAAAACCCAAAAAAACCCATAAAAACCCCCAGTTTGTTTGTTGCATTGTCTAAATATCAAAATTCAGCATTTGAGGATCCCTTCTGCATTCAGCACTTGATGCTTCATGGTCTGGAATTGTAACTGCTGTGACTAAATGCAGTGGAACAGGTACTGAAGGCAGCTCCATTCTCAAAGCCAGTCCCAGTCTCTCCTGCCATGACAGGGTTAATAGTCACTACATTTAAATCTTGGGTGTATTTTATTTTCTATCTCCGTTTTGGAGTAGATTGAAACCACTCATATTAGTCTTGGTAACTATTGAGAAAAATGTCAAAACAAAATGTGCTGGAATTCAAGAGGGATTATAAATACACAGAGGGATAAGATAGGAACTAGTTTAAGCTTTAACTATCATATGTCAAAAGTTATTTTCTAGTGGCTTTGAAATATGCTAGGTTTTTTTTTCCCTTTTTTTTTGTTTCTTTTTTTGGTGCAGTATTGACACAAGGAAAATGTCAGAGTGTAGGAGCAGCTCAAGGGCAGCTCTGTACAAGGTTCATAAAAGGAGGGAAAGCACCCAGCAGCAAAAAGCCTGAGCCCAAAACCTCAGGTGATAACAGGCTGAGTCCTGGGGAGCAGGTAGGAAATGGAGAACGAGGTTTGTGTCCAGGCACAGCACTCCCACTGTGAATCCTTCCTCAAGGGGAAGGATTTTAAAGGACTGGGTGCCAAAGCCCTGACCTGCCAGCGTCAGTGCCTGCGAGGTGGCAAACACGTCACACTGCAACAGTTCAAAACCTCAAACGCTGTGAGAAAGTGCTCGGGGTGCTTGGGCTGATGCTCCTTCTGCTTGTGTCCACCGAAACAAAGCCCAGACAGACCACAGCTCCCATGCAAACTTCCCTGAGCAAAAACCCCTGAAAAGATCTTCCAAGGCTTGGGGTTGTGGAATGAGAGAGGCTGCAGCCCTTGCAACAAAGCACAGCAAGGTTTGGCAATAAAGGACATTTTCATGACCTCAGCAGGGTCACCTCACAAATCTCTTGCCCTAAAACATCAAAAAGAAAACCCCTGTGGGAGACTAATTGTGACTCTAGATGAGTAATTTGGAAGAAAAGGGTCTTAATGGCGAGTGAAACATCCCAAGAGGTGAAAACAACCTCAATTCCCCCCTAAATCAACTGCAAGAAGAGACTCACCAAGAAGAAATCACTTCCATTGTTGTTTCACTCCATGCCAAAGAAGCAATTTAGGATGGAACTGTGCAGTTCTCAAAGACAACCCAGATTTTCACTGATTCAGATATTTCAGTTATCCTCTACCCTCTGCTTTTCTTACATTTTCTCAGATTTACTGACCACCTAATCACAAACACTCCCTGAGCTAACTTTGTTAGATTGTGAGCAATTCTCTGCCCCTTCTCTTATCACACGACCCTCTTTCTTATTAGACATGAAAACATTTGTCCTTAAGAATTATTTCCCAATTCTCCCTCAAAAAAGGAAAGATCCAGAGAACTGCCTGCAGCTCAGGTAGGTCAAACTGCTGCAACTTTAAACAAATTATCTCCAGTCCCATAAATGTGCTTGGCAGACAGGAATCACCAGCAGTGCCTGCACATCCATGCTCACTCAAATTAAAGGAACCATTAAATAAAAATAATGCACTTTGTAAAGATGTCTTCAAGTTAAAAAGAAAAAAAAAAATCTCAAAATATGCAAGTGTTCTGTGACAGCAATGAATGGAACAGAAACTTACCTGGACAGCCTGGAAACACCTGAACTGGCAATTTAATGCATCACAGGGCTACAGGATTTTGGAAACACTGATATAAACACAGGACTTCTCCTCCACGCTGCCCCACTGCCTGAAACAAGAGATCAGTGGTTTCCTGAGGTTGTCTAGCTCCCTTTCTCGTAAAGTGAAGCTTCCACAAGTTTTCTTCATGATTCCAAACACCACAGAAACACAGAGCAGCACTGAGGAATTGTCAGTCAAAACAAGGCATCATTTGGCTTTACGTTTTTAATGAACTCAGTAATGACAGATGATGGAATACCAGTTTAAAATGTGCAGTTTGGCTAACTCTGCTGCTGACCTTTCATCTTTTCTTCTGACCATCTCCATGGAGAAGCTGAAGGGCAGGGACAAGAACCACATAACTGAAAGGCAAATGGCTAGACTTTGGCCCCAGTTTGTTTTGTTTTAATGCAGTCATTGCATAATGGCTTGCCAATATCTTCTCAGTTCTCACAGCTCCAAGATCTATGTCACCCTGGTCAGCTGGCACTCACAACACACACAGTGCTCATAAAAACTGGTAACAGATAACAGGAAACAACGCTGGGGGGGAAGATGATTCGCAGGCACCATCAGAAACCGTTGATTTGTACCTCTGTGTTGACACCCTAACATTGCAGAAAGGGGCAAGTTTGGCACGGCCAGGAAGGGGCAGGTTTCTCTTTAAAGCAGTAAGAGTTTCTGCCAGGGGACCCAAAGCTCTTCTCTCCCCCAGCCCACAGGTGAGGACTCCTTTACCTGAATCCCGGGTGGGGAGCAGCACAGCCCAGTGATGCTGAGCTCAGTGTCCTTCCCCTCCTTCCCGAGGTATTTGCTGCCCTTCCTCCTCTCCCCCTGCTGGTTTGGAAGCCCCGGCTGCTTTCAGCTCCAGCAGAATTACCAACATCTCCTGCGGATGTCACACCCGGACTCCCTCAGAGCATCTGCCTGTGCAAAGTAAAACCATCAAACTCATTATTTTAAACGAAAACTAGAAGAGCCCAGCTTTCACCAATGCCCATTCGGGATTATTAATTTAATTTATGGAGGTCAAAGCCGTCGAGATGAAATTCATCTCAGACATCAAGTTGCATGGTGGCAATCAAACCAAATAAAAACGTGCCATGGTTGAAGAGCTCTGCTGGGATATGAAGGGTGCAGAGCCCTTTGCAGAGCACAGGCTGCTGTGGGTAAGGAATCCTGAATGGACAAAGTGCACACAGCAGCATTGTGAGCATGCTGGAAAACTTCCTGCTCATGTTCAGCATCCTTTGGGAACTTCTTGGACTTTGCTCAAGATTGCATCTCAGGAGGATTTTTTTTTTTCCTCCCCCCCCCCCTTAAAAAAAATTGGAAAAAGCCAGTCATTTATTTTGAAAGCGACATATTATTGTGTGGAACAAGAAGTCATTCGAGTTTATTTTAAAAATATAATACTTAGTAATATCTAAGTGCTAAAGAGGATTAGGGCTGATTTTTTTTTTTTTTTTATGAAATGAAATAAAAATTATTTTCTGTAAAAACAGATTTCCTCTTTTATATAGGAATGTGACAAGTGAATTTAAAAAAAACCACCAAAATTTGCTCATATCCCCTTAGAAACCATATTGCACGTTTTAATGTGATAGACTGATCAGATGCAGTCATTTTAAAGTATCTGTCAAAATTCCCTTTGGTGCATGATTTTTTTAAAGATTAATTAAACTGGTTTTATTTAAAGCACTGTGCTTCCAGAAGGAGTGGAATGAATTCCAAAATGGTTTTAGAAATAATTTTGAGATTTAAAAAAATCTAATTAGAATACCTACAGTGAAAAAAATAATGCACTCCTTTCTTAAAAATCCAGAACACTGCTGCTCTCCTTTTGTGAAAATTTTAAAAGTTAAAATTTGTATTTCCGTGGTGAAGATTTAAACTTTATTATCAGCCCAAGTTTAAAATCTATCACTTTAAAAAATATTTCACTTACTGTACAGCAATGTCACGAGGGAGTTTAAAAACCTAAAGCACTAGCAAAGCAGAAAACAGCAAATGACAAAGTAATTTTCAATTTAGCAAAAACTCTTTTATAATTTTACTGTTTCTAATAAAAAGTATGCTTCTGGGTTTGGCTAGTTTTTATGCTGAATAAAAAAGAGCAGAACCTAAAATCATCTGACTCCTGCAGAGCCTCCCTACTCAGGGCTGCAGTTTATAACAATTCAGGACTGCACTGCACTGCAATGGGTGACATTTTACACGGATTTTCACAAAACCTGGTAGATGTGTGGGCTCCAAAACCACTTCTGGTAAAACTGCAGGGAAGAGCCTTGAGAGAGGAGGGTTATTATGGGTAACAAGAGCTCCCAATTCTTCATTTCAGGCGCACCAACCAAACTGTTACATCATTTATCACCTCACTTGAATGGACACGACTTTCTGTGCACAAGGACTTCATAGTGGCTTTACCCCATTCTAAGGATATCTACTGAATAAAACTGCTCCTAGATTTCTTTTCATCTCATTGTTTTTTTTTTTTTTTCTCTTTCTTACAAATACTTGCCCATTGTGGGCAAACATTCCTGCATTTATTTGTATTTTTGTAGCCTTTTCCCAGAGGCCAAAATCTCTGGGCCTATTTCATTGCCTGAAGTTTGCAGAGCAGCTTAGATTTGGAGGAAGATGTACCTGAACCAGTATCTGAATCCATATTAATTTTATAATCACTAAGTTCTGAAGGGCAGTTCACCTTTCATGAAGATGCACCAGCAGTGTTTGTTCCCTGCTGAAAGATTAATACACATTTGCCTTCCTCTTTTATTGACTTTTATTGGAGGTTTATTGTCTGGATTTTGGGTTGTTTGATTTTTTGTTTTTTTAATGGAGTCTAAATTTTCCACAGAAAAATTACCTAACAGCTCTATCACTCATATACAGAAAGCAATCCCAGACGGGCCTTTAATATTTCTTCTTGTGTCAAAACCCAAGAATTTCTGACAGAAAATAGAATTCCTGCCCTGGAATCAGCATTCTGCACTTACAGGAACATAACAATACACAACAATGGCAAAGACATCCAAATGACTGTACAACAGCAAAAATAATTGTGGAAAGCACAAGATCAGTTAACATTTGGCAGCAGCAAATTAATGTTGTTGCTTTGATTGGTTTCCTTTTCAGTTCATGAGCTGGCTCCATAAAGCTGTTACTCTGTTTTGACAGACAAAACATGCTCACAAATGCTCACATTCTGCAAAAGCAGCAGAACATTAAAAGCCTTGTCTCTTAAAAAAAAAAGATGGGTTTATTCATCTGGTTATAAACCAGCATATCAGTTTAAAAATAACCGAGGGAACGATGCCTGAACTGTGATTTTGCCAACACAAAGAAAGAGCTCATGTATTTATCTATCATTCCAGCCTGGTTGTGGGAACCAGAGGAAGGAATGCAGTGATAGGAGCATTAACCTTTACCAATGGCTGAGCTAGAAGCCATTCCTCTTCCAGGAGTGCAGCTGCACAAAGTGCCTTTTATGACAGCCTAAAATGTCCTTTCTGACAGCAGTGTGTATAGAGCTAGCTGGGGGTGACATCCTCCTCTGTTCCTCGGGGCCCTGGCAAAGCAGGGGGAGAGTTCCTCTGCCCAGGCAGAGCCAGGCAGGAGCAGCTCCTGCCAGAGGAACGAGCCACAGACATTTCCCACGGGCGGGTCAGCATCCCCTGGCCCAGCACAAACACCCCCTGGGGCAGAAAGCAGCCGGGATATTTTCCTTCCCCCCTTCCCACCGCACTTTCCCCACCTGTTTCCTCACCCACCCTGCCCTTCACTTGGGTCTCCCTCCCTTCCCACACCCCAAATCTGCTCGGCAAGCTCTGCTCAGCCACCTGCTCCACTTGCTGCAAGGGGAGGTGAGGTAAGCTGCACGAAATCAAGCACAAAGAAACGGCACCTGTTATCCCAATTAAAGCAATTCTTTGCACGGAGGATCGCTTGCATTCAGGAAAGTAAAACAAACAAATCTGAAGACGTGTGAATTTTTCACATTTAGGCAGGTCCCATGATGGGATTTACATGTGGAGGCACATTTGAGATTAATTGCCAAGGTTGTCTTCTTCTTTTTTTAATGTTTTTTTGGTCATAGGATTTAGCACATCATTTAATACATCAAGACCTGATGTGTTCAGAGTTAGATAGGACTCATCTTTCTAGCATTCATTTCTATATATTCTAGGGCTGATTTACAGTACTCAGGGTTGCTATTCTGGAGCACAGATAGATATTTGGGATAAAAGTTCACAAATCCAGAAAATAACACATTAGATACTGGATTTTTTCATTAATTCTCTGATCTTTGTACTAGATACGCTAGCCAAGAAATATTAAGCAGAAACACAAATTCCCTTTAAATGTTACTGTGCTTTCACTGGTAACATCTCAAACGAGTTGCATTTAGAAAAATAAATCATAAAATCATGTTCTCCATCTACACACCCCAAGGTTTCTTGTCCTCTTACTGGATTCAGGTGGCACGGCTTGGAATTCCTCACAGCAAGTCAGCTTTTGAAATAAAAAAATGTCTCAAGTATTTCTTGATTTTTTGGCATCAAACATCATCTCTTTTGGTCCTGTACCAGACCATACCAGGGGGCATTTGACTACCTGCTGGTGTTTTACCTAATTTGCATATTAAGGTTCATATTTGAGCTGGATTGGAAGTGTGTCCACACTCCTAATATGACTATAAAAAAATTCACACAGTTGCAGGTTCATAACCTGTCGAGGAATTCACCAGAAAACCTGCCCAGCTGCCAAGACAGGTTCTGCCTGTCAGCATTTTAAACACATCCCAAGATAAGAACACACTGAAATTACTGAGCATGGCAGCAATACACATTAACAGGCAGGGAAGCATTACTGTGACTCCAGTTTTCCCTCCATAAAAACTCACTTGACAAAATTTTTGAAAGGAAAACCTCTTCACTTGCATGTCATTGATGTTTCCTCTGATCGAGAACGGTCACCTGAGACTGTTCATCATCTGCTTTATGCATCTGCAAGTTTGGTGCACTAAGAGAACATCAAACTGCACAAAATAAGCAAACTATACACCAGAACCCTTCTGCTGGTTGGTTCTGGCCAAGCTTTATGCCTAAATTATCCTGAAAGGGAAGAAAACCTGCTGTGTTTTCCACCTGGGGCTATTTGCTGTGGCAGCAATATTTTTTTTTGAGCACGGCTGTGATTCTGGATCTATTTTGTCATGATTGATACTTTTATTTCTCAGTGGTTTCATAACTCATTAATGGAATAATATGGGAACTCTTGGCTCTCCCTGCATTCACCACAGGTGCAGAGATTAATGACATTCATGGCCATGGTGATGTCTGCTAGTTATAGCAAACCTGGAAATTAATTCAGAGTACAAGACTCTTTTCTAACTAGGTGGGACCAAAAGAAATTCGCAGTTGCAGGAAATCTGCATTTCAATATTTCAAACAAAGTGCTGTGTTGGTTTCAAGGGTTGAGAGGACAGTTGCAATCAGCAAAAAAAATGTTCACAGTAGGTCACAAGGAATATTTTGCCAAACCATAAAATGGGTTTGACAAAGAGTTTGGCAGCGTCTTGTATTTAATCACACTTTATATCATTATGCAGAGTGGCTGTATTCAAAGACAAAAAGAACCACTGTATAATGCCTCTGATGACCTGAGGTGAAGCAGGCAGAAAACAAAGATTTCATCAGCTCAAGTATATTTCTGTTTCATTTTGTTTGCAGCAAATTCGTTTCTCCCGATTTGATCTCAAAGCTTCCGGCAAATGAAATAATTAGATTATTCTATATGCAAAATGATATCTTTTCCTCATTTAAACAGCATCCAAACAGGTTTTTGACAGGGTTTGAGATCTCTTGCTTGCAACCAAAGGATGGTTATATTGGTTTATGCCTCAGCTGCTGCTGAGGAAGCAGCAAGCACCCCCCTCCTCATCAGTCCTCCTCCAGAACACTCACAAATTTAATGGAACAAGCCCCAGAACTGTTTGGGGTTTGCAGCTGCCCATAACCAATTCAGAGGCAGAGCGAGAAGTTTTTGTACCTTTTCCTGTGTGTGGAGCAAAGCCACAGGCAGGGCTGAGCCCAAGGTCCACGTGTGTCTCCCCCAGCACCCAAACAACACGAAATAAAAATGTTTGGGCTCTGGATCTTTGCCTGGCACCCACTGCTCACCATCACAGAAATGCAAACCCCATCAGATAAAACGGGTTTCCCACTCAGCACAGCCAAGGCCTGAAGGGACAAAACAAAAGCTGAATAAAGAGCACAAAGAAAAGCAGCAGGAATTGCTCCAGGCTGGTGTCAGAACCCAGCCCAGAGCATGGCAATGCCAGAACCCAGGCACACAAAGTTCACACAGTTCACCCAGGGCAGGGAAAGGGGAAATGTGCTCAGATCTGCTGTCACTCTGAGAATATCTGTGGGGCTGTGACACACAAGATGAATGTTCCCATTCAATTGCACCACCACGTATTTAATTCACTTCCCCTCAATGTCTGGACTCCAACTGCCTGAAAGGCTGAAATGTTTGGTCCCACAAGCATTTCTGGTTTCCTGATTTATTTGTTTTCTGTCCTGACCCCTGCTCAGGGAAGGATTCCTGTTTGAGCACCCATGTCTGTGCACACACACACGTCCAAGCACGTTTTCCTCCCAGCCCTTGCCACCAGGAGCTTCTCCTATAAGCCAGGCTGGATTGTTCTGCTTGGAGAGATGTTCCTTCTCCCTGGGGAAGTTCTGAGCTCTGGGCTTGGCTGAACAGCAACCTAAGCAAACTTCCACTGGGCTGTCTCTCCCCTTTGATTTTGGCTGTTGGACATACAAGACATCTAAAAAGAACCTGAATGTTTTCCTTGCATTAATGCATGATTCACTCTCTTTTACTGACAGAGATAATTGAATATAGAAAAGAACAGAAAGAGTTATAGAGGCAGTTTCAGAAAGAAACATTTCTAATAAATGGCCTCTCTTTATAAGACTAAGCCCCTAACTTTTAGGGATATAAAATATTTGCATTCTAACCTAGCAGCAGTTTCACTAACACAGGATTCTGAGAAATGGCAATTCATGTTCATGTTGCAGTGCATCTTTCCCCTAGCAAGGACTGTCCTGCATGGATCCAGAGCCAAGACTCATTTCCAAGTACCAGCCATACCCCAGAGCAGTGAGTTCACCTGGACAGACAGACTGACAGACCAAGTCACACCATTGACCCCCAAGACAGGTTTGCAGACACCCTCACACAGCCAGTGATGGGACAGAAAACAGGCTCAGGCTCCCTGGCTTAACCTAGCCCTGAATTTGGGCTTGGCACAGAAAATCCTCTGTTCCTGATCTCCACAGAGCAAAGCCAACAGCATCTTTCACATGGGCTCAGTGCTGGGAGAGCTCTTGTGATAAATGCCCAGAGTCACTTCAGGGTTGCTGCTAAATAAAGCAGGCAGGGAAAATGTAAACTGCTGGCTGATGTTTTGTTTTGCTCCATACAGCCACCAGGACAAGTGAAATGCTTCAGAGTCCCCAGAGCACAAGTGGAAAAGTGTCTGTGCTACAGCTCTTATTTTGGCTGTGCAATGAAATGAAACATGAGCCATTCTCAGGGTGCACAGCAGCTCTGTGACCTGGCACCAGTGGCACCTCTGAACTCACCATGCCCAGCATTTCCAGGGAGCTGAGAGCAGCAAAGGCTCAGCTGATGAACCATTCTG
Organism: Chamaetylas fuelleborni; assembly: GCA_025629985.1. Taxonomy (NCBI): domain Eukaryota; kingdom Metazoa; phylum Chordata; class Aves; order Passeriformes; family Muscicapidae; genus Chamaetylas; species Chamaetylas fuelleborni. The sequence continues at coordinate 70,700,343 of JAOTBB010000883.1, read as the reverse complement.
TTCACAGGAAAGCTCTGGCTGAACTGGTTTGCTGCAATTCCTGTCCAAACATCAGAAATATTGCATTCTAGCTGGGACTGCAGAGAGAAAGTGTAGGGGATCAGAAATTCCCTCCCTTTGCAGATCACCTATTAACTGCAGCCAGCCCAAAGCTCCAGTGGCTGACATGATCCAGCCATGCAGCTCCCAAATCCTCTCCTGGGGCTCTCCTTGCTCTCTGGGCTCAGCATTTGCAGCTCCCAAATCCTCTCCTGGGGCTCTCCTTGCTCTCTGGGCTCAGCATTTGCAGCTCCCAAATCCTGTCCTGGGGCTCTCCTTGCTCTCTGGGCTCAGCACTTCCAGTTTCCAAATTCTCTCCTGGGGCTCTCCTTGCTCTCTGGGCTCAGCACTTGCAGTTTCCTCCCCAAGAAACAGGGTCCAGTTCTCCTCTCATCCCCAGGGACATTAATTTCACAGATCTCTGTGACGTTATGACAACTCCCACCATGCTGACCAAGAGGAAAAAACTGCCTCCTGTAAATTGTGTGAGAACATCACTCACAGAGAAACAGAGCATTAATTCCAGGCTCTGCTGGGGTCACTGGGAGTTCTGTCACTGGTTTCAACACAACCAGGGTTTGGTGCCCCAGTACTGAGCCCAGTGAAGTATATCTAAGTATATATATCTATACTGAGCCCAGTGAAGTCCCTGGGGCAGAGAACAGCCTCTGCTTCCAGCTACTGCTATACAAATCCTCTTATTTCAATGTTACCCCTAATCCATTCTCAGCAGTTCTCCTGCACAAGAATGTTTTTAGAGGGAGTTGCTCAGTGGTACCTTGTGCTCATGACTGGAATACACTGATACTTCCATCTTTTTCAACACTGGATCCACCTACTGTATTTTATGAGGAAGGAAAAATAATTTTGAGCAGCCATCCTCTCCCTTCCTCTTTTCAGATGTGAGTGCTGGCAAACCTAAATGGAAACAGTGATGCATTTAACACACTCGTGTGCATGTCAGTCGTGGCAATGCTGTCAGCACAACAAGGGGAGATCTTTGTGCTGACTGAAATGTGAGAGCTGAGAGAGCTTTGATGCTATTGTGCCAATAGCTCAGCAGTTTTTACATATAGAAAGGTATTACCCACAAAGAGTCGTTTACTGCACAAACTGACTCTTTCTCTTGATCAAAACTCCCAAAATTGCTACTTTTATGTGAAAAATTTGAGCAGGATTATGTAAAAACTATCTTTTTTTCTTCTTAACATATTTATTTGAATTTCAGATTAGTGCACTAACATCTCTAAGAGGGATGCAGGGAGACTTTTTTACAAAGAGTTTAAAGAACAAAGAATTTTGTAGAACCTCAGTTTACTAACACCCATCATTTTGGGATCTGAGTCTCACTAGGCACAAGACACCAGGTCCTGATTTAAGTTCAAGCACCTCACACAAGCATACTGACTTGCTGAGGTGGACACAGAACACAAAATGAAATGCTAATTCAGCTCAATTCCAAGCATAAGAGGGTTCCCTCATATTGAAAAGGCCTAGAAGGTTTTGGTCTTTTCAGTAATGGGAAATATTAGTGAAGGAGGATTAAAACATCACTTGGAGCCTCTTAATGGAGATATTGCAAGTTGCAAACACGTTCGGTCCAAGTTTATCAGAATCCATCTCTTTGTGTGTTGAAGGGGAATTCTGAGGAGAAAAGGAAACCCTGCAATGCTAGAAAGCAGCTGGAATTATTGGATCAATGTGCTGTCCAAGCTGAGTCTGTCAAAACCCCCACAGCTCATGGCTACATGCTACAGCAATTCTGTGGGCAAAGGACAAGCTTTGTAGTTCAGTGCTTTTCTGAGAAAAAAAAAATAAAAAATGCTGTGTTTGATGATGATTAATACCTACCGTCTATTTGGCAGACCAATCTTGATGGTTTTTCCTCCAGCAGCTCCCAATCAGCTCCCTCAGGGATGTGTATGTCAGCACATTAGCTAAGGATCATCTGAGAGCTGAACCTGCTGTTAAATGAAATCTCTAACAAGACCAAGTGCCCACTTTTTATATGTTCATGCATCTGCAAGTGTCACAGGGGGCAGATCTCCAAGTAAGCTCAGCAGAAGCAGCAGATAAAGAGGGCTGTGTGATGGGTAGGAATGAAATGGACTCAGAGCAGTGAATAATGGAATTAAACAACGTGGGAGGTTTGTCCTCATGAGCTGCTCCTCCCAAGGAACAGAGGGGGAGGGGGCTGGAGACCAGCGAGGACGTGGAAAATTCAACTTCCAAAAGGTCTTGGATGCTTCTCAAGGGAAACGAGGAGCTGCAAATAGATGTGAGGACAAATGGCCACAAGCCTACAGGACCTTTTTCCCCTTTCAGGAAATGATGGAATTCTATTTTGGGGCAGCAGGCCAGAGCAGTCCTTACCACAGCCACACTGAGGTGCAGGGCTGGGAGTGCAAATGCAGAGACGTCAGAAAAACAGAAAATTTCCACATTAGAGAAGTGCCAGCCAGTCTCCTTTCCTGAAAATGCAGGAATCCAGAAGGGGAGATGGAGCCCACACCTCCAGGGCTGTGCAGGGCAGGGTCAGCCTGGCTGCAGTGACCACAGGGTGAGACCCTGCAAGAGGGAAACAAGGCAAACCCAGGACTGGGATGAGCACAGGGATTTCCTGCCAGAGAGGGTCCCAGGGCAGAGAGCCTGGAGAGAAGGGAGCAACTGCTGCCAGCCTGGGTCTGTCCCGGCAGGAGAACAGCCCAGCACGGACCCTGCAGGGATCAACACCAGCATCCTGGTGACTTCAGCAGGAAAATCAGGCAGGGCAGGAGCAGGGGAGTGTGGCTCAGGTGGAATAAAGACACTGTGAGAGTGCCCAGGTGTCAGGTGGAGGGATTCAGAATGCCCATCTGAGCATGAGACAGCAGAGAGCAGCCAGAGAAAGGCAGCAGGGCCCTGGGGTCCAGCAGCAGGAGCTGCCAGCAGGGTGGAGAGGGGTGATCCTCCCCTCCCAGGGGTGGTGAGGCCACAGCACAGAGCTGCACCCACTCTGGGCTTCTTGGCACAAGAGACACATGCTGAGCTCACCAAACCCCATGGAAAATCAGAGCATCTGCCACACAAGAAGGGTGAGATAACTGGAGCTGCTCAGCCTCAGGAGGAGGCTGCCAGCAGGGGAGAGCCTCACCCAGACAGTCAGGGCTGGGCTGACCCTCTCACACAGGAGATTCCATTCCAACAAAAAATTCAAATAACAGATTTTTACAGTAAGATAAATGACTGCCTGGCTGCCCAGGGGTTGCTGAGTCCCTTTCCTTGGAGACACTGGGCTCCCGTGGGGAGCAGCTCCTGCAGCTGCCCTTACCTGGAACAGAGAGGGGAATGGGTGATCCCCAGAAGTGCCTTCCAGCCTGAGCTCTTCCATCATTCTGTCAATGGTCCTCTCCCCTGTGATTCTGCTGCAGCAAACATTTAATGCCTTTTCAAGTTTAGAATCCTTACTCACTGCCAAAGAGATAGAAACACAGAGAAAATAAGCAGGAAAATAGCTACTAACCAGTCCACCTTAAAAAAAAACCCAGACTGGATTTATATTTAACAATGAAATGAAGCAGCATCACTCTCTGAAGCAAATTTGGGTGATTCTGTAACGCAGAAAACAGTAAAAACAATAAAACCCCAAAAGAAAATGGGTTTCTTTGATTGGTTTGAGGCTGTTCCTTTCTTCTCCCTTTTCACTGTTTATGGAGTAATTTTTCATACAGCATCAGGTTGTCTTACATTTTGCTTCCAAGTCATTGGGAAAAGACATTTTTTCTATTCAGCTACAATAATTCAGATCCTCCTGACAAAAACATTGAAGCAAAACAAAATTTCAATCAGAAGAGGAACTCTTTTTGATCTCCTTTCAAAGCACTCTTCAGATAAAATCTCAGTCCTGTACACCATAGTCCACATTAACCAAAACTACATGAAGTGCAGCTAGACACCATTTGCTTATAGCTGAACAGATTTGGCAGTTTTCAGTTTAATGTTTGGAAAACTACTTAAGAAATGCATCTTAGAAGTTATTGCCTTCAAAAACAAGAAGGTACTGACCCACCTACCTATAAAATCTAATATTAGAAAAGGCTTGGACAGCTTGAAGCTGTTTCTTTGTCCTGAAATGGCTTAGGAAGTCAAAAATGCTGCAGCATTTCTTCAGAGCAAACCCCAGAATGTGAAAGCTCCTGACAGAAATGCAGAGTGCCTCAGGCTGGGACAGGTCCAAGTGGACAGGGTATTTGTCCAGATGGAAAATTCTCCTCTCTGAGGTTAAAGCATGAATGTCATTTCAAAATGACCATGCCACAGCACTTTGATGCTTCTCCTTCTTTCCAGAACTGAGAGATGCCCAGGGATACAAATAAATGAGCTACTGTCAAATAAATTATTTAAACTTTTTGGTATCTCCAGGTTTTTGCCTGGGTCTTCTGGAAAAAAGAACTGTTTTGGCCAATGGATATCTATTTGTGAGATCAGGTAAAGTATGGAGGAGGGGAAAAAAAAGAGTGAAAAGCTATATTCCATTATTTTAGAAGCTATTCTAACATATTCATCACTGTGGTATTTGTCTGGACCAGAAAAAGGAAAAAAAGAAAAATATGAAAACCAGCAGAGACCTCAGTGAAGGGAAAGGAGGCAGTGGTGGAACTCCTAATGAAAATAAGAGTTGCAGCATGGGTGGCTTAACCATGCATCCTCCATTAAAACTCATGGAAAATTCTATGACAAAACCTTTTAGCTTTCACTTAAAACCTTCATTACTGAATAATGACTTTCACACAGTCACTCCTGCTTGCTCAAAGCATCCAGCCCTAGAAATTGCAAAGGTATTTCTCTAGGCTTGAGAACAGACTTTGATGTTAAGCCATTACTGGATTTAGACATAAAGAAAAGTGTTTAGAATTTATTTTTCTTAAAATATAAATTTCTGTGTTTCAGTGTGCAACAAGCTTTTGCTCTCTCTCTGCTGCTATAAATTTTCTGAACGAAACTTGCAGTTCATTCAGAAAATCTTATACAAGAGTGTCTTTCTTTAGAGAATCTCAGGCCCCCTTGAAAATCTGATTTCCCTGTGAGTTAAGCATTGGATTCATTTACCAAGCAGTGACTGAGGAGCAACAAGGGGTGACAAGCCATTTATCAGCACCCTGGTAAGGCTTGCAAGTCAGGAATAATCTTGGTTAGAACTCGACGAGAGAATCAGATCCAATATCATTATTTCTGTGAAACACCTTGAGGCTTTCCTGGCGTTCAGGTTTGCTGCAGAACAGGACTGAGCTCAGATCACAGGGAAATCCTTCAGCTGAGCTTTGGGAGCTCTCTCCAAGGGAAGAGCCAAAGTGGCTCATTCATCTCAGCTGACCCCAAACCAGACATCCAAGGCCCAAACTGGACACTCACCCACAACTTTCACAGCAGTGGTTTTCTCTCTGCCTCCTGTGCAGAGATGTAAACATTTCCTTACCAAGTGACAGCAGCTTTACAGGTCTCCCAGGGTCATTTGGAGCAGTGTCTGTGCCAGGTGTAGAGCTGGACACAGCAAAAGTGAAGTGGCCTTTTCCAAAGTGCACTGCCAAAGAAACCTCTAGTGAGCCTCCACTGAAACTGCAAATGAGTGTTTCTGAGGACAGAAAACCGTCAGACTGGAGATAAGAACGGTACATCAAAATCCAATTTAAGCAGCCATTATTTTGTATTTTGACACGAGAACAAGTGCAGGAGCATTTGTGTAAATCTAAGCCCTAAACAAACCCCTGAGCTCCACCTAGAGAGCTTTTCCCAGCTGATTGACCTGGCAACACTCTTGGCCCTGTCACAAAACACTTAAACTGAACACCTGGGTCAGGAAGTGGGGCAGCTGGCACAGGACACAGAGATTTTCACACACCGTGAGCAGATGCTGCCCTGGGGGAGGGAGCTCTGTCTGCTGGAGCCCAGAGCCAGCGTGCCAAGGAGAGGAGGAGCAGCTGTTTCCTCCCCAGGTGGGGTCTGCACTTTGCATCAGAAGGGCACACACAGAGGGAGGCAGAGGAGTTCTCTCCCCAACGAGCAGGTTTGAGGTGAGAGGAGCCCCCCAGGCTGGGGTGAGTCAGACAGCAGGGACTGAGGTTCTGTGTGTGCCTCACACCCCTGGGCTCCTTCCCCTCAGAAACTGCCTGTGTTTTCAGGCTCTGAGGAGTGTGAGAGAGGGGAAAGGCACAGCAGCTCGTCTCCCAAAACCTTGTGCTTTCCCAGCATCAGGAGAGGGTCGCAGACAGGCACTGCACTGGCTCACTGGGGGTGTTGTGGGCATTTATGCACCCCAGTCCTGGTTAGAGGCATCAACAGGGAGCAGAATGAAAATGCCATCTATCAGAAAACCTTATTCTCCCTGTTGCATGCCCTCAGAGAAGGGCAGCACAGCTGTAAAGTCTTTTCTGCACGGGCCATGCTTTGCTAACCACAGCAGGAGATGGATTTGTGCCCTGACAAAACAAGTTACCTTGCTTATCTCAGCTTGGATACCCTGCAGCACCGTGAATGATCTAAATTACACAGCTCTCCTCACCCAGGGGCTCGTGAACACCAAATCCTCTGGTTGGAGCAGCTCTGGAGCTCCAGGGACACTCACATCTGGGTCAATGGGCTGGCAGCAGGGCTCAGCCCTGCCTCACACAGTGCACACTGCTGACCTGGCCAAGAGCAGGCTGAGCCTCCTGGGCTGACTGAGGGCTGTGTGACCCTGCAGAGACAGCCAGGAGGTGTCTGGAGGGACAGCAGTGACACTGGAGCATCACAGCCCTGCTGCCACCGAGCCCCGAGCCACAGCCACTCTCTGCTCTGGGAAACTGTGCTGCACATCCCAGCACGGCCAGCCTCTCTCAGGGGGTGACCAGAGCTGTCCTTGTGCCAGCAAGCTGCCAGGGAGCAGCTGTGGTGGGACAAACAGGGTTTGGTGAGAGCCACCGACTGCCAAGGGGCAAAGAGGGAAGGCAGAATCCACACTGCCACTTCTGGTGGCAGCAGCTCCAGGGCGAGCCAGAGCCAGGATGGTCTGAGCCCCAGCAGCCAAGCGAGGGCCAAAAACTCTCCCACAGAGCAAAAATGGCCTTGCTGGGTCTGGGGAGAGGCAAACCCAGCTGGGAGCACAGTGTTCTGTCACTGAGTGGCAGAGAGAGCAGAGGCCAGGCCTGGGGATCAAGTGTCAGATCTTCCAGCAAATCTGGCGAGTTTGCTACGTGGAGTGCTGTGACTCTTGATTTTGGCAGCCAATTTTATCTGATTTTTATGGTAAGCCAGAGACCTCCCCAGAGCAAAAGCTGAGCAAGAGATCAGATATGGAATGGCTTTCCCCCCAAACTAAACTTCAACACCAATCAGTTTTATATGTTCTACTTTCAAGTGCCAAAAACTTTTTAACACACCACAAGTCAGGGCTCCAAGAGCAAGCTCAGCTCTGGGTATTGAAATGGGGAGTTTCCTATGTGAAAAGAAACCCCTGGATACTGTGAATTGGAAAACCTTCTCATTTAACAAGAAACTTCTTCAAATATCATTACTATGGAAGCAGAATATTACAGTACTCTTCATTTATGTTACTGAGAGCAGCTACTTAACACTGTCAAAATGGAAAATAAATTGAGTGACGATTCTCTGTGTCCTAATGAGGAAATACAGAGATGTCTACTTGTCATGTGCCCAAAGAGCAGCTGACCTGAAAGAGAAGAATTCTCATCTTTCTCTTTGTGGCATGTGCATGGCTTCTCAACTCTGGGAAAGGGATGAACCATATCTAAAGAAAACAAATGTTATTAGAGTGGACACCAAATCTTTGGTAATAAAATCTGCCTATGGGAAGAGCAGAGTAACTTGTTATGAATTATTTTTTCCTGCTTCTTTAGCATTCTGCATCACGTGAATTGTGTTTTAATTCCACCAAAAGTTTTATCTGTTTGTATAAAAGGGATGGGGAGAAAACAGCATTACACATGCCTCAGAACTGAATCTGCCATGCCCAATAAACCCCAGCATTTCTGAAATTGATTACTATTGTTCCAAACATATCCCCATTCTCCTTCCTGTGAGGAGAAGTGTGCTTGTGCTTGGTATTTCCATAGCTGAGCAAGTGCCCTGGGCACACGTACAGCTTTCCTGCTTATTTATTTCTATTTTAACACCAAGAAAAGTCAATAACCTTTTGACAGAACAATGACCTGCCATAACATTACTGGGAAGGGCTCAGCTTCAGGCCTCATGAAGGGATTATATTTTTACTGGCCCTGGAATCAATTGTTTACTTTTGAAGGGAAGAAAGCAAAACCTGCTCCAAAGGTTAAAAAAAAAAAAAAAATGCAAGAAAATAAAACCCGATAAAGTCAAGTATGAGATGAATATGCTCAGAGCAGCCAAAGCTCCCTGACACCATCCTGCTGTTCTGAAGAGTGCCCAAGAGGGGATGGAGCAAGGTGCATTTATATTTACATGTGATGCCATGCATTTACATGCATTTACATTTTCCTGGCAGCTCCCAGGGCTGGGCTCTGCACCCTGCCCAGCACAGCTGCTGATCCCAGGGAGCTGAGAAAGCCCAGGAACATTTCCCTGGGCAAATCCTCCAGCACTGCCCTCTCAGGGAGCACTCAGCTTCACCAGAGCAGGAGAGACACCTGAGAGAGACCCAGAGAAGGGCAAGAAGCTGTGAGAAGGGAGAGGGAGCACAGAGCTTGGATGCAAGCTCAGCATCTGCCCAGATGTTCAGAGCTGACGCTGGACTGGGACCTGCAGCTGGCTTGCATTCCCACAGAAGGGAATAAATCAGCTCCAGCTCTCAGACAGTTCATCCTTCCCCTCCCAGAGCTCAGTTGTCACATTTTCCTGCTCCCTGTTCCCTTTTTCCCCCTCCCATCCATCAGGCAGACCCTTCCCTGTCTCCCTGTTGCTGGGGGGGTCAGCAGCCCCTGCCCCTCTCCTCCTCACCCCTCTCTGCCTGGCACATCCCTCACCAACCAGGACCTGGAACACAAACTCCAGCCCAGTGCAGCCCTGTTTGTTTTGGCTGTGGCTGTGGTTTTTATTAATAAATGCCTCCTGGTAGGCTAGACTCCATTTATCATGACATATGTTATCTAGCTTGTGTTCTGACACGGGATTTATTACAGAATTGAAGTTGAGCACAGAACTATTCCTCTGCCTTCCCAGGCAGTGAGAAGGGTGGTGATGTTCTTGTAATGAATTTGCTTGTCTCATGCTATTGCTGAGAAGCCTTGGCTCAGGAAGTGATCCCTGCATTTCATTTTGAAAATGTGGATTTTGTGGTTGCTGTGGTCCTTTCCCACAGGAGAAGAATTTCTAATCCATCTGCACATTAATGATTCCCCAACTTCTTTTTTGCTGAGGTCTCCCCATTGTGAATTTTTCCCAGACCTCTTCAGCTACTTGCCTTTCCAGCCTTGCCTATCTGCTTGGTTTGGTGCTTGTTTTCACACAGTCACGGGAGCTGCTACATTAGCCCAGCCAAAAAGAGGAAACATCCATTTCCAAAACTTGCCAGCTCCTCCTCCAATATTGCAACTGACCCTTAACTCCTGAGAAATCCTGCTTAGGATTACAGTGAAGTCTTGGGAGAAAACACACATCTCACGGAATTTGAGGGCATGAAAAATTCAGGCTAGCCTCAGAAACAGGAGCCCAATATTGTGGTAGTTTTCCAAACGAAGCCTCTGCTCCTAAATAAAGCAGAAAGCATTTCTTAGGGTATCTCACCAGGGTTGGATCAAGCAGATGTGAGAACTGGTCAGCACAAAGCCCAAATTTCTGCACAGCTTTCCCTCTCCTGCCTAAAGCACACAGGAAGTGCAAGCACATCTTATGATTGCCTAAGGATAACGAAATGGAGTGGGAATGCAGATTTTGCAGTCTCAGGAAGACCTGCATTTACAGAGTGGCAAGGCCTAGGTTTGGTTAGAATGGGCCAAATGTATAGATTTTACATCTGGAGTGTATGGCAGCTTTCCCTAACATGAGGCCCTGTGCCACCTTGCTCTTTTCCCACCTTTAGCAGGAGCATTGTGCAAAACATTCAGTGAGTCCTGCTGTGCTGAGCCAGCCTGATAATGTCAGTGTCTACTGATATTCACATTCAGAGCTCCTCACACCCACAGTGATTTACACCAAGTGCTCTGGTTTGTGTCTCCCACAGACTGTTTCAGTGCTGGGCTGGGTAAACACAATGTCATCACATTTCCAGTCCTTCCCGGGCCATTTTCCCCAGTTATGTAAATGTTTATCTCAATCCCACTTCTTCCTTTGCACTCTCAGAAATGTTTCTGCTCCTTCCCCGTGCCGAGGCAGTGTGATAACCACTGCAGAATGGAGAATAAAGGACACCAGGGCTGGATGCCAGGGAGCAGAGCAGTGCAGGGACCCTGCTGGAGCATTTCTACCCAAAACTCCCAAATGGAAGTTCCCTGGAGAGCACCGGGGAGACAATTCAGCAGCAAACCTGATGTGGAGCTGCTTCTCCTGTCACCATGTCACAGCTGTGCCATGGCAGCAGCAGCTCAGTCCAAGGCTTGACTCCTCTGAGTGTTTTTCCTGTGCTGCATTTGGCAAACCTTCTTCTGGGCAGAGGGAGCTGCATGGGAAGGGCTGGCAGCAGCAGCTGGTTGGATATGCACAAGTTAATTTACAGAGAACAGCTCATGTCAGCAATGTTTACACTCCTCGTGCTTTCTCTCTTTAGCCACTTGAACTGAGCTATACAAAAAGCACTTTAGAATCTACTGCATGTATAAAAAAATCAGTACTCCTCTAATAAATTTCAGTTTGTCAGGGCTGCTGATAGGCTGGGGATCCTTTCCACAGCCAAAAAGTGAATCTAACTCAGCAGAGGACACTGAAACTTGAGTACAAGCTTCCTTCCAGACAAGCTCTGCTTTCTTTCCAGCTCCCAAAAAAGAGAAGATGGGAGCAGATAACTGCAGGAATCCACAGATTTCAGCAGGCAGAATTCTAGAGATAACCATCTCATTCCAGCAGACTTGGAAAATAAACACAAAATAAACAATTCGTCTTGTTAGAGGTTGACACATTCATTTTTCTGCTTGGAAAAATCTAAATTCTACTGGCTGCTGCTCCAAGGGACCCTGGTACCATCCCTTGGTCTGGGTACCCATCTGCTGCCAGTTTCAGACTTGGTCAGTGAATTGCACTTGTCCAAATGGGCACATGCTTTAATAGCACAGATAAATTCCTCCTTAATTGCTCACACTATCTATGCTGAGTCTCTAAATATGGATATGCAAGCCAGGAGCCTTCTCTGATTTGGTAGGATTTGACATTTTTTCTTCAAAGAGGCAAAACATGAACTTAGCTCTCCTCTGACTATATAAGGAGCATGAAGAGAAAGCACCAATTCCTAAGCTGAGCTTCTACACAGTTCAGATGTTTCAATTTCATTTTGTGAGCACCCAAACCTACTTAATCATCCAAAATCTGGAGCAGGTACCTGCTCTTAAAGCTGGCTCATCAGGTAAAATTGTGGCTGAAGCAGAAATCGAAGGTTTTTTTTATTACCTCCTCCATAAGGGCAAGAAAAAGTTTGCTAAAAGTGCAGGGCTACATTCTGTTTCCCCAGCTGTGAGCTGCCTGCCATGCTGCTGTCATAAAACAGGCTTTGGGCAAGGGAGAAAGGGCCAAGCCAAGGACAGAGAGACAGAAGGAAACAGACTTAATTTCACACCAGGTCATTCCCACAAACTGTAGAAACAGCTAAGAAAGCATGAACAGTATTTCCATTAGGTATGATATGGAACTCTTTTGGTCTGTCTCTTAGAGGGGGAAATATCCAGAACCTTTTTAGGGCTGAGCTGAACAAATTCATTGAGAGTTAATGGGACTCATTTTCCTACAGGCCTTGGGCAGCTAAAAACAAAAAAACTTTAGAGCATGCACGTTTTCTACTTGTTGCCAAAAAGAATCAGCTGCTGTTCAAGACTGAGAGCACACAAAAGTTGAACTCGGTTCACAATCTCAGCCTGACTGCTTCTCCTCCTGCCCCTGGCTCAGTCCCTTCTAGGAACAGGGATTTCAGTTCTGTTTTTCCAGAGCCAGGCTGATCTCTGCACTCAGTGGGCACAGAGCTGGGCTAGCAGTGCTTGGAGTGAGCAGAGCCAACACCTGGGGCTGCCAGCTGAACTTGCTCTGCCTTTCTTCCCACAGAAGCATTTACAGTATTTCTGGCTCGTGCAAGGGAGTTTCTAAGGAATGGGATCAAGCCCTGTGATTCAGGTTAAACCTCCTGGTTGAGGTGAGGAGGTCACTGTCTCCTCAGAGGCAAGGTGCACCTGCAGCACCTTACACACAAAAGAAAAATTGCCGTGTTTTGCCTGGGTTTACATCCACAAAAATAGAGGTGAACATCATCCTGAGAATGCATTTTCCTCCCCAGGATACCAGTTTTTAAACCAAGCCTACCTTGGATTGTGCTCTGCAGCAAAGGACCAAGGAGAATCTCTCTCCAATATTCCAGCAATGAAGACTATAAATGATGCTTGAGGAAACACCCATTCATTGATGCAGTTAGCTGAAAACAGAAGGAAAAAACAGGTAGAACACCTCCAGCTTTTCACTGTTGCTTTCAACAAAACAGTTTCAAAACCAGCACCAGCATCCCTCCTTCACAAGGGCAAAATTCAGTTACTCATAGCAAATCCTGCTCAAAAGCAGGGTGATGCTCCAAAAAGTTCAGCTTAGTTTAGGGTGAGACAGAAAGCAGAAATGCTCATTTAGACCCCTGCTACCTCTTCTTCCACCCTTGCTCAAGTGATTTCACCTCAGGGAATGTTTTAAGGACAAGGACTTGATGTCTTAAATTGAGTGACCTGATTCTTTGTGGGTTCTTTCCTTAAAACTGCTTGCAAGTGGCTTGTCTGAAACTGTTCTTTAGTGCATAAAAAGGGAAGGCAGCACAAATAAACTGAAACCAAAATGAAATAGCTTGTTACAGGTATGTACTTAATTTGATTTCCATACATCAGGTTCTAGAAGGGAGATGCAATAATTATTTTCTTCACTGTTTTTTAAATGAGCCTGTGTTTTCCTCCATTTAAAAAGCAAAAAACCTCTAATTACTTCATATGCAAAATGCTTTTGAATGGGGAGTTATTTTTACCTCCAATTTTAGGGAAAAAAAATGGATCTCAAATAGATTTTAACTGTGGGGAACACAAATAGATAAATGATGGGAAAAGGTATCAAGCTTAGAAATTTTTTTTTGTGTCTGTCCAGCTTAATACAAATCTTTTTCCTCTGGACTCCCCTTCTGCTGCTCAATAAACCCATGCCCAAGAACCCTGAGAATGCACAACTCTGAAAACTCACAGAGGATGAGTCACAGTGACTCCCATCAAGTAGAATTATGTGTGTTCAACAAGATCAGCTCAAATATATATATATATATTAAATGAGTCTTTATCTCCCCACAGCTCTAAGAAAGGAAACATGAAATTCAAGGTTGAGCAACCCTCTGACAATGGCATGCTGCTTGGAAAGCTTAATTGTGAGAAAATATTATTTATGACCAACAGGCACTTACTCTCTCAGTATTTGTGCTGTTTAAGTCAAAAGCAATTGCTTCAAGATGGGATCTGGAGAATCCCTATAAAAAAAAAGTGCTTACACATTGTGGATTTCCCATAATAGAGTCGCTGATCAGACTCTGGAACCTGAATATTCACAACATACTTGGAGAAGGTAATATGTGCCAGGCTTTATACAGCCCTGGAAAGAATCTAGACATGTATGTTTTATAATATAACAAAGTTTGAAATTTACTGGAACTTGAATATTGAAGGATTTAAAAAGCAATTAAACTGCTTTAAAATAGCGTGGAGCTTATGGGAATGCAATAGGGATTGGAACAAAGGGGCCTGAATCAACACAGGTTTGAAAGTCTAGTAAGGACTAAAACTATGGGAGGTAATTCAGGAACAGATGCATCAAATTAATTCCAGTAATGCTGGAGTGTTAAAAATGGCAACAGGAGCCAGCTTTGTTCAACAGAATGGAAAGAAAATCATCCTTGCTCTCCCTTTCTGCCCTCAGGGAGTTGGATTTTCCTGGCACAGCCATTCATTGGTGGCAGCAGTTGCACCAAAATGTTTGACACCAGCAAACTGAAGGCAAATAGAAAACATACATGGGGAAACAGAGGGGGAAAAAAACCCACAACGTGAAAAAAAACCCAATAATGCAGAGAGGTGAAGCTGCAAACACACAGCAGAACCACAAAGCTGCTTAGGAGGAAATGGGAGAGAACCCTGTCCCAGAAATGGGAGAGAAGCCTGTCCCAGAAGTGGAATAGAACCACATCCCAGAAGTGGAATAGAACCCTGTCCCAGACCCAGAAATTAAAGAGAACCCTGTCCCAGAAATGGGAGAGAAGCCTGTCCCAGAAATGGGAGAGAAGCCTGTCCCAGAAATGGGAGAGAACCCTGTGCCAGAAATGGGAGAGAACCCTGTCCCAGAAGTGGAATAGAACCACATCCCAGAAACTAAAGAGAACCATGTCCCAGAAATGGAAGAGAACCACGTCCCAGAAATGGAATAGAACCATGTCCCAGACCCAGAAATTAAAGAGAACCACATCCCAGAAGTGGAATAGAACCACGTCCCAGAAATGGAATAGAACCATGTCCCAGAAATGGGAGAGAATCCTGTCCCAGAAATTAAAGAGAACCTTGTCCCAGAAGTGGAATAGAACCATGTCCCAGAAATGGGAGAGAACCATGTCCCAGAAATGAGGAAGAACCCTGTCCCAGACCCAGAAATTAAAGAGAACCATGTCCCAAAGCCCTCCCTGCCTTGAGCACCAGTTACTCACAGGCATTTCTAGTCACAACTGGAAGTGGATGGGCAAGTCACAGCTGTTTCAAGAAATTTATCACTTTTCTCAAGAATTGTCTGCGAGCAGACTGGGACTTGTATTAATTTCTCTCCAGCTGGCGAGGGTACACCAAATATTTTCTGTGAATGAATCCAGGCCAAGGCATTGCTCACAGACCCGGGGCTGTGCTAATTGCTTCAATATTGCTGCTCTGACCTTCAGCATGAGGAGGCTCTGACCAGGCCCCAGTCACAAGAGTTTCATTCCTAAAGTAATGAGACATCTACCTTTCAGAGAGAAGATAGCCACAGAAATCTTCCTCTCCTTTAAAACAAAGCAAAGCAAATCAGGAACAGATCTCTGGCACTAACAGAAGGGCAGGGAGGAAACAGAGAAAACGTTGATTAATGAGATTTATTTGTGCTGCGGATGGTGATCAAAGGGGAGTGAATGCCATGTGCAGCACTCACCATTGCTTTTAAACCAAAATTCCTTTGATGTGCAGCTCAGTATCCGGCCACGGTGGGAATTGAAAGGAAAAGCCATGAGAACACTCTTAACAAAGGTTTAAACTGAACAGCTTCAGGCACCAGGCTCTTACTACCAAGGGTTTTGCTTCTCAAATGATCAGCTGGTGAATAATTATGATAACTGATGTTTTATGGCTATTTGGTTTAGTAAACAAAGCCTCTTGCTGCATGCAGTGGTACCACTTCCATTCAGAGCAGCCTGCATTTGTAGCTTTAGGAACAGAGAAAAGGAGCTCCAGAACACAGGGAAGGGTCCCTGACAGGGAGTGGCTGGAGTTTTGAAGAATATGGAAGGTTAAGAGGAAATTTTAGAGCATTCATATAAAGCCACCTTTGTATTTTTGACTGGCTTCTCTAAGGAACGGGAGCTTCATGTGTGAAGTGAACACTGTAATAAGATCAAGGTTTAATGGCATTTTCCCACCTCTAAAATTACTGGACACCACCTTCAGTCTTCCCTCCTTGACTGATAACCAGAGATAATTCTTTGCCTACGGAAAAAGAAGCTCATTTTGTGCTACATCTCTTGCAAAACATCAAACTTCACCTTGCAAAAAGCAAATGGCAAGTTTTGAAGAGGACCCATCCTATTTGTCTAACAATATCACACCTTTGCCACATATAATACTTTTATTACAAAAAATAGGATTTAAAAAGCAAGTAAACAGTAGGAGCACTTGTAAAACCAAACCCACTTAGAAGTTGGTTTTTCTGTTGTTTTTTTTTCCCACAAAGACAATCTCACAGCTCATTTGACAGATTGATTTGGTCACTACTGTCACAATGGCAGAGCATTATTTTAGGTCTAATGATAATGGCAGCACTAGACTAAGATGATCATAAGTGGAAGGGGACAAATAATGAACTAAATACAATGCATTAGAACTCATTTTACTGCATGGTAAAATGGAGAGAGGGCATCCAAAAGCTACAGCATCAGTTCTTTGACTAAAAACCAAAAAAACTATTAAACTGCCAGTTTAATCCAAAGTACTGTTTTGAATATACCAGGCAGGGTGGCACAAATCCTTTTTTGCTCAGCATTTGAATCAAAAATGCATTTTGAAAAACATAGTCATGATGGAACTGGAGGAAACACTGGGAGTACCTTTAGAGGTTGGTGGGGAGAGACAGAGAGAGAAATCTGGTCTGTGTCAAATGACACATTCTGAACAGTTGAAAAAGAAACTTCTTCTTTGAGGACCAAGAAAATCAAAGCAAATAAAGAGTTAGATCTGAAGTTCTCGTGGTTCCTGTGCTGCCACACAGGGGCAGAGCCTCTAGAGGATACTGGAGACTGAGGTTTGTGCCTCTGTTCTCTTAATCAGGTGTAAATCATGTCTTCTGACTTTCTTATCTAAGCACAAACACTGCTGCCACTAAAGCGTGGGCTCCTGCTTCTCCCAAGAATTTCATCCTGTCATGCCTAATCAATCAAATGTTTAATGTGGAAAGAGAATACATCACAGATGGAATACACCTGGTAGGGAAGCTCTGCTGGTTTCCCTCTCAGGGAGCAAATAATACTGAAGAGAGATGTCTCTAGCAGGATGACCCACCACAAAAAGTCAGATACTCCACAAGGTAAAGTCCTCCCTGCGCTGAGTATTTCTGTCTCCAGGTTATGACAAAACTGCTGCCACCCCGGGTTTCTTCCCCTGCCAAGATTAATTTCAAAGAGCTAGAAAAGATGCATCATTTTCCTTCATGATTTGATTATTTCTTGTCCTTTCCCTCAGAAAACAGACTCTGACGTCAATAAGGCCAATGTAAGCTCATTAATTACTCAGGGCAGGCAGTGCTGATTTTGCACAGAGCCATCAGAGGCAGATCAGGAGACACTGAGGGAGTGTTTTCTCCCCATGAAGCACTGGTCCACGCACCAGCAGCACACCCTGGGTCCCTCAGCAATGCAGGGGCTTTATTTCCTTTGGAAAAGCCATCCTGCAGCCCTGGGAGCCAAGCCCTGCTCCCTCTGCCGTGGCTCTCAGAGACCCCCCAGCAGCCTGGGCAGCCAGAAAAGGCCCCAGATCATGTCACTGCTCCAGAGAGCCTGGGGAGGCAGCAGGAAATTACACACACATTAGCTGAGGCTGATTTAATAACAAAACAAGCCATTTGAGCAGCTTGATGGATGAAGGGCAGGCAGGCTTCAGGAAAAGCAGCTCACGTCTGGCTGGCTGGCTGGCCAGAGCTCTCATGGGGATGCTGGCCAGGGTGCACACACAGGGAGAGCATTTCCTGAGCACTCACACCAAACATCACCAACAAACAGCCACCAAACATCCAAACAGCCACCAAACACCCAAACAGCCACCAAACA
>JAOTBB010000883.1:70666367-70677637 GCA_025629985.1 Chamaetylas fuelleborni | reverse complement strand
TTGTGATACTGGTTGGGATCCTGGTTGGGATTCTGGCTGGGATTCTGGTTGGTTGGGATTCTGGCTGGTTGGGATTCTGGTTGGGATTCTGGCTGGTTGGGATCCTGGCTGGGATCCTGGTTGGGATCCTGGCTGGTTGGGATCCTGGTTGGGATTCTGGTTGGGATTCTGGCTGGTTGGGATCCTGGTTGGGATCCTGGCTGGGATTCTGGCTGGTTGGGATCCTGGTTGGGATCCTGGTTGGGATCCTGGTTGGGATTCTGGTTGGGATTCTGGTTGGTTGGGATTCTGGTTGGTTGGGATTCTGGTTGGTTGGGATTCTGGCTGGTTGGGATTCTGGCTGGTTGGGATTCTGGCTGGTTGGGATCCTGGCTGGGATTCTGGTTGGTTGGGATTCTGGTTGGGATTCTGGTTGGTTGGGATTCTGGCTGGTTGGGATTCTGGTTGGTTGGGATTCTGGTTGGGATTCTGGTTGGGATTCTGGTTGGGATTCTGGCTGGTTGGGATTCTGGCTGGTTGGGATTCTGGCTGGCTGGGACTCTTGGCTGGGATCCTGGTTGGGATCCTGGTTGGTTGGGATCCTGGCTGGTTGGGATCCTGGTTGGGATTCTGGCTGGTTGGGATCCTGGCTGGGATTCTGGTTGGTTGTGATTTAGGCTGGGATCCTGGCTGGCATCCTGGTTGGGATTCTGGCTGGGATTCTGGTTGGGATCCTGGCTGGTTGGGATCCTGGCTGGGATCCTGGCTGGTTGGGATCCTGGCTGCAGCACATTCAGACAGCCCTGCCCTGCCTTGCCAAGGACAAACCCTGGCTCTTGCAGAGGCTCTCTGCAGAGTGCCTCTGTCCTGCCCAGGAGCAGAATTTTGGTGGCCACTTTCTCTTCCCTCAGTCTTTTCACACAGTGCAAAGGGACAAAACACGTCTGAGCTGGTCTTGAAAAGCTGCTTCAGATGGGATAAAATTCAGAGGATCCAAAAGCATTACTGACCATGGGTTAACCCCAAACCCACTGAGACAGGAGGAGCAGCAGAATTCACTGACTTTGGGGAGCTTGGGCTCAGGTTCCCCCCAGCCCTGCAGAGATATTTTCTATTTCAGAGCATCACAGCTATTTCAGCACCTGTGGGCTGGATGGGGTGCTAATCCTGTTACAAGGTGATGGTTGGGAGCCCATAGCTGAGACTTCCAGATGGTTTCAGGACTCTGAGCCCACATGTGCTCCAAGAGAGGAGGAGGAATGTTTGCAGAGCAGTCTGGCTGTGAGAGCTCCAGGAGGAATTTGCAGAGTTTTGAGAGTTTGTGGATAGCTGGGGACCACAGAGGGTGTGTACATTAAACACAGACATTCACAGCTCTTGGGAGCTTGGAGGATTTTACCCAGAGCTGTTAATACTCCCACTGGAATGTGTCAGAGATCCCAGCAGCTCCTGGCATGGCACACTTGGCAATCAGCCACTCAGACTGCTCTGCTCCCAGGGAGGTGTGGGGGCCTTGTGCTCGTTTTCACAGCTTTCCATCAGGGTGGAAGGCTCAGGTGACTCCATTCCTTCCACGCTGGCACTGTGGATGGGGCAGTCCTTGGAGGCCACAGTAAGGATGCTGCTCATTTCCTGCTCCTGGTGAACTAGAATATGCTAATCATGACCCGCGCTGGCTTCCCAAAATTGCACAACTTCCTAGCTCAAAGCCCTCACAAAACATTCCTAATAAAAGAAAGGAACAACTGTTAATCACCGTTCCTGCAAGCTGTTGTGCAATTTCACAGGATCTGATCACTGTCAAGGCTCCAGCTGTGGCAGCTGTGCAGGAATCTGAGCTCCAGGCTGGAGCCAGTGCCAGGAGCAGGGGAAGGTGTGCACAGAGATCAGGGTCCACCCCAGGGTTAGCAAACCAGCATGCAAACATTGACACCAGAGGCTCCTCACGGTGCCCAGCACAGCCAGAGGTTGGTTTGCTCACACGTGCTCAGTCTCTTGCAATGCTCAAACACAGCAGCCAGCAGAGACAAACCAGAACAAACACAATATTTGAGCAAGGTATCAGCAGCAGTGCTCTGTATCCACCAGTCCCACACCTCCTTCAACTCACCTCTATCAACAACGTTTCATAATTGGATGGTCAGTCAAATGCATCCTTCTCTGAAAGGAAAAATACCCACACTGGAAACATGGCAAAAGAGCTTGCAAACCATTTTCAGTCAAGGAGCTCCCACAATAACTCAGAGGGTTCACTTGAAGCTTGCTAGGGGCAGATTTAAAGACTTTCAAACTGGATGTGTCAAGGGAGGGAAGTGCTCAGATAAGTGAGATTCATTTTCCACCCCAGGTGTCCTTTACTGAAAGGGAAATTTTACTGCTGTGCTTTCACATCAGCTCCAGTGCCTGAACTAACACCATTTTCTAAAGGTACATCTGAAACATTTCTCCATGCCACATTTTTGGTTACCAAGATGCAGAAAGGACATGCACATTCTTGAGTGAACAACAAAGCCTGGGAAAATAGTTTAAAATGGCATTTGAGGGTTGTCCCCTGCATTGCTCTTAGAGATGCTGCCATGCAGATCAACTGGGAGAGAGACAGAAAAACCTTCCTCTATTGAGGGTGTTTGGTGTGCTCAGAATAACCACAGGGGCAAAGGTATGGTCACCAAAACCACACCAGAAACCACCTCTGAAAATACCATCAGTTCTGTAAAATACTGTCCAGTTCTGCAGACGTTGTGTGGGAGCTGATATCTCCAAAGAGAAGTGAGCAGTGCATTCCTGGTAGGTGCCATTGACCTCTGAGTCTCAGTGAACAGCCTGGAAAATATTTTTCCCTGCTCAGAGCCCAGTGACAGGCCTTGTCCTGTTTTTGTTTTGCTCTGTGTGCATCAGGGCACCCACACTGATGCTGGCTCCCTCAGATCACAGCTCAGCTCTGTAAGAACAGGTCTCAGCCTTCAGACTAAGGGCACTCATTCAGACCCCTGAAAAGATTTAATTTTGAGAAACACCAGGGAGTTATAAAGGTATCTGTGCCACTAATCTGACAGGATCAGTCCCATTGGGAATAGGCTGAAAGGAACAGCAACCTTTATCCCATTGCATTCTGCCAAGAGCCCCACTTTTTATAACTCTTAAAAATTTGTGGTCTAGAAACCAGCTCTTCATTACTGGTGCACTGTAAAACATTTTGGGTTCTGTTTTTGCCAACAGGAGCCTTTTCAAGCTTCCATTGCTGCTCACTGCTTACCAGGTGTTCCAAGATGGGTCAGGGCACAGATTTTTCTGTTACCACTGTGGTTTTTTCTCTTCTGTCATGCCAAGTCTCAAAACACCCTCCAGATTCATCAATATCTTAATTATCCAAGTACCTGGAAAGAAAACAGTTTCTGGTTTAGCTGACTGAGAAATTAATGGGAAGTTTCCTGGCAGTTTCAGCAGGAGTGAGATCAGACTGGGCTGGTGCATGAGAAACTCTCAGCCTGGGCAACATGTGGGCCCCACTTCTGATCAGATTTGTGGAGCACAAAGAAGGGTAAAACACTTCTTCACAGAACTCACCTACTGCCTTGGGCATTGAGAGGAGAGCTGTACACCATTCTTCCACCAGTGCAGTTTCATCCTTCACTTCCATCCCAGCCCATCTACTGAGGCTGAAATGTCCCTGGAAGTACCTGGTTAAGAGGTACCAGAGACTGAAAGGGGATCTGCACTCAACTTGTGGGCTGCTGCTCCTCTGAGCAGCTTTAAAACCTCTCAGGACAGGACTGTGGTGTTATCAACAGCAAATATGTTAGAACTGATGGAGAAAGCCTGCTGAAGGCAAGTCTAACAGGAAAAGAGATGGAGAAGCCAGTGGAAGCCCCACCCTTCCCTGCCCAGCGTGGTCTGAATGTGAACACTCAGATTTCAGCTGCTCTCTGTCACCTGCCCTGTGCTGGGTGCACACTCACGGTGGGCTAAGCCACGCCACTCTCTGTGGGGCAAAGCAGAGCCTTTCAAACCTTTAGCCACCACAAAAGCCAAGCCACACGGTGAGCCATCTGCACTCCCTTTTGTCATGCAGAGGACACCTCTCTGCAAGCAGCCAGGTGTTTCAAAAGGTGCTTTCCTTCCAAAGGATCCCCCAGAACTTTGTGTCCACGCTGAACAAACACTCCTCCAGCAGTTTGCCACTTTCTGCAGAGTTTGTGATATGAGAGAGCAGCACCTGTGAGCCACAGGGAGAGGCTCCACAGCTATTTACAGCACTGCAGAGTGAAGTGAGCGTTTGTTTCCACACAGGCATTTCATCTCATTTCATCTCCCCGTGCTGGAGCCCGAGAGCTCCAGGAGATTTTCCAGCTGGAGCACAGGACTCTAGTCCTGGGGAAATCTCTGTCACAGTGTAGGTTGTGTTCCTGTCGACTGTGACCAAGCAAAGCCTTCCTGGTGCTGGTGCAGCCCCTGGGGCAGAGAGGTTCTGCCAGCAGCCACAGAACACATCCCTGGCATGTTCTGAGGCAGAACAAACCCCACTGCTCCAGAATGGAACAGCTGCTCTCAACCCCTCTCAGCAGACCAACTAATTCCAAATAACTTTGCAAATACAAGTTCTGCAGAAGCGCTACTTTAATTTCCCACAGGTACTTAAAATTAATTTGTATGCACTTCTGGAAAGCAAAATCCAATTGCTGCTTGGGAATCACAGGAAGCATCGAGGGCTGGAGCAGAACTGTGCAAGCAGTGACTGAATCTACAAATCTTGTCCAGAACTGTGTGTTCTTGCAGGGCAGTGAGAGACAAACACAAAGCTTGGGCATCAGTCAGGCTTTTTCAAATTGTGAAAGCAGAACTTAATGAATTCTTCAAATTCCGAGAGCAGAACTTAATGAATTCTTCAAATTCCGAGAGCAGAACTTAATAGAAGGTTACAAAGACTTCAGTAGCAGGGAGCACATCTGAACAAAACACAGAGCTCCAGGCTGGAAGTTAAGTTTCTAAAACCCTTCTGGAAGGGATCTTGAGCTGTATTTTGTGACAGCACCCAGCACAGGAAAATCACATTCCTAACTGGGAGCATCTAGTTGTTATAAAATGACATTTTTTACAACAGGGTGGAATCCAATGGCATTCTTTGAAATCCAATGGCAAAAGCAACACCTCACATGCACAGAGGAAAAAAAGAGATGCTTCACCTGAACAAGAGGTACCTCCATGACCCTCAGCACAAAATTCTGCTTGCAGTCTATTGTAGCATTGAATTTTTCACATGCACCCTCATTGCACTGACACATAGGCCCACACCCCATTTTTTCAGAGGAGAAGGACTGAATCAGTTTTCCAGAATCAGTTTTCCAGACCAAATAGTCACCATTAGGAGCTTAAAACTTCCTTGCCACAAATATTCTCTGTAGTTGCTTTCAGTGACCATTGCAGTCAATCCCTATAATTCAACTTACAATGTAAGCAAGGGAAATTTAGTGAATATATGGCTTGATGCACTCCACACAAACCCCAGAGAGAGCTGGAGTTAATTTTTAGCTGTGGAAGTCTAGTCTAGCAACTTTCTTTGCCAGCTATGAGAACATGAACTTCATCAAATCAGGCATACAACAGTTGTTCCTCAAAAGTCAATTTTAACAGCAGTTACCACAACACAGGATTGTGAAAAACAGGGAATTTAGATTTCTGTGACATGGAGAAACGCATGCAAGGGCAGGATTTTCAAGCTCAGACTTCAGGCAGTGCCTTTATCCAAACCTGTGTTTGCCCCCCTGGGAAAAGACATGCAGGTTGTTTCTTCAAAGTCTAAATCTTGTTTTTGCATTAAACAGCTACATTTCCCAAATAACCTTTCTCCAAAACGTTATTTCAGATGGTTAAACAGTTCTCCCATGAAGTCAGATGTGAAATGTGTGATACCTAATAAACTGAAGCTAAAAAAATAATAAAAAAGTGAACAGCCAACTATTCTCTTTTTAACTGAAGGGAGTGAAGTGCCAACACCTTGAGAGTAGAAAAACTTGTTACAAAGAAGTTTCCTACGACCCACAAGCCCCAGTTTTACATTGCAGGTAAAATCTACATGGAATTTACCCCAGTGCACTGGTCATCTGCTTTAAGGCAGAACAAGCTTAGGAGTTGCCACTTGGTAGAGCCCTATGCAAGAATTTAATGGGATTTAAACCAACAAACCATGGCAGTTACACCTGCAGAGAGATGCTTGAAGCTCACCTGGTTTGTATAAACCCTCAGGTGTGCAGAGTGCTGCTGGGGACTGGGGCAGGGAGGAGGTTCTCGTCACAAATTCTCTTTCACCACACACCAGGGATTCCAAACTGTGCTGCCCACTGGGATAAATGCTGTCCAGGCTGGAACTGAGGAGCAATTTGATAGCTGCTCTGAAATTTTAAAGAAAACCCTGAGCAAATACTTGGCAGCAAATCTGCTCCAGCAGTACAGCCCTTTTCCCCCCATTTGTGCATTCTCCTAATCCTAATAAATTTTCTTCCTTTCCCAGACAAATCAGCTGCTGCTTTCTGGCCAGTACAAATTCCTCTGAGGGTGCATCAACATATTAAGTCACACCACCTCAGAGGATTCTGGTTCCTGACCTATTTGTCACTTCCAAGTACAGAACTGAGATTTTTCCTGAATTGTTGCAAGAATTATTGAGTTTTCAAGGTGAACTCAATGGTTTGCTTGAAGACAGACCTCTCTCTCTCAGACCACTGTTTAACACTTGGATTATGGCAAAATTATGGCAATAGTTGGATTATGGCAAATATTCTGGTAATAATAATTTCTATTAGAATTCACTTTAGCCTAAGGTGGAGTCTCAGCTGAGAAAATCCAGATCTCCTTTTGCTTTGCTCCTAAACCTCTTCCCTAGATGCAAACCATTCAGCAAGCAAACTCTGCAATTAGATCTGGGGGAAAACAAAATTGTCAGGAGGGTTTGGGAGCAAATGGAAGACTCTACACCACTTATCTGGCACTTTTCAGAAATGCTAAATGCTCCAAGAGAACAGCTGGTGCCAACAAGAGAGTGTTGGTGAAAAGGTTTTGACAGCATTTGTATTCACCTGTGTCCTAAATCAATTCAAAAATTGACAGTATGCAGTATAAATATTTAGATTAACAGGATGTGTGTGCAGAGGTAGCACAGGCTGGAAAGCAGCAGCTGTTTGAACCAAAACATCAGGGTGAGCTTTGTGCCTGAACAGGCCAGCTATTCCAATAAAGGAATAATGGAAAGTTATTCAGGATAATAATTCAGGAAAGATCTCCTGGAATATCAGGGAAGGGAACTGGGAGGGCAGGTTACCCTGGAGAGCAGAGGTGGGCACTGATAAACTGCCAACCACAGAAAGATCCAGATCTGATGGTGACAAGAAATCCTCAGGATGTGATATGGACACGGAGGAGTTCCCATCACAGCTGAGGAAAAGCCCCTCTTGAGGGACAAGTTTTGATACATTAAAAAACTGCTTGTCCTGATCCCCCAGGTAAACCCTTGGACATTTCCAGAGACCAGCTATTCCATGGAGGCTGAGAAACCACAGCGGGGGAAAATTCCTCTCAAAAATCCTCATAAATTGCATTATATTGTATTTAATGGCCAAAAAACCCCCGTGAAATTAGACCATGTTGTTTGTTGCACAGAAGGAAAAGCATTTATACTGTCTTCATTTCATTTTGGGAGAAAAAATTAAACTGTGACAGGAGCAAATTACATCAACATACACGTTCTATGATTTTTGTGCAGATCCACTTACAAGCTTCATTCTGATGGTTCTGATTCTATAGATAACAATTCCCTTTTTTCATTTTAGACACTCACCAGCTGATAAAGATGACAGTTTAGATGGCTCACCCCCCACAGCTAACTTCCCTGAATCTTCTCTTTCCATCCCATTTCATCCTCTCTGACATCCCTGCCAGGATTTCTGCCCAGACCCAAACTTTGCTGGTTTGGCCACAGACATCAGACTTTGTGTCACCTGAGCCTGGCACTGCAGAAGGAGCTCAATCACAGAGCTGAGGGGCAGCTGAAAATGGCCCTGAGGGTCAAAAGGGACTGAACTCACCCGTGAGAGGTGAGGGAGAGATGGGCAGCAAAGGTTCTGCAGGACAAAAAGCTGAAATCGAGACGTGCAAGTTAAAAATCACAGCAAAAAAGCTGCAGAACCTAAAAAATGCCACTTGGCCAGCTGGGACAGCAACAGTGGTGACCCTCACAAGGTCAGAGGATAAACAGCACACACAGCCAACTGATCCTTTTAATGACAATTAATGGATGACAATTAGTCAGTTATTACTGCAGCAGGACACTGGCGTTTCCCCAGCCAGCATCAGATGCATTTTTGAGAGTCTGACTGTGCACTAGCATGCAAAATAATGACTGAGCCACGTCCCAGGGATCTGCTGGGCTCCTAAACTGGATTTGAGTGGCTATTCTCAGCATGCCAGAGACCCTCCCTGGGACGTTGCTGAGCTCCCTGATCCGAACCTGAAGCCAGGAGCTTCAGCTCTGCTCTCTCCTGCTGGGGCACCAGGGGGTTTATTGTGCTGGTTGGGACTTTATTCCCATCCCCAGTCCTGCTGCTCCATGCATGCACACTTATTAAGGCATTTCAGAATGAACCAGAGATTGATGCACAGAATTTTTTATGAATTCCACTCCCTAAAGACCAACTGATGCAAAGGTTTCTGGACAGCTAAATCCTATTTGAGCATCTAAAGAGTTTTTCCCTGGCAGCCAAAGTAGCTGTATCTACCACAACAAATTTGGTTTTGCTGTTAAATTTGCCTTGGTGTAACCTCAGACTGCAAGGTTCAGCAAATAAGAATCAAAGACCTTCCTGAAACTGGGAGCTGTTGACTTTTGGGGAGCCTCAGCTCGTGAAATATTTGCCAGTAAAGTTGTCACCCTTAAAGAAAAAAGGTGAGTATCAGCTGGGACCACAGGTCAAAAGAAAGTGGTGCCACTGCATTTCCTCTGAAAATGTTCTCCAAACACCTTACACAGAAATGCAAACCTTACAAATTCTCACAGAGTGTTTGTGATATTTTATTCCTTTCCACTCATTTGTCCTTTTTTTTTAAAGGAAAGGCTGAAGAAAGAAAAAGTCTGAAATAGAAATTAGTAGGGAGAGAGAAAATGAAACATCTCTTTCTCTTTAGGCATCTTTTTCCTCGAAAAAAGAAATAGAAAAAGAGATTTTCTCTCTCCCATCTCACTCCCCAAAATAAATTTTGAAAGGTGTTTAGAA
Source organism: Chamaetylas fuelleborni (assembly GCA_025629985.1). Lineage (NCBI taxonomy): Eukaryota > Metazoa > Chordata > Aves > Passeriformes > Muscicapidae > Chamaetylas > Chamaetylas fuelleborni. The sequence continues at coordinate 70,668,395 of JAOTBB010000883.1, read as the reverse complement.
GGGACATGAAAAGTTTGTGTTGATGTGTTTCAATCTTCCTGGTGGGGAAAAGACCACAGACTTTTTCTCTGATGGATTTTCTTGGCTGTCATTTCAGAGTAAATTATTTTCCCATCAGCTACAGTTACCTGTGATTCCATTGTAACCACGGCATTTCTCCTGAATACAGCTCTATGGGTGTGTGGGAAAAGGTGTTTTCAAAATCAAGGGTTCAGATAACTCACCACTCCTGGCAATGTTAATTGTAACCACTTACACTTAAGAAACAATTTGGATGCAATACCTCATTTATCCATCTAGCAGAATCTCTCTTTCCCTGGCAGCGTTTTAGAAAAAAAAAAATTAAAATAAAAAAATAAAAAATAAAGAGAAACCCAACTCCTAACAAAGATCTCTGATCACTCCAGTGACACAGCGTGTTCTCATACATAATTTAAATAATTCTCCCTTCACACACCAGCCTAATGACTCTGCACAAAGACTTGGCAGCTCCATTTTCTCCTCTTCAACTCCCACTGACCACGAGGCACCCAAGGGTTCAGCTGTGATCAGAGGAAATGCTGTGCTCCAACAGCCATGGCTCCTCACAGGACTGCAGGAAACTCATCTCTTCTCTGCCTCACAGATTTCCAGAATTTTCACAACATAACATCCATGAGCAGCACAGAAAATGTTCATCCAAGAACACGTCCTTGATGTGTATTTGATGGTCTTTGCTGGGAACTATTTTTTCATGCACTACTGGAACTTTTTTTCTTTTTCTTTTTTTTTTTTTAAATCCGATTTTTACAATAGAAATAACATTTTAATTTCTAAATGCACATAAAACGATTATATTATATATATATATAATTTAAAAAATAAAACATATTGATCCTAAAGAAGAAAGTTTTCTCTCAAAGTGCAGTGAGGTGCTTCTTGCAAATGAACACAACTATCTTGCCAGCGTTGAGGAAAATGTTTACTTCCCATGGTTCCTAAAAATGAACCTATCTAGTGAAAATCCAGGTCATATCAGCTCAGGAGCCAAACTCACTCTCCCAAATATTATTTAAACCAAGTCACCTTCATGCCTTATTCACAACAGCTCGTTGGTGTTCACTGTGTTCTATTTCAAAGCTTTGCAGCCACAATAACAGTAATAATAACAATAATAATAATAATAACAGTTAAAACCAACTAAACTATGATTAATTAACAAAATAGTGACCCAGGAGGCAACCAAAACCATTGTAAAGAGGAATATGATAATAACAAAGCTCAATAAGGGCATTCAAATCATTGTTTGAGCTTCTTTCTTTTCCACAAACCACAATTATCTTAATTCTTTCACTGTGCCACAAAGCATGAATCGTGGCTGAGATCTTCTCATCTCCAAACTTTTTTATCCCCTTTTTAATCCCCTTTTTTACCTTTTTTATCTTGTCCAGACAGTGGTAACTTGCATGTGACAGGAATATCTTAGAAGAAACACAAGATGCTTTACCTTCCCAGCTTGGGAAAGAATTTTTATCACTCCAGTCCATCTTTTCCTTCAGTGCACCCAATGAAAGTGCTGCCACAGCTAAAGATGTGATTTTTTTGAATTACTAAAGATTGTCAGCTGGGGAGCGAGGAAGAGAAAATAGAATACAAAAAGCAAAATGCTGATTCATGTAAGAAATCAAATCTCAGAAATCTCAACTATTTTTCCTTTCCAAAGGAAAATATCAGATATCACTGATATCTGTTTCCCTTCCTTTTCTCCCTCTAAATATCCTTGCAGACAATAGATGACTGTGGCAGAGATGTTTGCAGCAGGAAATATTTCAATATTTCAATAGAAATATTTTTCAGTATTTCTTGACATGTCAGTACTTGCACAGCCCTCACAACCTCAATGTGAAGACCCCAAAATCATAAACGGATTTTACCCCCACATCACTTCTGCTAACAGGGTTACCTACAATTTGCAAATGGAGAAACCAAACTAAGAAGTCTTAAAAAAAAAAAAAAAAAAAAAAAAAAAAAAAAAAAAAAAAAAAAAAA
>JAOTBB010000883.1:70603865-70635874 GCA_025629985.1 Chamaetylas fuelleborni | reverse complement strand
AGGGAAATGCAGAGGGAAATGCAGAGGGAAATGCAGAGGGAAATGCAGAGGGAAATGCAGAGGGAAATGCAGAGGGATGCATGCCCAGAGCAGGGAAATGCACAGGGATGCACAGGGAAATGCACAGGGATGCACAGGGATGCATGCCCAGAGCCAGAGAGGGAAATGCACAGGGATGCACAGGGATGCATGCCCAGAGCCAGAGAGGGAAATGCTTTGGGAAATGCACAGGGAAATGCACAGGGATGCATGCCCAGAGCCAGAGAGGGAAATGCTTTGGGAAATGCACAGGGATGCACAGGGATGCATGCCCAGAGCCAGAGCAGGGAAATGCTTTGGGAAATGCACAGGTCCATCCTGGGATGGACTTCTATCCCCAGCCTATCCTCTATGTTTCAACATCACCTTGACAACACGCGCTGCCTGATGGAGCTGCAAGTGCATAAATGTCTTTTTACAGTCCAGTTATTGTCACAGGCAGGACAAACAGCTCCTCAGAGCTCCCTCCCAAGGTTTTTAAAGCATCTCTGCTGGTTTCAGCCGTGAAGAACATCTCTGCAAACAGCAGCAATTGCTCACAGCTGTAACAACTGCAGCAAGCAGAGTGAAAGCAAAGCCCTAATCCCAGGCCAGGGCTGTGCACTGGAAGCAGGGCACAGAGGGGACCTGGCACAAGTCTCATTCCTCTATCAAACAGTTTCTTGAATTAATCAGAACATTATTAGTGCCTTTTCCTTGTTTCTGAGTGTTAATGCCATCAACAGATCAGCAGATTTATGTGCAGAGCAGGTTAATTTTTGAAGTGCAGACCCACCTTGCTGTTACAGAGAGTTACCATATAGAGCAGCCCTGACTGTCAGCACCAGCACACACTGAGGGAACAGGCCATGTGTGGAAGTGCAAAAATTATGAGAACAGCTCCAAAGCCACCTCAGACACCCATTTCTTCACAGCATGGGAGGTGTATCTGCCTCCATGACATCTTGCAGCTACTGCAGTTACAGGATTCTTCCAGAAATTGATTTTACTGGCCCATCGACCCCCTGCCATTTACCTCTGAACACCAGGAGAGCAAAACCAGCCCTGTGAATCAAGCAGCCCACCCACATCCCACCAAGGCAGAGGATTTCACCCTCTGCCTTCAAGCAGCAAATCATTTGTTCCACGACCCCAACTCCACCCTGCACTGCTTACAGTAAATCAGTTTTAATATTTACCCATCTGACCACTGGGATTACATTATCCCCACGTGCTCTTATCCCCAGTGACAGCCTGCCAGAGCTCTTTTTGTTTGTCACTACAATTATTTTATTTGCAATATGGGAGGACTGAAGAGCTGCTGTAATAGGTTCACATCATGCCAGACACAGAAAAGAGCAATAACACAGCCTCTGTCCTCAAGACTTCCCAGGTCAAAGTAATTTTCCCAGTCCTTACTTTGGGTTTAATTTTTGCCATTGGTGAAACCCATGTATTATATCCTTTTCAGATGCTGAAATTTTTGTGTCTTCCATTACAGTTTCCTTTTTCTCTAGAAATGTACCTTTTGTCAATGGACCATACAAGGTCCCTGGGTCCCCTTTCTCCAAAACTGTCAGAAACACATAAAATTAAGGTCTCTAAACCACTTACCTTAGCTCAGTAACTGGTAACAGCAATCATGTTCTTCATGAAGGGTGGAAACCCTTAATCTCATCCCTTTTAAACCTGTTAATGGTTTCAGTATTTCCCCAGATACTATCATTACTCCTGGCCAGAGAATGCCAGTCATGGTTGTATTTGCACTCTTGCATGATGCTCTCAAGAAGGAATGAGCACAACAACTAATTTACTATAAAACAAGAGCAAAGAGACCAGGTACAGGATTTTCTCATTGTTCTGAGAGACATTATTTGGTAAGGTATGTGAAGCCACCAATTAGTTTGTAATTGCTAGCAGAGCAATTCACCAGAACTGTCTGTCTCATAACAGAGAAATTCCAGCTTTACTTTCTCAGGATTCCCAGAACTCAATACATACAACAATTGTGATGCACAGGAGAAAAGGAATCATCTCCCACACAGCACAGGGGGTCACAGCTCTTCATCTCAAGTGGTTCTGATCCCTCAGTGGTTCTGAGGGAATCCCCAGAGACCCTTGATGACTCAGTCTCTGGGAGTGTCTGAAAAATCCCTACCAATTAAAAGAACTTTGCACAGAGATTTCTCAGGCTGGATGCAGAAGGGACCCTGCAGAAGAGAAGGGCTGACTTCTCAGCCCCTGTTTAATAGTTAATTGCATTTATAGGCTGTTACCCACCTGCAGGACTAATGAATCCATGAGGAGAGGAGAAGAAAACTCCTCAGAGCAGCCAAGGGCTCAGGTCTTGAAGAGACCCTTGTGATGAGCAAGATCCCTGAGTGGCTCAGACATCCTGAATTAAACTCATCCTGTGCAGAGGAGTTTTCCCCCCTGAGCCACTGAAGGAGGTGAGCTGCTGGGACTGGAGCAGTGGAGCAGACACTTGACACCTTGCAGGTGCATAAACCAGAGCAAGGATCAGATGGGTGGAATGTGAGTGAGGTCATCACCCAAAATTTGAGAGCACAAACGGAGTCAAATGGCAGCCATGGACCTGCCTGCAGCCCCTTGGCTCTCCTGAGAGCATCAGGGGTGAAAGACAAACCTCTGCACTCTAAAAGAGCCTCCACCAAAGCTCCAAACACAGATGATGACCAACTCCCTCCTGTGAAGAGGATCTTAGAAAGAAACCAGAAAAAGAGAGAGAAAAAACAGATTTATCTGACCTTTATAAAACCAAAGATGAATAGGTCTGACAGAACTTCACCAAAAGTCAAGGCAAAATATTCCTCACATCTCAAGAACAGAAGAATGGAAAAATAGTGCCAAATCATCCAGGAGTTGTCAGGAACGCCTAGCACCTGTGGGAAGCCTCCTCCAAAGCAGAGGGTGCCTTTTGTGTTCTGCCACCACAAATCTGGGAGCCAGAGGCTGCTCTGTGTTCAGCACCACTCTGAAATGTGCTCCTTGGCACCAGCCCTCTGTCCTCCTGGCTTGGTTTGCTGAGGAATCCTGACACAGGAGCCCTGCAGAGCTTGCTGAGAGCAGGTTGTGATGCAGGAGCATCACCCTCCCCCTGGCAGGGACAGACAGATGTTGCCAGCTGTGCCCCTGGTCGCTCAGCATTTCCCAAAGGCAGTGCTGATGTTGGAGTGCCAGCTGTGCTCAGTGTAACCCAGACAGATGAGATGACCTGGCTGGAGCTGCAGGGAGCTCACACAGGGACATTCTCTACTGGAAACATCCTCACCTCACCCAGCTCCAGCATTCTGGAAATGCAGCATGAGCTCTCTCATGCCAAAAGCCTCAAGGGTGTCTCCTCCCCACAGAGTGCTCTGGGTGCATCTACCTGGTTCCCTCCAGCCCTGCAGCCAGGCACAGGAGCAGAGAAACATGTCAAAAAAAGCTTTTGCAGGAGCTTGATGTCTTGAGTCTGCTTTTCCTGGACATGGCCAAGGTCTGTACAGGTGTGTGCCAGATGGGCATGGTTACTCTGGTGTGCTGACAAGCACAATATCTCCACCAGTTTTCTTGTTTTTCTTGGACAACCTTCTAGAGGATGCCTAAGATTTCTGCCATGTACTTCCTAAAATTCTGGAAAATTTGAAATTTCCCCCGCAGAATCCAGGAGAGGATGAGGATATTGCAGCTGGGCCTGGGTGTTGCTCTGCTGGAGTTGGAGGATTTTCTCCACTCTGTCAGATGGCTGGGGCTGGACAAGCAGAGCTGTGTGAGAAGGTTCAGTGCACCCTTGGGAAGTGGAGAGCTGCTCTTGGCAGGGCACAGCTGGCCCTGGGGGCTGTGGGCTGGGAGGAGAGGGATGCTCAGCCAGGAGCACAAAAATCTGCAACTCACAGGAAACAGGACAAGCTCCTGTGCAGCTCCTGCTGCAGCCCCTGGGCTCTTTTCTGGAAGTTGGGCTGCAGGGAGAGACAATTCTGGCAGAAGGAAAGCCAAAAGGTGCATGCACAAGCAGGAGAGCAATAATTCTTCTTGTGATGTGCTGGGAGCACCACGCTGAGGTCAATCCTCCACACTTCATCTCCAGACACAAAAATGAAGTGCAAGGTATTGAATTCAACATTCCTCTTCCTTCTTGGTCTTGGTTTGGTGGCAGACTTCAGGAGTAACATCCAGTCAAGCCTTTGCAGCTGGCTTTGTTTCCCAGACACTAGCACTTGCTTCAGAATTCTCTGTATGTCATATTCTGGAAAAAAAAAAAAAAAAATATATATATATATATATGCACACAAAAATAGATGTAGAGGCAAACAATTTGAATAAAAAATAAGCAGCATTGTCCTGTTTAAACCACAGAGAAAAAAAAGCTTCTACTTACATGTTTAATCTTCAGTTCCCAGCATATCAGAGATGCCTGGAAGAGAATTTAGATCTCATTGAGGTTTTGTGTATATGTTGTAAGAGACATACCAGGGATCTCTGTAAGTGTAGATAACTGTGTGTTTGCCAGCTTTAAACTCAGTGCATGAGCTATTACTGCTCATAAAGGAATATTCAGGGTCAGTATGGACAGACTTGCTTTCTTGTGAGTGTCCCACAGAGTATTCCTTCCCTTCCTGATGAGTACCTCTGGATGCATCCTGGGTTCCTTGGTCTCTTTTGCATAATTTGGCAATTACTCAATTACTTCAGACTTTAAAAGCAGACACTCTTTCTCCACAGCTTTCCAACCTCTTCTCTGAAACATTTCTTCCAGCCTGAGGGGCTGCTGACAGCTGCTGAATCCCTGCATTTCTTAGAAATTTATTGTAACAATTCACACTTTTTAGATCTCCTTCTGCACTTTTAAAAGACCTAAAGCTTCCAAACACACTTATTAAAATGGAACACTGACAACTCAGTGATTCACTTTCAAGTGCAGATCTCCCAAAAACAAACCTTAGGCTGCCAAATCCAGCCCTGCCTTGGCCAGCCTCTGACATTTTCACAAGAACACAACTGCCAAGATGTGTAAATTGAGTCACTTTATTCTTTGTCCCCTAGAGCTCAGATTCCGATTGCTCACTACATTTATTTGTAGGGCTCTCCTCTGGAAAAAAAAATATATATATAAAAAAAATAAGGATGAGCAACTCCCTCTTTTTTTAGCTGGTTCCCTTGTGTTTACTTGCTCCTGGCTGAACTGTCACATCAAAGAAATCCATAAACTGCCAGCAGGGATTCTTGCAGGAGAAACTGATGCAATTGGTGCTCTCCCAGGCTGAAATGGGGTCAGTTCTGTGGAAGGCTGTGCAATGGCACACGAGGAGGGGCCACAGCTCACTCTGGTGACACCAATGTAACCACAGACCCCTCCTGTCTCCTGGCTTAGGTCAGTGATTTTAGCACACATTCCCTCTCCACACCTGCTCTTTAAGATCCATGCTCCATCAAGGGTTTTCCCTTCTGTTGAGAAAAGAGAATTTTCTGATACTATTTTCACTGGAGCTGGCTGGTTAAAATTAGCCAGACTCCCACAAGCCATTTGGAAAGGTCAACAGAGTATTGATAAAATATATACATTGAACTTGAATAGTGCCTACCTGTAAAACTTTACCATATCTGCAAATAATGTGCTTGCATTGCTTTATCATCAAAATCAGCAGGCTAGCAATATTTTTATCTTTACAGCAAATTAATTTTATCCCTTGTAAGTCTCACGAAAAATTACCACGCCTGGTATTTTCCTTGTTGCCTAAGACAGGATATCTGAACTTCCCAAGATTTTGCATCTTAAAGTGGCTCGTGCAAGATTCAGCTGTGGCTCAGTCCTTTCTCCACCAGCTCTTGCAAAAAGCACCTGACATTTTCAGAGCACAGAAGTGACGTGGAAAGCTGAGCCCTGCTCTCAGGAATGCCTGGAGCATTATTCAGCTCTGATTCACCTCAATGCTCACACACCTGCAGCTCTCCTGTGCTCAGTGCAGGAGTTTTTCTGTGTCACACTGCAATTGCTCGTGGCCTGGTGGGTGCCATGGTAATTATTCCCTTCACCCTGCATTGTGACCTCCCTGGTGAATGGAGAGAGGCAGATTCAGCTCAAAGCTGGTTGTGGTTTGACAATATCTGTCAGCTCTGTCAGCCCTGGCTGTGCATTTCATGGGCCTGGGAGAAGACAGCCAGATGAGACTCACCCAAGCCAACATTTCAGTCTCCTTCACTGGATCTACAGGAATTCAAGTCCTGTTGTTGATTTGAATAACTCTCTGCTGAGAAATTGGGTAAGGCTGGGTCAGGGAGAGGCAAGACCTTGGCAGAGGTGAGACAAAGCTCGTTTTCAATAAATTCCTGCTTCTGACAGCAGCAGCCCAGAGCAGCAGCAGAGCCCCAGGGCAGGAGAGCTGCAGGCAGAGGATGCTGAACCCAGCCCTGGGAGGGGGCAGGCAGGGCAGAGCAGGCAGCTCCATGCTTGGTTTTCCAAAGAGCTTCCCAGGCTACAGCAAAAAAACACCCACATTTTGCTAATCCTACTGTCTTGCTCCCCAGTCCCACCAGTGCTAGGGATTTTTCTGGCTCACTCCCATAGTCAGGGTATTTTTCTGTGGTGGAAGGAAAGGCAGAGCATCACACTTACCCCAGAAGCTGCAGTTTTCCACACTGTGCAGCCCAGAGCCCAAGAGAAGGAGCAGACAGGAGTCCTCCTGCCACTGGAGCGTGGTCTGGGGAGGAGAGGAGCAGACAGAAATACTGCTCAGGCTCCTCTTCAGCAGACTGGTGTGGTGTCCAAACAGCTCCTGTAAGCAGGGCTCAGTTAAACAGATCCCAGAGCCTGCCTAGGGGAGAGCAGAACTCCTCTTGGCCCTGATGTGCCCCAAGAGCCACAATCAAAGCCTGGATTATCAAACCAGGGTCTTTGTGACTGGGCTGTCTAGTCTGACAGAAATTCTGTCCCCTGCTCCTATTGTTCTTTGATCTTGGCCCGCCTGGAAATTTCTTTTTATTTTATTTTTTTGTTTCCCTTGCTGATTGCACCATCATTCTATTACTGAGCTCATTGCTGAGTGAGGTTTTCCTGGGCACAGCTGCACAGGGGTGTAAATAAATTCTCAGAGCAGTTCTCACCTCTGTGCTGGCACAGCCCCACCCCAGAAAGCCAAGGGGCACCAGGACCCTCATCAAACCTTTCTGCTTTAAACCCCTGCACCTGGGCACCTGGCAGCTCTGCATACCACTGCTGCTGCCTCACTCTCTGATTTAGAGTCTCAGGGTGAATATTTACACTCATTCAGGAAGAGCACAAGGACGTATTTGTATTTTTTTTTCACCCAGAAGTGCTCAGCCTCCTCTCTCAGTGTGGCTCTGCCTTCTGCCTGTTGCTTGTTCTGCATTCACATTCCACCCTCTGCCCACTGCTGACCCGTGCCTAACCTCTGCATCATCACCATCTCTCAGCTGAGAAACAGGAAATATTTGCTTGAATTCATTTAATTAGGGGCCTTGATTTATGGGCTGGCAGTTCAAGCAGCCCCTCAGCAGCTCCTAAGAGCTGCTGCTGGGCAAGATGTGCCCGTTGGTTCAGGGCCATCCAGTTTGGAGGGAGCCAGGCACTCCACCTCATGCATCAGGGGCACTTCACTTTGAGGAGTGAACCTGAAACACAGTTTTATGGGGAAATCTCATCTTGTCAAATGAGATCTGTCAAATCTCTGTCAGGGAAAAAAAAAAAACAACCCACCCCACACCCACAGTTTCATTCTCATTTCTGCATTAAATGCCAAGCAAGGGTAGGAAAGTAAATGTCTGCACCCTGTACATTTTGTGCTCCCCTTTCCTGCTGATACACTGAATTATGGGATGGATGGAATACATGGTCTCTACTTGACTGTTTTAAACACAACTCCTGAGCTGGGAGCTGCTTCCAGAACAGTCCCTGCAGTGTGCTGTGAGATGCACAGGAGTCAGGAACAACTTCAGCTCCTCATTTTCAGAGGGAGCTTGCCCAACACATCCTTTGCCAGGATGAAAAACAAAAGGAAGGAAAACCTGGAAGGGGCTGGGTGGTGACACAAGCAGCACAGGATGAAGCTCCACCTCCACTCTGGTGATTCCTCAGTCATTAAGCCAGTCAGGGTTACACTTAATAAAGCCCAGCAGGAAGAAGTCAAGCACTGTAATCCCATTTTTCCTTCTGCACAGCTCCCCTGTGCCCCTCACTGCTCCCCCAGGGCAGGAGCAGGGTGAGGTGGGGTTGCTGGTATGGGAAAGGCACAGACAGCTGTGGGAACACTCATCCTCACATCTGCAGAGGCCAAGGCTGGGGCAGAACCCTCTGCTGCTGCCAAGCCCCTAAGCAGGGCTGGGGAGAGCCCAGCAACAGAAAATCCAGCACATGTCAGAGCTCACTCAGGAACAAGATGAGATTCCAGAAGCTCCAGCACAACCCTGGAGGGACACAAGCCACTCTAAATGAATCAGATGATTTTGAAAGGTCTGAATTTTAAAAATCCCAAACTGTAATGACACATTTACAGGCAAGATACATCCTGAAAAATCTGAAAGCAGAAAGACACGCAAACTTTGGGATGGGGACTATTATCCTTGTAGAAGTGGAAATAATAGCACCCCTATGCCCAGTGGGAAATAAAACATCATGGAGCAAGGCACCAAGAGGCCACAGTGCCCTGGCTGAGCAGGGCAGTGAGAGAGATGAAGGAAAAGGTCACTGGGTATGAATAGAAACATCTGAGCAGGGCAGTGAGAGAGATGAAGGAAAAGGTCACTGGGTATGAATAGAAACATCTGAGCACCCTGAGGGGTTCATCATTTGCTAACCAAACAGAGATGCTGGAAGAATGGATACTGGAGAAAACAGGGGCAGAGAAACAGAGCAGCAGGAGAAAAAACAGAGTGGCTGAGCAATTCTCCTTACAGCTAAAAGCCTGGAGGGGAAGGGGAGGTTGTGCAGCTTTCAACTCACAAAAAACTGAATCAACTTGCCTTTTTTAATGCAGTCCTTAGCTCTTGGAGCCATTCATATTTCTCCCTCTCTTTTTTTTTCAGCTGGTCTCCCATTTATCAATGAGTTTGTACAGTATGTGAACGGTGCTGAAGCCATCCACAGGTTCTGCATTTCTGGGGGTGCAGAGAAGGCAGGCACAGCCATGGATGCACAGACCCAGCAGTGTGCCAGGCACCAAGGTGGCCCCAGGTCTCTTGGGGAATGCAGAGAGAGCTTTTCAGCCAAGCCTCCTGGCTGCCACCCTCTGATCCACCAGGGGAGATGCCAGGCAGAGCCCCAGCCCCAGCCCTGGCTCTGGGCAGGATCCTGGTGCTCCCTGAGTGGCACCTGCTGTCCCACCTGCCCTCTCCACCTGGGGGAAACAGAACAGGTACAACGTGTTCAGAAAGTCGTGTGGAAGCAAATCTTAGGATGGAGAAATGTAAGAATCTTATCTTAAAGATAAGAAACAATGGGGCTGTGAGCTGTGTGAAGACTGGTTTGAGGAAAATATGTTAAATAAAATAGTAGAAATATGTAAGTGTACTAATGTCAGTTTGTTTCTCATTTAAATATATACATCCAGAGGCCTCTGGCCTCTTAAAGGATATTATCTATGACCACACACATTCAGAGATGACTGACTCAATGTTTTTAAATGTTTGCTTTCCAGGAGGTCTCGTTTTCTCTCTCTCAAGAAACAAGGCACACGTACAAACAAAACTGTCCCACATAAATTACAGTGAAGTTGCTTGTTTTGTTTTTATGTAAGGAATCAGCTCACATGCTCACTCCTTATGCAAAAAAAGAGAGGTGTGCACATGTCAAAGATTTCCAAGATGAGCATCCTGCAGGAAAACCTTTCACCTGGGAAGCAGCAGGAGTCAGAGCAGACCAGACTCCTGTTGGCTCTGCTCTTTCTCTTTTCTCCCTGTGCAGCAGTTGGGCACTTGGCTAAACTACTTTGACTCTCAAAATCTGTGCAGTAATTGACTGAATTCTAACTTGTTATCAGGGGAGGGCTGGATGGAATGGATCCACAAAAACAGGGATGCACTGCTGGATGGGACTTGCAGAGACATTCCCTGGGGAAAAGTGTCCTGGAGCTGGGTCATGGCTCAGGTCCCTTCCAACCAAACCACCCCTTGATTCTGTCATCTGTGTGCCAAGAATTCAGAACTTTGCAGCAACACTGATGAATAAATGAAATAAAAATCAATCTGGCTTTGCACAGGGCAGACCCTCAAGCACAGAAAGGGCTCTGCAGCAACAAAAACTTCCAGTCTCTAGAACTGGATTTTGTTTGCTCTCTGTCCCAGCTACTGACTGGATGCCTTGACAACACAACAAACCTTGATTTCATTTTGAAGGTTTAGCATTTCATACAACAATAACCAGATCACTCCCCCTGATACACAGAAAAACAAAATTGCTCAGAGGAAAAATCCCATTTCTATTGTTTGGCACCAATTACTCACCACGTGAATTACTCTGGAAAGCCTCAAAGCTCAAAACCCAGAATGTTCATCAGTATCTGTGAAATTATTCCACAGGTATCAATTAGCTGGTTCGAGAGACAAGTTGAACTGGTGATTTCCTCCCCCAGTGAAGCCCAGGAACCTTTTGTCCTGACATTCATGAAACACAACCTACACTTAAAATGCAAAGAAAGACAGGAAAACAAAGCATACAACAGGAAATCAGGGCACTGGGATCTGTGGGGACAGGAGAGCAAGAACCTGCAGAATCAACTTGGATTGAAAAGCCCAAGATTCTCCTGAGGTGGAGAGTGACAGCTCCTACAAAGTTTTAAAATGGAACCCAGCAGAGAGATCCAGCATTTGTGCACACAGATAAGCAGATGGTTGTGAACTATCCACCTTCTGGCTCTAAAAAAACCACACCTCCCTTCTGGTATCTATTAAATAAAATTTCTCTTACAAACCCAACACCTAAGGCTCCACTCCACTAGATTTCTGTAGCAGACCCTGGATTCTTTGGGGAATTCTCATGAGGCCATGGAGATGTAGGGAAATGCATCAACACAAAAATCCCATCTGGGAAAAGTTGATTAAAGGAGTGGGAGCCTAAGCTGCCCACACACTATGGCTGTACCCACCAATATCCTGTTTGCAACTTGTAGCATCAAATGATTCACACGTTTTAATAATTGGCTTCCAAGCCTATATTACAAACTGTTTCTACAAACTTGCAGGATGTGCTAGATAATCACTTTTAACTGTTTTATAAATGAAAGCTTAACAGCAACTCTGATCTTTAATTTTTACACACTAATAATAACACTATAAAACTATGATTGTTTTAGGGACCATGATTCCAAACAAAGTCCAGGACTGAACTCCAGGGTTTGTGTTTCTATTCCCCAAATGCTAAGAACAATTTTTTCCCCCGTGTTGTCTGAAACAAGCAGATTTTTCCTGCCTTCCATCAAGGCAGTCTGAGGGCTCAGAGAGGAAGAGATGGATTAAATATTGACTGGAACACTTCAAGGCCTTCAGGAAGAAACACAAATGCCAGGTGCTGACCAAAGATTCCAAAAACCTATAACAAGTACACAACACAACTGAAGTATTTCAGAGCCTCCTGCCCTTGGACAGATGTTGCAATCATGTTCCATTTTTCTGTTTCCAACACTCACATCCTTGTCCTTTGGACATTGCTCATCTCAGGCTCGTGCTTCTATCTGCTGTTTGCAGCAAGTCTCCAAGGCAACCACAGGGTTGGGCAAATAGTTTCACTTTGTGCAAGATAATAGGCAATTCCAAACATCTATTTTTTCGAAGCAAACTGAAGCCATCTACACATCAAACACTGCAGCTGAGGAAGAGCCCAAGAAAAACCAACCAGCGTGGCCAGTGAGACAAAAACAACTGACCCCAGAGTGCTGGAGCTGCCAGCAGCTCCCAGGTCAGGGCTGGGGTTCAGGGTGTGCAAAGCACAGCCTGTGCCAAACATCCTCCCACTGCAGCACAGGGGGAGCAGAGGCTGATGGGCTGGGGGTTATTGCCAGGGAATACACAGAGAGGAAACCCCCAGCCCCAGGAGAGCCCCTGGCACCCCCAAACACAGCAGGAGCCTCTGCCAGCCCCAGGGCTCGGAGCCAGAGACCCCTCAGATAAAGATAAAGATAAGATAAAGAAAATGAAAACGATAAAGATAATGAAAATGATAATGATAATGAACGCTCCCATCCCCACAGCTCTGAGAGGGGCCCTGCTCTCCCCTCTACACAAGCCCAAAATCAAGAGCCTCACCCTGCCAAGGCAGGGGCACCCATCAGTGCTCAAGGACAGACACAGACTAGAGACATTCCTGAGCTTGGCACACTGAGGTTCACCCCCCAGCAAGGACAAGGGATCTGCCTGCTGTCCTTGTGGATGGGGGGAAGCAGAGGAAATCACCATCTCACTGACCAAACTCCATTTATGTGCCACAAGAAGAGCAGCTCTGCCCCAAAATTCCCAGTTATTCTACAATTGCCGGAAGATCAGAAAGCAGAATTAGACTAAGGCTCTCAGGGCCCTAAAAAATGAACATTTAAGGGTTCATCATGTGCCTGGGGCCCTGCAGAGAGACCTGGCAGCAGCAGCACAGAGCTCAGGAGGCTGAAAGCAGCAGGGTGGTGCCAGCACCCATCTCCTGGTGCAGCACTGCAGAGGATGCTGATGGCAGCACCTGCCAGAGATTGCAGGGCTGGAACCCATCCACAGGCTTTGGATTCACAGTCCCAACACAGCCTCCTGCTCAGCAGCCCCCCTGCTGCCCAAATTCCAGTGAGCACCCTGCTTTCTGCATTTGTCCCCTGTGTAGCCATAATGTCTCCAGCCAATATTGCTGCCCTGAGCTCCTCTGCACGAGATTGTGTGAAGGAAAGGGATAGTTTATTTAAAAAAATAAAAACAAGTCCAAGTTGATGGGCATGTTTAGCTTGGAGAAAGGGGTGCTTGCTGTGCCTCACAGCCTGCAGGGCAGTTTTGTCCCTTGACCCACACTCACAGCAGTGCCTGGGTGAAACCCCACACACTCTCCACTCTGGGGCAGAGCAGCCCAAACCAGAGCCCTGCTCAGCCCTGCACATGCTCCAGGACTTGGACCTGCAGCACCTCACCCACTGGACCTGGCTCAGTCCCAGACATTTTCCTCCATTTCAGCATTTCCCTGCCTTCTGTGTACTCAGGTGCTACCAATTTCCAACTCAGCTGGTGCCTGTGCTTAGAGCTGAGCCAGTGATCCCAGAAATATCTGAGAAAGAGGACAGCAGCAGCTTTGGAGCCAGCTGCAACGCTGTGAGTGAACCCTGGGGGCCCCACAAGAGATGCCATTGTCTCTGAGCTCCAGCAGTCTGAAACCAAACACAGGATGCCCCAGGGTGTGCAGAGCACACACAGGTCCCTCAGCCCACAGCAACAACACTGGGGGACCAGCAGCACAGACTGCACCACCAGTGGTTGTCCCTCACACAGGGGGAGCCCAGAACCCCTGGAAACCTCTTGCGCATCAAGTGGTGAACACACGTCCTACTCTGTCTCCCCCTCCCACAAAAGAGGCACCAAGGGGGCAAACTGACCTTTTCTCATTAAACTTCACTGTGCCTGGAGGTGCAAGAGCAGAGGCAGGGCCTGGGTTCTGCCAGAAGCTTCTCAAAGCATCACCACTTAGCACATTGAACTGCTCCTCCTGCAGTGGGGCAGGGCCCACAGAGCCCAGAGCCAGGGGAGCCCTGCACAGCTCCATGCAGATGGAAGAGAAATCCATGGATGCACTGTCTGATCCAGCAGCACAGATTGCTCCATCCCACAGGGATGCTCAGCATGTTCTACACACCTGGCACCCTGCTGTCCCCTCCATGGTGCACCAAGAGCTCCACACTGATGGGGAGTCTCACAAACACCCAGAACACCCAGCCCCCAGAATACCTGGGCAGCAGGCATGGCTCCAGGGGCTGCTGAGGAGCTGCACTCCAGCTGTGCTCACTGAACCCCACAGGAGTGCTGGAGAGCTCCAGCAGTGCTCCAACCTGCCCCAGGACTCTGGAACACGTGGTGGGACAGGAGCCACTTTGGGACACCAGCAGCACTGAGGTGTCACATCCAGTGGGATGGTTTGGTGCCACATCCAGTGGGATGGTTTGGTGCCACAAGGAGCACCAGGCTGTGCTGACACCATTGTGTTAATGAGAGTTTGAAAAACCAGAGCAAGTCCAGGCTCTGCTGCTGGTTACAAATCCTGCAGTCTGCAGAGCAGAGGGGTTGGTAAGAGAAGAGCAGATTGTCACAGTCACACTGATAGCACACTCTAGATAATGGCTGTAATGGGAATAACCCATCCTTAGCTGATTCCCCACTCTGCAATTCCCTCACCCCACAGCACAAACATTTCCTTGCTGCAGGCTCCTGAGGACATCTCCAGACCAGGGGCTGTGCAGGGGGCTCCTGTTGCTCGGGTCTGGATAATTCCCAGCCACTCTTGCAGAGTCCAGGTGGGATTGTGCATGATCCTCCCCCCACACACACTGGTTTTCTTTCAGGAAGATACCTGGTGGGTGAACAGAGAAGGAGCTCTAACAGGTGAGAGAATTGTCTTCTCACCTTATACAGCACCTGAGCCACAAGCAGCTGAGAGCACAAATCCATCTTAATTTCCTGCTGCCAACCCCCTGCTCTTGTAGCTGCAGACACTTGGTTAGAATAATTCTGCTCTCTGGTAAGCTGGAGCTGTGCCACTGTAAAATCCTTGCATTTCCTGGAAGCTCAGAGTTAGCAAACATTCCTGAGGGTATGTGACATGAAACCACCCCTGGACCTGTATCTCCATTCAGATACACACGTGTATAAATTTAAATATAAATGTCCACGTGTCCTCCTGTGGAGTCTCCCTCTGAAATGAAGAAACCAGCCAGTTTTGAGGAAAACAATGTGTGTGCAGGTGACTTCTGTAGCCACAGTTGGAGCCATTATTCATGGCAGCTTTTTTACAAATATTTACCTTTTCTCTGGACCCTGCAGCAGCACAAACAGGAACCTGTGACTGTTCTTGGAGCAGGCAATGAATGCACAAACTTCTCACCAGCCTGGGAGGTGGTGCACAATGAATGTACTGGTTTGCTTGCTATCTCACTCCCTGTACCCCTGTTTCTCTGGAGTACTTGGAATTAGGAAAAAAGAAAAAAAGGCAAAAAAACCAAAACCAACTAAAAAAAAAAATTCTTAAGAGATTTGAGGAAGAAACAAAGAGCAGCAGAGGAGACACTCTCCAGTTTGTTGTCAAGAGAGCTGGGGTCAAAAATAAAGGTGACAAATCCTGAACAGAAGCACAGGGAGACAAATGCACTCCAAGGGAGGTCAATATTCAGCAGAGCACAGCCCAGCACTGCTGCAGCTGGGGCTGCTGCACACCTACACTGATTCCTATTGGAAAAAGGGCTGCTCTTGAAAAGCCCCTTCTGTGCCTCTGAAGAATGGAATTATTGGCACGTCCTGTTAGAATGAAACAGAGGTGTCATTGTCACAGAGCTGCTTAAAAAAAATAATTCCTAGACTGAAAGGAAAACAGCTGGAGTCACAGCTGGACCAAGAGCAACCAAAGCTCTTGGGCTTCATCCACTGCAGCAGGAGGTGAATTGAAACAAACTTCCCATTCCAGAGAGCTCTGGCAATCTCCTGGGAACTGTCCTCACCTCCAAAGCTAGAAATGAATAAATAGATAAATAAATAAATCAATAACAGCAGCAAGCCCAGACCTCCCACACCATCTCATCTGACATAACAGTCCACACTTGGGTGGCCCAATTTGTAAACCAGCCTTAGTTTTTATGGCAGTAGAAAACACTAAAACCATGCTCATGAAAACTGGATATAGCTCCCAAAAAGATGGGAAAAAGAAACAGAACATGAGCAAGAGTGAAAGCAAGAGCAGCACTCAAGAAAGAAGGAGCTGAATGTAAGAAGGCATTTAAATTTTAACTTGGCAGAGTTTAAATTTTAAATTTTAACTGTGGGCAGAGGGGCATAGCCCACTGCATTTTTATTCTTTTTGGCACTTTCTCCTATTTTTTGAAGCATCCAAGCCTACAGTAATATTGGCCAGGACATTCTCCTGGAATTTTTGCAATCTGTGCCACACTCTGGACAAAGCCCAGGACACAGGCAGGCCCTACACACTCACTTCCCTGCTGATGTTTCACAGACTACTGGTGATACATTTGAAAATTAATAAATCATACACTGCTTTAGGATCCAAAACTGGTAATATCCCTCTTTCAAGCCTCCTGAAAGAGCTCCCTGGAGCACATTTATCACTGCAGGGCTGCAGCTCCCCTCCCACTGCCATGGTGCACAGCTAAAAACTGTCACACCACGGACCAAAACCTAACCCCAGAGCATTGCAGAGGGGGGATGAAGTCACTCAGATCAAACAGGAACAACAGATTTCATGTTCAGACCCTGACTTGCAAATTAAGCTGGATTTACAGGAGCAGCCCTTAGGCTCACACAGAGCTCATCTCTCACATAACTCACGTGAGACTAAATGCCATGAGCCAATTGCACCTTTTCTGTGCCCCTGCTCTGGAATAAACCTTCTCTACTTTTGCTTTCAGCTGCTTAAACTCACCATCTATCAGAGACAGAATCCTGGAGGATCTCACTCCCATCTCCCCTTCCACACCCACACCAGCCTGCTGTGAAAACCCTGCTGCTCCCCAGGTGCTGCCCATCCAAAGGCTCATTTCAGATCAGCTCTCAGGTGCCTATGAAAAAAAGCCTCTCCTCCACACAAATTCCCAAAAAACCCCACCTGGTTACAATCATATCAGCTGTAATTAAGAAAATTACATCATTCAAAAGCTTACATAAAACATCACTAATGAAGCTGCACAGAAAAAAAAAAAATCATCAAAATGAAACTTCTGGTATTCCACCAGAAAAATAAGTATTTTCTATCCAAGACATCACATCATGCCATCTCCTTGATTTAGAAGCATTAATCTTTTCCTTTTTACAGAACAATGGCTTTACCCTCTGGAAAACAGAGAAATCAGGAAAACCATGGACTCTGACCAGCAAGGCTCACACTCAGCTAGGGGCTGACAGTCTGACACACAGCTGCAGCTCGTGGCTCTCTGAAAGCAACTCAGCAGAGATGGAGAAAGGAAAGCTGCAGTAAATGAGGTTTGCATGGCAAGAGGCTGCACAGCTCATTAGGCAGCTGTGGGCACACAATCCTGAAAACACTGTGTTACACTGCTACCCTTAATTCATCATATTTAGGAACAGACCTGTTCCAACAGCACCCAGTAATACCTAGGATGGCTACACTAAACTACAGCCTTTAAAAAAAAACCCAAACCAAAACAAAACCCATAAGTTAAAAAAATCCCAAACAAACCCACAGCCCCTTAATAAATAAGGATTATGAAAAGTCAAACCTACAGGATTTGGTTTTCCTTTGTAGCGCTGTTGACTCTCCTGCAGTGTGAAGTTTTCAACTGAATTATTTTTCAATTTCTCATGGATTTTCTGAATTTCTCCACATTATGACATACATAAGATGCTGCTTTAAACCAAAATGCTGAAAAGCCACTGATAAGCACAGCGAACGTGTTCTGCATAGATCATGGGTACATGTTTAGTATTAGGTGTAAATCAACACAGAATATCCTGTTCTCTACTCTATTACATATTCTACAGAGACCCACACCTTTCACTGTTGGCAGTTTTAAGCTCCTCACAGAGCAGCATGCTCCAGTGTAGCTTCTCTTTTGCAGCCTGCCTTCAAACCTTCCTTGACCCTGTGGTTTTTGCTGTACCACAGGCAGCTGCAATTTCCAGTTTCCATATTTTCCTGGTGTGTCACCAGCAGGAGCAGCCTGCTGGTCATGACTACATGCACTCTTACTCATGCATGAGAGCCTGCTGCCTCCCATGCACACACACACTCCAGCCTAAGCCTAGTTCATCTATCACTGTCTCAGGGCTGGAAAACAAAGCCTCAGCTGAAAAAAATCTCACAAAATTTTTCCTTTGGCATAATCATCTCCAAGGCAGCTGCCTGATAAAGCAGGCTTAGCACAGTGAACAGTTTGTTCATTTAGAAATCCTGGTGCAGCTAACCCCAGCACCAGCCCCAGACATGCTGTACTCTGTGCTGCTAAAACAGGACTTTGGATAACTTGTGTTTACTGAAGGACTGCCTCAGGCATCAGCCCCTGATTTCTCATGGAACCTTGCTAATAATAGTGAGCAGCTCCAGAGGGCTGCAGTCATTTGGGGTCGTTTATCTAACAGCATTAAACACAGCAGGAATGCAGCAAAACCAGTGATCCTGCCAGATCCCAAAGTTCATGCCGAGGTAACTGAGGGTCCCCTGACTAGCAGCACAAACAGGAGGCAGAATGAGGCATTAACAGCTGGACAAGTTGCCTTTTCAATGTGGCTTGTGGGCACATTTCCCCCTTAGTGATGTGGAGGGGCAATTTCTCCAGTGATGGAATCAGAGATTTCTTTAGTCTGCAGACCTTTCCTGTTCCCTCCTTGACCTCTAAAGGTGTTCTATTTAAAAAAAAAAATCTGTGCATCCAAACAAGACATCCCATGTGCTATGGTGCTACACATTAGAAGTACAAGCTGACTGGACTCTCAGAAAAAACTGAGCCTGCCTGCATAACAAGCACAAAGGGATCCTCATCTTTATCCCAGCCACCTTCCAGTCTGGTGTCCTGTCCTCTCTCAGACACACCTGGCTGGAGAAAAGCCCTGGTGCCACTGCAGGAAATCCACTGCGTGGAATTCACATTGTGCACCACTGTAAGACCCTGGGGAAATCCACTCACTCAGACCCAGATGAACTGACACAAGAGACCCATCTTCAGAGACTTCCCAACAAATCCACCCCAGAGCACTCAGATGATTTCACATGAATTCTCTCAGGTAGGATCAAGTTAACCTCAACAGTTAGGAGAGCTGCTCTCGTGTACAGCAGACACACTTTGGATCTCTCTCTTGGAAAAAGACCTAAGTTTCTGCAGTCAATTCTTGATAAAACTCATCTGAACAGCAAACAGAAGTACACATTGATGGTCAGCATTAATCAGCAGAATTCAAGTTTCAAGCAGTTATGGACATGAAGAAGGCTGTAAGGAGCATTTTCCTTCCCTCCTCCTTTCTCCCCATTCCTGGTTGGTGATGTTAATCTCAGGACCAAATCCCATCAACTTTGGCAACTTGTACCAGGAGAAGGTACAAACCCACTGCCAGTCAGTTCAATAAACACGCAGGAATTAACAGAACCCACATTTCCTGCCCCTTTTCTCTTAAAAAAAAAACCCAAACAAACCAAGAAAAAAGCCCCAAAATAAAACCAATCAGCACAGCCTCTTTTGTGGTATGACCATAAAAAAACCCCCAAACTGAAGCCAATTTATCTTCAAAGGAGGAAACAGGAAGAAAGTGCACACAAGAACAGAAGGATATGTTGACTTTTGGATTTATCCTTTTAAAATACACAATCACTCAGAACACACATCATCTGTCCCACTGACAGCTAAAACTTTGTCCCTTGTTATAAAAGAAACTGATGAAGTGCAGATGGCAGCTTGTGTACTGAGTTGGCTGCTCCATAAACTGTAATTATGGTGGATATGAAATGGATCACCTCATCCATCTGGAAGAAAAAATGGGATTATCACTTGGAAATTTATTTTTCTTTATACGACTGCAAAATCTCTTGCCTGTCGCTACTCTTTGGCACGGCTCGAGTTGAACAATGAAATGTGAAAGAATGCAGAGTTCACATTATCTTGTATTTACAAAAGTGATAAATTAACCACTGGAAAGATAAAACCTACCAAGAAACCATTCCTCCTCACTGACCTCATGCTTAGGCACTGCTTGGAATGAAATCAGCTTTGGAAAAAGTTATCCATAATTGAACACAAACGGTGACCATGCACAAAAAAGATACACCAATAACTGACTTACAATTTCAAGAGTTTCCTAAGCTCCATGAAAGCCTGAACCTTTCCTAAGCATGCAGCCAGAATCTAGTAACACACCCAGCACCACTTGCCAGATGACTGTCGTGTGTACAGCACACACCAACCAGTGGATTTGGTTGTTAAAAGAAAAAAGGAATAAGAAAAACACGCTCCTGTTGGCTGTGCAAAGCACAGAGCACCAGATCTCACTGTCAAGTCGACAGGACAGCCTAGGAAACACTCAGAGGACCATGGAACACACATTATTGTGACTCAAATCCCCCTCAGCATCTGTGTGCTCACCCTCAGGCATTTCAGGGATGAATCTGAAACAGCAACCCAAGTTACAGAACTCAAACCCCAAAGAGAAGGAAAAAACAACTTGCACTGTAGAGTACAAACAAGACAATCTGATTTCTTCTGCAGCTCCTGATGAGCACCTTGCTAATACCAAAAAACCCTCAAAACCACATGGATCACTTGAAAACAACTTATCTTGCACAAATGTGGGGAAAAAATCTATTGCTGCAAAAAATCCCCCAGAACATCTCAGCCCAGTTTCCAACTGTGACTCATTTACCCCTATCCCATTATTATTTCTAGATTCATAACCATCCCTTGCCTTTGTCATGGTGGCAGAACAATTAAATAAATCCTGCATTTCTGCTTTGGCAGTGTTTTGCCATCCATTCTGAATGACTACTGGGTTGAACAACACTGAACTTGGCCCAACAAATTCTTACACAGCTGAGATGTTTGCCAACACCCCCCCCCAAACACATCCCCCATCAAATGAAGAACGGGACCTGCAGGCAGAGAAGAGAGGCTGTGTAAGAAACCTCCCTCTCCTCACCTTTGCCTTGCCATAGCAAGATTTAAGTCTAGACTGAAGGGTTGCCTTGGCGTCACACTCACCTGCCATTGGTGTGATGTATTTTCAGCCTTCATTGCTGCCTAGAAACTGGAAAGTATCACCCAAGTGCACACAGCACTGAGCTCTGCCTGACAGAGCAAAGAGCCCAAGCCCAACCAGGAGTGCAGCAGAAACCTGGCAAGGGCATCACTGCAATCCCAGAGAGTCACAGAGGCTGGAGAGGAACTGGCCACTGCTGAGTGAGGGAATGGCAGCACCCAAAGGGTGTGGGATGAGAGAAGGCTCAGGGTCTGCAGCTCCTGGGGGAAGTGCAGGGCACAGCTCACCCACTGCTGAGTCCTTCCTCATGTAGCCAGGCAGGAGTTTTGGAGGTGTCAGCTGGAATTTCAGGCTTCAAGCACAGGCAAGGGAGACACTGCACAGGACAGAGCCATGGAATAGGGTTGGAAAAGATCTCCAAGACCCAGCTGTTACCCCAGCAATGCCTTGTTCATCACCAAACCCTCTCCCCAGGGAACACATCCACGTTTCTGGAACACTTCCAGGGATGTGCCTCACCCACCTCCCTGCTCACTGCATTATCCTGCACCACTCCTGGGCCATGCACACCAACTCCTTCCTCACTGGGAACAGAACCAGTCTCAGCAGC
Source organism: Chamaetylas fuelleborni (assembly GCA_025629985.1). NCBI lineage: Eukaryota > Metazoa > Chordata > Aves > Passeriformes > Muscicapidae > Chamaetylas > Chamaetylas fuelleborni. The sequence goes on along the minus strand of JAOTBB010000883.1, from coordinate 70,614,360 downwards.
TCACCCACTGAAGGATCAAGGCTATGTAGGTCACTGCTGCAAAACACGAGATGCACAGCAAAGTGCTGGGGCATCAAAAGCCATTGGAGACATCAGACCAGTCCAGAAATACAGCAGAGAGCAAACCAAGGAACACCACTTTTTGGAAGAAGGTTGGGTTTTTTTTTGGTTTTTTTTTCCCCTCCCCCCAGAGTTCTACAAGTACTACTACACAATTCCAAGGGCAACTGCAGCTGGGAATTTTTTAAGTTTGTTTTAATCCTGCCTTGTACATGGCTACCCATCTTACAGACAGTAAGTTCATTTTCCTGTGAAAGGGTTACTCAGATACAGAAGAAACCATGGTTCTGATTCCAGCAGCATTTCTGGTGAAGTGGATAGTCATGTGAAAAGCTTTGCAATTTACAGGAACATAAAAGTTGTTTGGTTTGGGTCTGTTTGCTTTTAGCTCATGCTGAAATTGCCCAATTTTTCATTTCAGGAAGGAAAAAAGCCCAAACACCAATAATCTGACTACCTAAACAATTTACATTTGATATGCAACCTACTTGACCAGAAGATACAGAACTCCTGCTGTGCCCTTTAGGAAAATGATCAGGCAGTCAAATGTGCCATCTTGGGCATCACTGGCAAAGAAAAGGCAATCAGAGAGGAAAGGGCCCAAGCACCACAATTACCCAGACACACTTGACAAATGTGACCGTGTCCAATCTTTTCAGTACTTGGGTAATGACATAACTTCAAGAATTTTCAGTCTTAGGGATCAGTTTTATTTAAAGGTAAGGCAGTTTCTCTTCTCTGCAACATCTGAGAGACACAGAGCAAGGAGAAAAGCAGAGGAGAGCTGGAGTGAATTAATAGACAACTGCATCCTGCATCAACAAACCCAAGTGCACCCAAGGAGGCTGGCTCAGAAAAAGCAACCAAACATTGCAGCAGTCCCAGCACCAAGTGACACATTCATTTCTGCACTTTAGTGTGGTAGGCTGCTGCCACCTTTTGGTTACAGACTCTTGTGAAGTCAGATTGGATCCTAAAACACACACAGTGGAAATGTACTGTGATGAGTGGGATCTGAGCACCTGGGAGAACAGTGGGGTGGGACAGGAACATCATTTGTACTTTCTGTGAACTGCACAGTGTGTGGCTGCATGTCTTGGTATTTACTGTCTTCCAGCTTAAAATACCTTTGAATCTCCCACTGCTGAAATCAGCTCCCACTGCAACGCATGCAATACTTACTAAATGACGAAATACTTTCTATGGTTAAAATTAACAAATATTTTAGCCAAGAAGAAAAAAAAAATAAAAGGGGTCCAAGGAGATAAATCCATCAGTAACTACTATGAGCAGTTTGCACAGATTGTAGTGATCACCCAGATGAGGCATCAGCCAAGGTAAGTTTTGTTTGCACCTTTCCTCCACAGCAATTCACTTCTGAGCAGGAAGAAACGCAGTTCAGTTTAAGACAGAGGCCACCTTTTATCCACAAACCAGCTCTCTGAAATTTCTACAACATACACACAACAGTTACCTGCAGCTGCCCATTTGTAACTAGTCAGTGAGGTGTAAAACACACCAAGAACTACCACCATCACGGATTTGACCTGTTACACCTCCAGCAGCAAATCCATCCAGCTCTGCCCATGAGCAAAATCCACACTCTGAGCTCTGACTGCAACATAAATCTTCAGTCCCAAATCCACGACCAACTCTCAACAGCTGTAGAAAGAACAGCTACAACAAAACCGAGAGATGAGCACAGGAGCATTAAAAAGCCCTCAGATCTGTGATCCTCCTTTCCTGAGGCACACACCCCCAGCAAATGTGACCTGACTGAGGCACACAGAGCCTGGGGAGCGAGGACACAGAATCCGTGGGTGACTGCACAGCACAAGGGAAAGGCAGCACCCCCACAGGATGGCTCAGAGGACAGAGGCAGAGGACAATTTCAATAAGTAATTACACCTGAACTTGCTCACTGGCAGCAGAATGTCTCCTGACATCCTTTTCTGCTTTGCCACCTCCTCACTTGTTTAAAAAGAAAGAATCCAGCTGCAGGCAACTGCTAATTAAATACTTGGGCTTTCAGCTACAGTTGTTATATGCACACATCTGCTCTGCAATAAACAGTTTTAAGTGTAATTGACTTATTTTCCAGGATATATTCTAGGAAAGAGTATTTTTGACGTGAAAGAAAAAGCAAGCAGGGTCCAAGCCCCTGCCTCCTATTTACTAGAAAGTAAAAGCTGCAGTGTTTAAAATTAGAACTGCTTAAAATGGTTTTATTGCTTAGGGGCAGTCTTGAATCTCACATTCCAAGCCTTTGCTCCCAAAACAATACATTTACTAAATGTTTGGCCTTGAAATTCTGTAAATGCAAACACGTATTTCAGTGCCTAGACACGTTTAAGTGGCTCACGTTGAGCATTTTGGCTTAAAGGAATCGGGGGCAACATCATGTTCCATTGCCTGTGATTTCACAAGCTGTGTTCCAGACAGCAGATCTGAACAGAGGCAGACAAGGCAAATATCTGTAAGGACATCCTCCTAAAGTCACCCTCCACATGTCTGCAAATCCCACGGAGCCACAGGAGCTCAGACTCCATGCTCATGGATGAAACAAGCCAAAAACACGACTGAGAACGACACTGAGAAAAGGGAGAGCTCACAGTCTGCATGGGGCATTCCATTTCTACTCCCACGTCCTAGGTTCAGCTGGGATGGAGCTCGTTCTCTTCCTAGGACCTGGGACAGTGCTGTTTTGGATTTAGGATGACAAATGTGCTGCTATCACACTGACCTTTTGCTTTTTGCTGGGCAGAGCTTACACTCAGTCAAGGATTTGTCACCTCTCATGCTGCCCTGCCAGGGAGGGGGCTGGGGGTGCCCAGACAGAACCAGGGCAACGACCCAAGTGACCAGAGGGACATCCTTTTATCATCTGACAAGGTCTCCAAGTTTATCTTTTGCTCCAAGTCTCACCCTGGGAGACAGTCAGTAGCCCTTGATGAGTCAGAAGGGCTCCTGACTGTCTCAAACCAGAGGCAGTTCTTCACAGTCAACCTACGAGGGGATCTCTCATCCTCCACGGAGGCCACAAACACAGGCAAAACACCAAGACAAAAGGATATTAAAATCTGACCATTCTTTTGAACAGCATCCAACAGACAGGACTCAAATCTCCTGCACACAAGCCAAGCCAAGGGGATGTTATCAGCAATTATCTCTCATTTGGGAAGAAAAAAACACATTTATCACATTACTTAGTATTTGCTGCTTTACTACCGAGAAGGATTTACAAAAGTTCAAAGGGCCAGTTTTAGAATTAGGAAAAACAAATAAAGTAGCATCAATCACAGGACATTAATCTTCACAAACAACTGCAGGACTTGAATTTATCTGCAACTGGCTGACAACCAACAGCCCACTTCTTGTATGTAATCAACACAATTTTATTCCCTTTACTCTTTGAACTACATCTCCTCACCCCACTGCACAGACATGTCCTGATTTTAACTCTTCTCTAGATAAGAGCCAGAGATTTATGTGGGAGAGAAAGGGAAACAAGCCTTAGATCTCCAGACCACAGTTCCAGTCTAGAGCTGAGCTCTCAACCTTCCAGGAGCCACCAAACCCACGAAAGCATCTCCTCCTGCCCTGCTGCAGCCAAGTCTGCACCCAGCCAACACTGACTCTGGGCTCCAGGAGCCCTGTGAGTAACAACAGCAACCCCCAATTCTGCCATCACCTCTGAAAGGACAGCAAGCTGCTGCAGATCAGAACTGCTGCCTATTTTGAAGCAATTTTAGAAATTTCAAATTCAACTACTTGGAGGGTGCAGTACAAGTTCTTGTGTTGCTCACAACAGTGGTGGCAGGTGATGCTCATCTCCCCTTCTCCCAAAACATAATACAGAATTTTTAATAACAGTTGACTCGACAAAGTTAATCAGAATTTTCTTTGCCTGAAATAAATCAACACCAATGGCTGAAAGAAGCCATAGATTCAGCTGCTTTTTTAAAAGCCAAGTTTCCTATTACATGATTTTCTTCTGTTGTACTTGTCATACATTAATATGACAAGAACACTTAGAATACATTCACTCACAAATTTAAAATGTCAAGGCAAGAAATCATTAAGTGAGACTAAATCATCAATTTCAGACTGAAGTATTAATCAAGACTAGTCTTCTGCATTAATTAATTCATACACAGTACTGAAAAGCTGAAGGGAACACAAATCAACCACTTGAATTTTGATCATTAAAAACAATGCACGTTTGAACACAATTCACCTGTTTTTTTCCAAATGAAGCTAGTCTAGAATTAATGTGCAATTCAATTTGAAATGACTGATATAATTACTTCATGGACTACAGAGGAAAAATAATAGTGCAACCTATTCCACATTTTGGCCAAAATCTGAAAGACCCACAGTAATTTTAGAAATTATATTCAAAGTAAGAAGAAAATTATATTCCAAATGAGAGAAATACCAATTTGTTTCTGCTCTGTCTTTAATAAACAGATGATTAAGGTGCTTTAGCAGAGTGAGACCTAGTGTCAAACAATCAGCTGTGTGCTAAGCCCAAATGCCAGCAAGTGTTCCCAGACAAGTATTTCCATCCACTCAGCAACAGGCAGAGCACAGTCCCTCACTCCAAAATCCTGTCAGTCCATTTGAGAAAACTGCACAGCTCAAGCCAACACATTCCACAAGAATGGGATTTTGAACAGAGATACTTGTGTGCACTGCAACTCCCAACAAGTGCAGCTTTCAAGGAGCTGACATTTCTCCACAAAGAAAATAAACACTCAAGCTGGGAGGGAATGCAAGCTGTAGATGTCTGGAAAAGCTAACATTAAAAAAATGTTCTTGATGAGAAAGACAGGGAGAAACCTTTAAATGTTACATCCCAAAACAAAGCACATGGAATCACTTAAAAGGGGAGAGGCCAATTATTTCAGAAACACTTTTCAAGAGTTAAGGATAAGATGATTTTCAGAACCAAGTGATCAGCACCCCCAGCACACATCCCTGGTATTCCAGCAGAAGTGAAACCTGCCCAGGGGCACACACAAAAACTGCAGAGCTTGAGGGAACAGGACTGGCATTTGAAACAAGCCACCACCAAGTCATTCCAAAACTTGCAGAATAAAAATGACTTCCAAGCATAAAGAGTTTCAGCAATTCACTTGGATAACTACAAGGGAAAAACCAGCCAAATGTCCACTTACCTTCTGACTGTTATGGGAAGTTTAATTAACTCCCATGTATCCATTTCTTCACAGATGTTTGTTATTTCAACCAGACAACAGTTTTTTCAAAACCAGGACCAGTCACATGTCACATGAACACCACATTACTGGAATCCATCATCTCCCCCTTCTGTAAAGGTGTGTGTTACAACACACAGAGCAAACAGTGTCAGTTCTGTCTTTGTTGTTGAGAACTCCATTGAAATTGGACAATTTTGAAGCTTACGAGGTTTGTTTGCTTTGTTTTATTAGAAAAAATACTCAGGCAAGGTCTACAATCATCTGTCAATTATAAATGACTTACAAGAAACTCATGAAGCAATAAAATTAAAAAAATACAAATACAAACTATATCTGAAACACTTCTATTTGGCAATTTTATAACAAATTCAAAAAAAAAAGAAAGAAAGATTACGGATTACTTTATAGGTACAGAGAAAGCAGTAGGTGAAGTGCTCAAGCAAAAAAAAAAAAAATAAAAAACCAAAACACTGCATTTTTTCCAAAAATAAAGTCACGTCACTACAGATTTTATGAATAATACCCTTATTAAACAACCATTCCAGAACATCTTATATTAGTGGTGCTTTTAATCTGCACTTCGTATCACTGATAAGATTATTTTTTTGGGTATATATAACATTTTGAACCCACTGGAGCTAAGCAAGACACGTGTCAGTACCAATGCAGAATGCATTTGTATAACATTAGGACATGCTCACTTCTGCAACCAAAGGGTTACTTTAAGTTTTAATCTATTTAATAAAAATTTAGTGTAAAAACTGCTGGTTATTAGTTTCACTGTAGTAAATTCCTCCCCAATAAGGAGGACTAACTCTGCAGTTTGACTGCATATATCCATACAAATTTTACACATTAGTTCCTTCCAACAGTAGGGAAAAAACTAATTCTGTGTTCACTATTAGAAAGGAGTGCCATGAATTAATTATGGGTACTATTCATCCCTCTAAGATTTCTGGGAAGGATGTTCAATGTATTTTTGTTCTCACAACAGACACTAACAGTAGTATATAGTCCCTTAGGTATGTAAAAGAAGGTTTTTTTTTACTGTTGAGGAAGGTGCTTTTTAAAAACAATTCTTCTGGCAGCACTAGTGAATTACAATATCCTTCAATATTATTTCTACCGTAATATATACACTTTAACTTTCATGCCTCTAGAAAAACATCTACAGTACATTTCATAATATAAAAATATATTACAAATCTGCTGAAATATTTACAAGCAATGTCCTATTCTCTATATGCAACATTTTTGTCTCCATACAAAGACTAACAGGTTAGACGTTTCTCTATTTGTCAGTTAAAAAAAATCCACGGCTCCTTGCTTATTAAGCAAGAAAATGATTTTACTTCCTTTTCAAAGCCAACTTTGGTGCATAAAGCATTGAATTTCTAGATTAATTTTCTTTAAAAAATACCATTTTCTTTACATCTAGAAAACATTAGACCAAATAAAGTATACTTTACAAGTGAGTGGGGATGCTAGAGGGCCAAAAAAGCAAAAGAAATCGCCAGTAACACCGACTGCTCACGGCGGGGTTTTCCAAACCCCTCCACTGACAGGGAGCACACCAAGCAGATCTGAGCAGCACACTACTGCAGTCCTGCACGGGGTCAGCCAGGCTGCAGCACTCTCAGCATCCTGCCTCCCTGTGCCCAGAGCTGCCCGCACAGCGCGAGCGGCCAGAACAGCACAACCCAACGCTGGGGGGTCTGCAAAGGGACACGGGCTACCAGGGACCAAGGGGCACCAGCCACCAGCTCACAGGGCAACAGGGAATCCCTGGGAGCTGCTCTGCTGCCTGGCAGGTTAGTGAGTGAGCACTGACAGGAAGCACAACAGCTCTTAACAGTTCTCCTGGGAAGGGGGAGGAAATGGTGATGGGTACTTCTCCTTCTCATCAAATATAGACACTGTAGTCACTAAAGCAAAAAGCAGCTTCAAGCAGCAAGCATGCAAAGCCTTTCAGCTGTTCCACTAAGTTGCCAGAAGAGTGTTTGCTCAGTCTCCCACTGTACCATTCCATGAAAATGTGGATATACAGTAATATATTAATATATTCCACGGAAGCATCAACTTCATTCACAGAATGTTTACACTAAGCATAAATATTTCTCTAACCGTGAAAAAAAAAAGAAAAAAAAAAAAAGAAAAAAAAAGGAAAAAAAAGAAAAAAAAAAAAAAAGATGGGATTTGACTAATGTGCAACTTTATTTCTAAATCCATTGTCAGTGACTAAGACTGCAGGTGTCCCCACTTGCTTGGTTTTTACCTCTTCAACCTCTTCTGGGGCATTGTTCTGCAAGAGAAGATGGTACAGCTTTAGAGTAAGACCCTGTGGCATACACATCAGTCAGCTGAATGCACTATGAAACCATGACTACACAAAATCTACTTTCACTTGATTAAAACCAAGAGCCACTTCAGATGATCTCACACAAGTGCACATTTCAGATAATTATTTCAAACTTTCTATTAAAGCATGACATTTCAGCATGACATTGACAGCTGCCACTGAATTCCTTTAACTACCTTTTCCTCCTGCAAAGTTTTGGTTTTAGATTTGTATCATTAAGCTCCCTCAGCTGGTCCCAAAAGCCCATTTCAATCACAGACTGACCCATACTGCTAAAAATGGAGTACAACATTACATGTGGGGACCTTCATTTTCTTTGGGAGACAGAGAAAGGTTTGCTCATTTTTCTCCAAGGGCTTAATTCAGATATCACTAAATTTTTCTTTTAAAAGGTTATTTTTCTTCTTTTCAAAGCAAACCATTCTATCAAGCTCAGCAAAGGTAATCAATATAAAATTATCAACACCTCAATTAGATTATAAGAGTCACTGTGTTAAGCAGTTTTAAAACACATAATCCAATCTTGCCATAACATTGTTATGATTTTACCATTAATAGCAAGGATTCATAGACTAAGGGAAGCATTTAAAACACTTTTACCAAGATAGCAAATACAGCAGGATTGGTTTTCATATTGTAAAGCAAGTTTTCATTAATTTGATTAGTGAAATACACTGAATGTTAAAGGTGAACTGAAAGGCTTATTGCATGGAAAGGCCTCAGATTAGTGATTTATTTACTCCTTGAGACTCTTGGTCACTGATGTCAAGGAAGAAACATGGGAACACTGAACTTCTGTTATGATAAACTTGCTTTCCACAACCCATTTTCATGGATTTTTAATATAATCACATCCATGTCTCTATGGATGCTCAAAATTTCAGAAAGAATTAAGCATTTCAGATTACCTTTAAAAACTGTACACACAGCACTGTGGGTACTGACAATCATGGGAGAGCAGTAATAAAGGGGTGGGGGAGAATCAGGAAATTATTAGAAACCAGATGGATTAGAAGCCAATCTGAGGGCCTAAAATAGAAATGTCAAAGTAGCTTAAAGATAAGTAACATGGATTGTTCCCTTTTGTCCCCCTATAAAGAATCTTGTAATAAAAAAACAACAGTACTTGAACACAAGTACAAGTTTCAAGGTAATACTGCATGTATTACAGCTGAATAGAATATGGAAAGATAAATTTGGACTTTAAAAAAATTGGTATACAAACCAGTATGTGATCTTAACAGAAGTGATCTTTCAGGATTCCACTGTATGTACCTCCTTTACTAGAATTTCTGTACACCAAGCACAAAAAAGTAAAATACACTTGGTAAATACACACATTGCCCGTTTCTCAGTCACTAGAGTTTAGTTCAAGAAGTAATTCTGAAATAACTTAAGACCTCAGAACTTAACTCCTGGACGTTCCCAGTGCCAAGGCTCCCTGATCTGGTGTATAATACATTGGCAATCCTGATTTTCCAACGTCAAAAAGTTAAGTGAGGCTTAAGATGACATTCAAGTAAAGAAAGTTTCAAAATGAAGATGTTACCTGTAAATGTTTGGGTCCAGAAGCAAGGCAGTATCTTTTGGTAGTTTTGATAAATGAACTACTTTAGTTTTTAACTGATGTCGCTCACTTTCATTTACCCACACATCAGGCAGACTATGAATAAATAAATAAAATAAAAAGATTCAAAAAAGATCAACTGTTTTTCTTACCATAAAATTACGTGGCAAACTAGTACATATGAAGCAACTGTCACATTTCCCTGGTTAAAAAGCATCTTCACAGCAATGAGGAAAGGCAGCCAATCTTTACACCTTACACCTCCAAGGTTTTCAGGCTCTCAGTTTGAAAGGACACTGAACAGAACTTAGATTATTCCAGGAGGATATTCCAAGAGTTCAATGACAATGGTATTACCTTCTCCACTGTAACAATTTCATGTGAAAATGGGCAGCAGAAAAAACAACCAGACTGTTGAAAGTAATTTACTTCACCAGGTAGAGATTCTGTGGTTCTGTTCAGTTAAAGGACAGAACACACTGCAGGCACTGAGCTCTGGGTTACACTAACTCCCTTGTCCAAGCACAAAGGTTTCCAAGACAAAATGCTCCAACTTGGCTGAAGTTAACTGTTTGATTACACTCTTCTTTGGGTTTCTGGTGGGGTTTGAAACATTTTCTACACGTCCTAGAAGCCAAGGATTAACTTCAGGTTGGGGGAGGAGTTTGTAATTAAGGTGTCTCAGTCTTTGAAACAGGTTTCAGGTTGAGAAGCCCAACACTTAAAACTAAATGCAATGGCTCTTTCTCTGCAAAGCCAAATTTCACAGGCTTTTGCAAATTACTTCACCAAATCTGTATTTTGCAGATTTCACTTGGCATCAAAGTCAGCTGCAACTCAAATCTAATTTTTTGGGAAAGCTATTCAAAACATGAAATGAAACCCAGAAACCCCAACCCAGCAGGAAAAGGAGTTTCTCCAATTAAACCTTTCAGATGAAGGAGGAAGAAAAAAAGAAAAAAAAACAACAGGGCAGAGGAGGAGGGAGAAAACCCAGCAGGCAATCCACTTATTCATTAAGTCTTACATATCATGAAAGGTGGAAAAAGATCATAGAAGTTTTTTAAACAAAGCCAAAAATCAGTTTTTGGACAACCAACACTGGGAAGAGATTTTCAGTAGCAAATGTATGCTGAAGATACAAACAGCAAAAAGGAAAACTTGTCACATGCAGAGATTTGCAATACACACAAAGACAAGAACTCAGTAATCTGATTTACTGGCACCAAAAATAAACTGCTGCTCTTAACAAAAACCCAACCCAAAACCAACAAAACAAGCCCCACC
>JAOTBB010000883.1:70585547-70603420 GCA_025629985.1 Chamaetylas fuelleborni | reverse complement strand
CCCTCCCAGCCCACTCAACCTACACACTCCACCTAACCTGAGGCAACCAAACTGCAAACAACACAACATGAAACATGTTATTCCTCTGACCTCATCAACCAAGTCTAAATTCCACTGGGAATGTCTTAACATTACTGAACAACCTGCATTCTCCAATGCACAGACCCTACTACTGAATTATCTGCACGAGCAAAAAACTCACTCAACTCTGAATTAAAACAAAAATAATTCCTCTTTTATTTATTTTTCACATTCCTAGTGCTGCATACTTCTTAATGCTTATCTTAAAATAAAATTAACTGTCTTGATCTGTAACATTTTTAAAAGAATAATTTCAGAATGCTGTTAGATATAGTACTACCATCTATCCTAAAAGGAATCAAAAAACTGCCTGTTTTATAAGAATATTTTAGCTTCCTTCTCTCAAGGTGAATTGAAACTTGTGACAAAATGCATTAAAAACACAGAAACAAGTTTAACTGAACTGGTATTAGAGCCCAAAGACTTGAAAGTGAAAGTAAAAATCCATAAACTTATGGCTTAATAATTTCTAAACTCATGAATTACTTTCTGAAAAGCATTTTTAAAATATTAGCTTCAAATATTCAAAGGTACAAAATAATTTAGTAACAGTTTACTGATCCCACAGCAAATCCTTCCCCATTTAAAACATATCAGTGGCAATATACTCACATGTCCTCTGGTGTCCAATGAAGCAAGAGTTTTATTTTGCCAGAGTCTTCTTTTCTTTTAGCTATTACCTACAATAATTACCAAATCATAATTAAAACCAAATTACAGATTTGACAACTCAAAAATTGTTATTCTTCATGTCCTACTAGACACTGACAGAAAGCAAACTGTCACACTCCTTGAAAGTTGTGTGTCTGCAATAAATATGCTCCAAGGACTTACAACTGTTTTGCAAAGAACTCGAGTCCATTTAGGTTTTTAAGTTAAAAACCACAATTCAGTCAGAAGATGTACACTTAGTACAGCTTTATTTGGAAATATTCTTATTGTACTATCCACATGTCCTGCACTGTCCCAGGAACAAAATGGAAATTCAAAGGAAACGTGTATCTAAGTTGACTCAAACCAGAGACGGAGTTTTGCTGACCTCTTCTGGAAACAGGAAACAATTTCACACTGGAAACTGGCAGGCATTTCACCTGCTGCCTTACAAGGTTTCAATACACTGAAACAATGGAACTAGCTGAAATACATGTGGCCACTGAGCTGAAATACCTAAAAAAGCTAAAACCAGAGAACAGTTTAGTGTTCACATGTTTTAGAGATATAATTCAAGCCACTTCAAAGGCTGGGGGTGACATGACAGGGTAACCCATAAGTTACATTTTTAAATCAGCCTAGTGTCTGTTCCCTAGTTTAACTAGATCTGCTTGGCTTTTTCCATCTAACAGTTCAGAGAACTACAATACAAAGAATTTGACTCCGTAAAAGCAAACAGAAAAAAAATCATAATCAAGTCAAAGGTGTACTCTGAATGGCAAGCACACTTCTTCAAAAAGGTTTTATTAGTGACTGCATTCTACATCTCTCCATACCTACAAAGAAAAGGTTGTGTTTAAAAAAGTACATATAAATGAAAGATGTGCCTTTTCAGAGAACATCCAGGGTATCTACACTGACTGCTTAGAAATTCTTGGTGTTAGAATACCTGCCCTGAAATACACTGCATTGTGCTGACATCTTCTCATGCTGCCTAAAGCAATAGAGCCACATCATCTGTCTGGTTTTACACAGCAGGGCAATTTCATCTTCCTATTTTCCACCTTGCAAATTAGTGTCTCTGACAACTGCACATTTTTTCTTCATCTGAAGGTAGACCACACAAACTTATTATGCCATTTAGCCAGCCACCATTCAAATGCCATGTCCTAATGCCTCTGAGTAACGCAAAATGAGTGTTTGCATCTGAGCTTTCATCATCTCATAACAGTGCACGTCCCCACAACAGCTCCTAGCCTGCCTCTTGTTTTCAAAGCTGATTTTAGGCTCAGCCTCACCAACAAAGCTGCTGTCCAGCACACCAAAGCACAGCACCAAGTGCAGTGTGGGGCTGCAATCCTGGGGCAGCTCTGCCCCTGGCACAGGCTCTCCCACAGCTGAGGTGTCACCAAGCTCCCACCACGCCCAGGGACACATGCAGGGACGTGCTAAAAGGATTTCACCACTTCCTTCACCTTCATGTGAGGCACTTCTAGAGCAGATTCCTCCCTCTATTCCACCTCCTTATGAGTTATTCCAGCAGCCAGAGCTGCTCTTCCACAGCTGCCTGGAAAACCTTTCAGGTTAAAGCAAGCTGTCACCTGGAAGAGAATCTGCTTTTCTCCAGCACTGTGAAATTTTCTTCAGCCAAGTCTCCACTTTTTACATGCCCTCATCTCCCAACATGCTTAAGAAAACCTGAGGTTATTCAACTTCTTAAACTTCTGGTCCTTCTACCCCAATTCAGTACTTTATCCCTGAACTCTTCTAAATCAATGTTGATGTCTTTCCTATCCAAACACAAGTTCCCCACTTGGTTCTTGCCTCCTTCCAGCAATTCACCAATATTTTGGTGTTAAGTTTATTAAAAGAAAAAATGGGGACAGGAATAAAATAAATTTATTCAGGATTATATCTTTTAAACTGGAGGAGAAAAAAGGAGAAAATGCATATTTCAGATCAGCATCTTTACATATTTAATTATATACCAAAAAGATTTCTTGTGATAAATTAGCACTGCCACTCATGACCATGGAAATGCCATCTGAACCACATTCTTATTTAGAAGACAGAATGAATTTTCTTGTGCAACACAAAGTTGCTGTTAGATATGCCCCAACTGGATCAGGAAATGTTGCAATCCATTCTGTCTGTGAGCTAGAACAACTACCACCAATACTTCTTAAAAGTTCATTTTACTGATAGCAGTGGACAGCTCAACAATATAAAAGATCCACTACTGCTTATTTCTGATTAAGCATCTACAGCAGTAAGAGAAAAAGAGAAATCTTTCTGAAAGATTGGATTTTTTAGACACACAGGTAAACAAACAAAATGCATCACACAGATACTTACAGTACTATGAAATACAACACTGTGGCCTTTTCCTAAACTTTCTATATGTGCTGAGAGATTAAAGCAGATGGCTCGATGTCTTATAGCATCCAGTGTTTGTGCATCAAAAAAGTCATGAGGTCTTGCTGCAAAAAAGGAAGAGAGATCCTTAGTGTGCAACACATGGAAGGCATTCAAACACATTCAAGCATGTGAACAGGTCTGAAGTGTCACTAGTGAATCATTTATCATTATGTCAGCAGCACTACCTGTCAAGAGAGCTGCAAACATCAATTTCACTGAGAGGGAGAAATTATTCCTGAAGAAGCACAATTCAGGTTTGGTCTAAACACACTCCCTGTGGCTGAAACAGCTATTTCCAAAAAGGTAACCATATCCACTCATTCCAGTTTCAGTAATGCTGGACAGTCAGCTGAAAAGCTCCACACTATTACACATTTCTTTCTATGGACAAGTTGTCCAACCCATGCTCTTGGTGCTTCTTGGGTAGAAAATGTTTACTGATAGTCCAACTGCATGCATCCCATTTGACCCTTTACTTGAGTAAAGCACAACTAACACCTGAGATTTTACAAACAGTATAAAACCAGCAGGCATTAGAAAGACTTTTCCTTTTAGAAAAGGATTTTTATAGTCAAGTGTTTCTTGAACAGCAGAAAGATTATTAGATTTTAATTTAGGGTCTAAAAAAAAAAAAAAATCCATCAATTCTAAACTAGAAGTGCTTACACTAAAAAATAATAGCTGTTAAGAACCTATTTGCATGGTATTAGAAATATTTCACAGAAAATTTTTTAAATACACCATATAAAACTGTAATAACATTACATTAGCAAAACCATCTGAATGAAAATATCCTGAATTACTCTACATCAAAATTTCTAAGGCAAGTAAGATCTCTATAGCACCATGAATGTAATCAGCTAAAAGGGTGCCACCACTAAAACAAGTTTTTATGATAAAAGGCTGATTTTCAACCTTAGAAGAACATGCCTCAATTATAGATAGGACAAAAGAAAAGTAAACCTTTTAAAATGGCAAGATGTTACCAATTAAGCAACAGTCCAAATTCTCTTTATAGTCCACGTTAAAGATGTGTATTCCCATCACATAAACTCACAGTAAAGTCCTTTTACATGATACATTCCCTCAGAGAAGGGTGTTCCCTTCAGATAGAAAACTGAGGAAGCAAATGCATAAATCTGCTGTACTTAAACCATTAGGAATTTATACATGAGGGTGCTTCACTAACAGCATATATTGGTCATTAATTGTCAAATATTTAGCAATGCACTTGGACCTTGAAAAAAGCCAGGGTCTAATAAAACTGTGAGGTAGAAAGAACATGCTGAAAACATTTTTTTTTCCCAGAGTCAAACTGCTTTGTGCTGAAAAACTGCCAGCTTTTGTCAAATTATTATCTGCAAGTGATTGAAACAGATTTCCCACTATCAAATGGCATTTTGTTTCACATCCATGCCATTAAGTCCTTGCAATCCTACTTGCAGAGAACCTGGTACATGTGTTAAACATCTCTCCTTTTGGGCACCTAGAAATATCTAATTACAAATCCAGGTTCTTAGCTTTATACACTCTAGACTGAAAATGCTTAATGATGCTAACAGGGTTATTTTGGCTTCTCTGATCAGGGTTTTGACTTTCCCCATCCTTCTTGTAAAGACAAACCACACCAACTTGCACACTTGAGTCTTTCACTAAAACTAAGCTAAGAAACAGAAAGCCAAGGCAAATTCTATCAGCCCTTTGTCAGGTTCACTTCACCAGCAATAACCTGCACAAAGTTGGAAAGGAAAGCTGCCAACAGTTTGCATTTTCAGAAAATGCCATCAACTTTGGATACATTTCTGGGTCACATACCCTCTGGAGAAATACATTACAGTAGTCAGTTCCCAATTCAGTTGGAGATGATTTCTGCCTTAAGGCAAAAGTCTACAGCCAGCATTGCATTTGTCTCAAGAGGCAAGAAGATAAGAAATTGCTCTAGCAGCTGTCATTTTTCTTCCTGTGCAGCCCTTGATCAAGACAGCAGACCATTCAAATACTGCAGTCTTCCCACAGTATTTATTATTTACATTTTTGCCATAAATTAATTCATAACTTCTGCAGCAAATTCTTATTACAACTAAAGCATATTAACAGGTGATTTTAAGTTTTAATTATGAAACTCTGATTTGAAATTTTTAAGTCAAATAATATAATATGATGTTTATCAATTGCTAATAAAATGACAACCTGAAAAACTACTTCTGCATATAGTAGGGGTTAAAATTAATTAAGATGCATTAAATCAGCCACCTAACAAACTCAATATGGAGAAGCAAGCTAACATGCAATCCAAGAACCTCTGGAAACGAAAATTTTGAAGTCACCAGTCTTAGACATTTATATTTTGAGTAACACTGCCAACAAATCATAATGATCCTTTAGGAACCTGCAATTATCCCAAGATGTCTCTCTCATTGCATCTAAGATGCAAAAGGATACTGCAAAGTGAGCCCATAACCCTTCACTGACCAGCCCACACTTCTGTGACCTTCTCATTCACACACATTTCCAGAGGGAAAGGGAAAACTCTGGGAAAATCAAATTCTGAAAAGGACAGAAACAGTTTTCTAATTGAATCAAAATCCGAGGAAATCCAATTGAAATTAGAAATCTCTGCTTTTAAGTTGTGTTTCACAATACAATCTGCTGATGTGCATTGTAGGAGTATCCAGGCATTCTCAGAGGCCAAGGAAACTGCAGAATTCCAGAGGATAATGTGACTCCCCAGGATATGCTTGCCTGCATGCAAGGCAGCAACATGACCACTGCTTCAGAAATTTCCATCAAGTTCCTTAAAGAACAGGTGAGCCATTAAGAATAAATCACAATAATGGGATAAGGAGTAACCACCTAAGACCACTAGCATGTGAATCCACTGTTGCAGTACCATTTGAATAACTGGCAACTGTATTTCTTCACAGGAAGAGAAAGATGGATACAGTTAAATGTTCTGCTACAGAAGAGTTTTGGAGAAATAAAACTGCAGAGAGCACGAGATTATTTAAAATGTCCAGTGGTTCATAAAAAGCACTATCTTGTGCTACTTTCCAATACTGTCAGAAAGATTTTGAAGTAAAAATTCATGTCATTTTTTCTTCAGCTGTTGATATACCAGCAGAAAAAAATGTAAATGGGTTTTTTCTTGTCTCCTCTAAAATGCATGCCAGAGTAACATTTTAGCACTAGCAAATGATCAGTTTGGTACTGGAGAGTGGCATCCAAAGCAATTATAACCCAAAGTGAAATGCTTTAACAATTGCCTCATCTTTCCTAACTATTCCTGCAGATTACAATCTCCCTAGAAATTTGATGTTTTCTTAGTCCAATGCTAGGACATGAGAACATCAGGAACTACCAGATGCAAGTGGACTAGAAGAGATACTGGGTAAGTGGTTATTTCTTGCTAGAGCAAACAGCTCTCACTTCAACTGATAAATCACAACTCTCAGCACATTGGATCATATAAAATGAGTGAACATCAGCTACGTGGAGACAGATTAAAAAAACATAGCAAGTCAATTCTGCCCAGAATTAGATCTTGGTTATGCTCATAAACTGTCATTAGCATAATGAAATGTTGTGCTCAAAGAGAGCTTATGTAACATGCATTTATCTCCAATTTATATCAATCTGCAATCTCTGTCTGAACTTCAGACCTCATCAGCACTGAACAGAACCCTTTCCAGCAGTAACACAGTCAAAAAACAGAAAATGACTCTGAAATGAAAAATTTCTTTCAACTGGCAGCTCCATTTGTTGCTCATGGGAAACTGATGTTTTTTCCTCTGCGTGTCCTTCTCTAACACACAGATATTTACCCTGAAAAGGAACACAAACAGAATCTCAAATTGCTTTCTTCCCATCACAAGGTATGCCAACTCTATCAGATCCAAATATGCAGAGAAACCACCAGAGTGAGGAGGAACCTTCACTCGAGGACAAACTCTCCAGCAACTTCCACTTGTGCCAAACACTCACGTAGCGATCGCCGTCTCTTGTTCTTCAATTTCCTTCTTTTATTCATTCCAGCTTTAGATGGAGATTCCTCTTTGGCCTTGGGCTGGCTGGCAACTTTTGAAGAGTTCTGCTGGCTGAAGTGCGTGGGCACGTGACGGGCAAGTCCCCCCTGAGATGCAAAGCTGGCGTTGCAGCCCCCAACCACACACTGTGAGGAAAAGCAGAACAGTGTCAGTGGCTCAGGAGCTCCAGAGACCCTGCTCTGACCTGGCTGCCTCAACTCCCAACACACTAAAGCAAAACCATGCCATTCTTAAAGAAAATCATATTCTGACATATGTCTGTTTGAAGTTTTTAACTCTCAATAATTACCGGACCATGAAATATTTTTTTATGCCATACTGTATTTTATAGTGTATGGCATAAACCTGATCTCAAACAATGTACTGGGAAACTTCAGGTTTCTGAAGAACTTCCTCTTCATGGACAAGAATCCCTTGCCTTTAAAAACACTGTGCTGTTACTGTTTCTCAGCACCTCTCCAAAGGTCTTCACTTGCTAACAGTAACACTCTCTAAGATCCCCTTTTCTTGTGACAAGGCAAAAGTAACAAACACATCCCTCCCCACATCAAATTTGTAACAGCTTAATGCTCTTTGTAAATGCTATAAAACCAACAGCTGTCTTCAGTTTCATCCAAAACTAACCTCAGTAACCTTGTGGTAACAATTATTTACACATTCCTTTTGGGATGCTGCTATTGCTTCTGCAGCATTTAAGGTAGTTGTCATTTAAAGGAAATGTCCTTTCTCAACAGAAAAGTTAAGATTCAACAATAATCAAGCAGAAACACCAACTGAATGATAGCAGCAACCAAGCTTGTACTGGCTACAATTACTGCCATTTGTATGAGTGTCTGGTCCATATTGACAATTATTTCATTTGCAAAATAAGCATTTAATTTATACCATGGGAGAGGGAAGCACAACCCTTTGCTATTGTGCTTTTCTATTGAGCTCACATGTGTAATAGAAAAGTGATTTTAGAATATGCATTTCATCACTGGCTGCAATTAGTTGTGTATCCATATGATTCGTTTTTCTTTGGATTCAGAAAACAGCAGTGGGACAAAGGAGTGGATCAGCCAGCAGCAAAAAACCCATCACCAGTGTAAACCATTGGAAAGTTCTCCAACAGGAGCTTGGGACAAAGTGATGCTGCTGCAACGATGGCCACAGTGCTGGGGCATTCTCAAGGCCAAGGATCAATTTCCAAGCTCACAGTAACCTGGCCCATGCCTGCACATTTGACTGGAAGACAAGAAAACAGCTTTACAACTCCACACACCCCACTTTGTGCCCCTGAACCCCAACTGTGCTTTCTAACAGTGGCTGCAGAACTGAAAAGCCTATTTCTGCCTCAGGCCCAGCAAATGGCTTTCTATGTAAAAGACAGTGTCCCCAAGGAGAAAAAACTGGGCTGTGCCCTGTGTTATAAACTGTGTCAACAGCTTGGCATTTGCTAAAGGACTAAAAATATGTACATAGATTTAAAGGCAGTAAAAGGCAAAAAATGAAAGGATGTTTTTCACTTTTTTGGTGTGTTTGTTGTGTCTTTTTAAAGGGAAGAATTCTTCAAGTTCTACAAGTACTGAACTAACTCAAACATAAAATTCCCTGACAAAAAGCTTGAGGAACCTTCACACTGTATTTGTTCCTCCCACTAACAAGCATCTAAGAATTTTGAAGATTTTCACCAAAATACCCCCTACACATTTTTACCTTGCCCTAAGATTTCCCATGTTCAAACAACAGCAATACTGTCTACTTAGATGGTAGTAACTTAAAATGGAAGAAATCCCAGCACACCCATGAATCCCAAGACACTCTGGATGCTGATCTCATTTACACTACGGCAACTTGAACACCATTTCCATTAGTTTAAATTCATACTGAACATTAGAATTTACACTTAGAGAATCACAGGATGGCCTGGGTTGCAAGGGTCCTTTAAAAGTCATTCAGCTCCAAGCCCCCTGATGTGGGTAAGGCCAGCATCTACTAAATTAGATTGCTATGCCACTCAACCTGACCTTGAATCCAAACCACTTATTTTTATGGAAGATGACTTAACCCACAACCAACAGATATGTGTAAAATGCACGTGTGCATTAGTTGAAACATTTTTTCTCTCCTCTTTTTTTGTCCTTGCCCAAAAAAGCAGCTTCATGAAACTTAAGACACACAATCTAAACTTAGGATTCACTCTTACTAATGTGCTCCTGACTTCAGATTCCAGCCCTTTCTGATCACACAAACACTGTCAGGAAAAAAAATCAGCTCAAGGAAAGCCCATATCCTGAAATTCAGTCACACTTGAGAAATTAAAACTTTAGTTTTACCAATGCCTTCTAGAGATCAAAAATAACCTAAAGCCTGGTACAGTGCATGCTTTACCATATTCCAAGTTAAATATAGTAACCAAAAGACAACACCTTTGGGAAAAAAAGCACAAACTATGTGTCAGGTACTTTTCTAGAACTTTTCATACCATAACTGTGCTTCTTGTGAGATGGGAAACACTGTTTTATGACAAACTGCAGGTTGACTCACAATGTCATAGCTTAACTTTTTTGTCATGTACAGAGCAAACAACCACAAATATTCTATAGGGATTATCTACACAAGCTACCACTAACTTTTCTTGCTCTACCCAAGTTTTACTTTCAAGACCCCCAAACCAGCATCCTTAGATCCTCAATATCTGCACCTTGCAACTAGAAATTGTCTTTTTCCACAGAGTGTATTAATAGTCTACAGCCATGGCACAAAATATTTACAGAGATTATTACATTCAGATTCTGTGTACTTTGAGACTACCTGATCATGTCTTCAAATAATCAACAGCTGACAGACCAAAGATGACAGAGAATGCCTTTGGAGCAGACAGGAAACAGCAGAAGAGGAGAATGAAAAAATCTTACCTGTTTGTTCTTTTTCTCTAAAATAATATATCCAGCAATCCGTTACTAATGGGGAAAGTCTCTTCTCTCCACAGATAAGGAGCAGTTCAGGCTGTCACTTCAGGATCTCTGGACGGTAAGTCACACCAAATCAGCTTCCCACCAGACAATCACACACCTCTAGAGGCCTTCTAATAAATCAAACTCAACTATTATGCACAACTTGAAACCAATCTTGCCATTTTCCCCCCAAAACCTGAATCTCATAATTTGGCATTGACTTGGCAATCAAACGGATTGGGTCCGGATTGGTGGATATGTTACTTCAAGAGAAAGTAAGTAAACATGTAAGAAGTTTAATTTCTCCAGTGTACCCATACCCACCATTATTAATGGGCAGTAATGACCAGTGACTTTTACAAACAGGATATAAAAGTATCTGGCAATGCAGGTTTCTGTTCTAAATTCACATTAACCAAATCTCCTACTTGGGTTATTCAACATGTAATTTTTGCTAGTAAATCTAACAGTAATGGTTTAGACATCTGGGTAATCTTTGTTATTATCTCAACATGTGTTTGGGCAGAGGGCCTTTACATTTTACATCTGCACCTGTAATGCTCTAATGGACAGAAAACATTCCCAATGAAGACTGTGTTTTCTGTATTTCACCAAGCATTACTCTACTGAGAGCTGTACCAAATGCAGTCACCCCTTCCTGAATTCTGGAAGTTACAGGGAGCATCAAACTCGTTTTTAATACTGCTTTCTTCCCCCATTTTAAGGAGAAGCCTGCAATGAACCTGTGCACTACCCTTCAGTGTCACTAAAAACATCTACCCAGAGAGCATTTCCACTGGAATGCAGAGGGGAAAGCAGCTGCTAGCACTCCCACAGGCATCCTTAGAGGATCATCTAGGTTGGACAAGACCTTTAAGATCATCAACCCCAATCCTAATGCTATAGGCAATTATTTGTTATTTTTATTTTACACAAAATCTCCCACTATTTCGTGTTCATCTACCACTTGTCCTTTCACTGTGCCCAACATCTAAGAGTTCATTTGATGTGTCTTCAAGTAACTTTCAGTGCCAAGTAATACCTGATCAATTTTTTTTTTGCCCCTGCACACCAGAAACCATGCTGGAAAATGCAGGTTGTCACAACCTCTTGAACTATTCCAATACTTATTACTTGTAACAGCCAAGTTTAGGACAAGAAACACGGAATATGTTCATTCATTTCTTTTCAACTTGCCAAGGACAGTTTCAAACGAGGATGTTTTCTAACTCAGCAGATCCTCCACATCCTGTACCTAAGGTCTGAAAGGCAAGTTGCTGAACCCTCAAAAGGAGCAGCCCTGCATGCTGATGACACTCCACAATATTCCACTGGTTTCTAAGGAGCTCCAAAATGGTGCAAAAAGAGAACTAAAAAAGAATAATGTTGAGGGTTTTCTCTCTCAACTCTCTTTGCAACATCATCCACAAAGATGAACATACTAAATGTCTTTGGAGAGAATACCTATATTCAATGAAAGCCTATAATGACAAAAAAAATGAAAAGGACTGGCTAAATTCAGACTGTAAAGGAAAGGATTCAGAGAGGAGCTGGATGTACACGACCAAGACACTGCCCCACAAAAAAAAGGAGCTAGCATAACAGTGGTCTCAAAAGTAGGTACCCATGAGGAAATTCAGCTTTTCTGTGACACAGGTACTGCAATAATCATGATGAGAAGGACACACTAAGCCACACAACCAGGAAAAAACAGGATAAACTTATGAATTTACAAAAATATGAACCATTTTGCCTTGGCAATTTAGAAGGGGGTTCATTTCTGTGACAAATGAACTGCACAGTCACATGGCTGGTAGGAATGAATGGAAAGGGCAGGTAAAACCCACAAAGACCTTTCAATGGGAAAGAGAACAGCTCATTTAGAGCTGAATGGAGCTTTCAGACAAAGGACAACTCCATGTGTATCACAAAAAGAGATAATTAAACCCAAAATGTGCAACTACATAAAATGAGTCCATTTGCAAGCAAACAGGAACTGAACAGGGATGTATCCCTCAATGCAGAAGAGAGTGATGTTTGAGACAGTCCCCAGTGCTTTTCAAAACAAGAAAATACATTTCTCTCCTCTTTCACTAGAAATGTGAGAATATATCAATCTGTGATATACTTATTCTCTTCTGGTCTTTCCATGAGTGTAGTGCTCTTTTACCTTTACAAAAGTAAGATTTCCATGCTCTTAGTTGTCATTTTCCTAGCTAAGATTGTTTTTCTTTAAAACATCCAAAATAGCAGTACCTCAGACAACAGCATGGAGCTGTACTATTTCCATTACCACTTCTTCTAGCTTTCCTCAAAAATCCCAACATTATTTTTTAACTACAACACTGAATTACTATTTTCTGCAAGTTTTCTAAAATGACAGATTCCCTCCTTTTATGTTAGGATTCAAGTATATTCTCATAAGGCAACTGAAGTTTCATTTGCAATTTAGGTTTTGGGAGATATTTTGTCTGCAGTAATTACCAAGAACAGGTCTTTAAACCAACTCTGACTTCAAAAAATCTGGCTTTCCCTGAAAGGTGAGCAATTCAGATTTATGAGAGAGGATAAATGCACTAAATGGACACACTGGCTCCATTTTTGACTGACTGCCACAAAACAATTAATAAAAGGCTCCTCTTGGACTGGTCAAGACTAATATCCAACACTTCGAGTGCTTTTTGTCTCCAAGAGCAGATTTCTAAAGTTAGGATTAAAAAAAAGCAGCAGCAAAAGAAGGAAAGGAGCCAGCTAATTAATAGATTGCCATCCTCAGTCCTGACAGACACTCACATACTTGGCTACCTCATGTGAGCCCTGAAGGCCATTTCAGCATAAATGACAGGGGAACAAAAGATGTTACAAAATTCTACTCAGACCACAATTATCCTCCATTCAAAGCTCCCAGGAACAGATTGAGAAATACAGGGATAAAAAACAAACAGAGGGACTGGAGACAACAGTAGGAAGAAATGCTGCAGTGACACACATTGAGCCAGGATGATTAACTACTGCAACCCTCCAATGTTTTGTTCTCTCCTCAGTAGGACCAGAAAGGACAGAAAATCAGCTGGTGCAGCAAAACAGCAGACAGTGAACACAGGGTGATTACTCTCTGAAACAATCACTGACAATTTTGGGGCTCTAGCTGCAGCCAGCCCTGCCAGAAGAACCAGGGCACTGACTGAAACTGCTTCTGCCAGGTAACCTGACACACTCCCTGGGGTTTCTGAGCTACTCTCTTCAACCCAACCTCTCTAAAAACTGAGTTTCTTTGGCCTACACCAAGTAAGAACACAGATGAAGCTATTAAAAGACTTCCATCCAAGAACAAAGCTTGCCATTATACTTGGAGGTAGACAAAGTACTTAATTCCAAACTAGAGAAAACCTGAGGTACAAGTTTCCCCTGGTAACTGCTGGTCGCTTTCGTTACTACTGCTACTATTATTATTAATAATCAGAGATTAGGATTTCAGTTTAGATCAGTTCCTGGAACAACTGTATCTGCAAACTTGCAGGGATCTAGGATCCTTAAGCCATCCCTTCAGGAGCATGCTAAACTCATTCCTTCAAATGCAGGGTACGAAAACCTTAAAACTCATTTTCCTGTGGTTATTTCCTGAGTCAGAAATTGTCAGTCTAAACTACACAGGTCAGAATGGAAAAAAATCTGTTTATTAAAAAAATCTGTTTCATATGCAATGCAGTATTTTTACTCTCGTGGTTCTGAGTTTAATTTAGTCTTGTTTGCTGTCATAACTAGTATTAAAACCTATATAGAAAATGTAACTACAGAAAGACACTCCTGTAACAGAAAAGTATTTTTAGTAATAAAGCTGCCTTAAAATAAAATTCTTTAAAAGTGGAATATATTAACCTGAGGAGAAAGAGAAGAGAGGGAAGACAGAGACTAAAACTTGGTGGGGTTGGGGGAGAAGGAGGCATAAAATGCTACCTAAACAAAAAAAAAAAAAAAAAAAAAAAAGACAAAACCAAAAACCTATTACATTTTCATATCCTACATGGAAGAACTATGGTCTGAAGTAGTGTGGGTGGGACTTACCATCAAGTGATCCAGGACTGACAGCTATGAACTGCCCCAACTGTATCCAAAAGAGGATGAAGCAACTCATTAATAACGGATTGTGGGTATGGGAATGATAAACACTACTATACCTAGAACTGCAGGTACAGATGAAGGGGAGAAAGAAAGAGAAAGTTAAAAATACTGGGCAGGAAATCCAGTCAGCTCAAGGGTCCTGCATTCCTGACTTCCTCATTCTTTTCAGAGAAGTGAACCATAAACAGTCACTGCCAGTGCTTCCACTGAATTTAACACAAGCAGCTTTCAGTCGAGCACAGGCTGTGCACCATCAGCCACAACCCAAAATTCAACGTGGAAGTGCAAAATATGAGGGAAAATATCTCACTGCTACAGTGTGAACAGCTCAGCTGCAAAATGCACAAGCCCCCTGAACTTTGGCACTATTTGCTTTTGCACTCCCTGCCATTATAAATTAAAAGAAACAGGGATAGAGAAGCAGCAACAGTTTTTTCACCTGCTTTTGTAAAAGAACAGACCTTTGGGCACTATTACTGCATAGAAGAAGGCTCAGCTCACTTTTTAAGAAATCCTCCAGTGATGGAATTTTTCAATTGAGGTGTTAGGAAAAATCAAGAGAATTTTTCTAAAAATAAGAGATAATGTATGTTACAATGAGCCTTACCTTGAAAGGTTTGTCCCCACTGTGTGTCAGCATATGCCTCTGCAGCCAGCTTTGACTTGTTGAAGGTGTGTTATATACTTTGCAACCTTTCCACAAGCAAACAAACACCTAACAGAGTAAAAACGTGGTAAGTTTACACAAGTCAGAGAGAACAGTAAATAAAAAAACACATTAGAAAAGAAGGCTGTTTTAACAACATTTCACAATACTTCAAAAAATTCAGAACAATAACCATTTCTTTGGAAACACACTTCTCACATCTCACCAAGGAAAAAATAATTACAGCCCCAAGCATTCCATGAGAACAGGTCACTGGAAGAAAATACCAACAGCAGATGCTCCTGCAGACAAACACAATCCAGAACAACAGGGTCTGCTGTATTTGTGTTTGCATTCAGTATCTGTATCCACCAGATATGGAGACAGAACACTTTTTATTGAAAAATCTGCATTTTCTGAGTAGTAGTTATAGAAATAAAATAATTTTATTCCTTGAGCATGAAAAAGCAAAAATGAGTGACTGCAGTGCAGTTTATATACTGGAGTTTGGTATTCTGGAATAGCAGATAGCTCTAGTTAGGGCCTTATATTCAATTCCTGATGAAGGAGGCTACCATTTCTCATGGGATTCAAAATCTATGGGTGTTTTGTGATTCCAGTGTACAGAACAATCACATGCACAATAGTGCATTAAGGGGAGCAGAACTTACTCATGCTGCTTTTCTCTCTCCTCTCATTGTGCTTATCTGTAACTGAGGGAATAAAAAAGCTCAATGAACTTGCCTTTCATTAGAATTTCCTCAACAGGTCTGTGGGTGAAGGGAGGTAAAGCCCTAATTTGTCACAGCCAAAGTTCCCAGGAACAGCACTGTTCATAACACAGTTTTTCAGAAATGCAGGAAACTAATTGGATTTTGGTTTCTTGCTCTCTTTTGGAGAATAAAACGCCTCAACCTTCAGAAGATTTTATTTTCAAAATGAACAAGCAGCCACAGGAGTTCCACGTTCTTGCTGTATAATGGACAGACACATAAGCCAGCTTTGCTCAGCCAAAGCTGGAAACCCCTCAGTGTCTGTGTGACTGACCCAGAGCTATGACACAAAGCCCAGGCCCCCACAGCCTTGGGATCTGCCACTCCCCAGTTCTGAGATCCCCTCAAAGGCACAGAACAGGCATTTCTGGGATGTCTGGCTCTGCAGCAGCCCCATGAGTGCACTGGCTTTGCCATCAGCAGCTGCAGCCTGCAGGGCACGGGGCAAAGCTGTGGCACTGTCACCTTACAGACGGGCAAACACAGGCACCTGGGTTTGTAACCACGTGCCACAAGTCCAGACAAGGCTTCCTGGCAATCCCTGGCAAAAAGCTGAACCCAAAACATTGCTGAAATAACATCTCCTGGAAGCAAAACTGTTCTGTCAAAAAGTTTCCCAGGCTCTTCGTGGATGTATCTGGTTTGGACTGGAGCCATGACCTCGGTATTAGCTGGAAAAAAAACACATTTGACCATGCAAAGATGTTTATCCTATAACTTAACCCCCATTTTTCTTCAAATTTGGAGCCATTGCAGTTCAGTAAGACCTGAAACCCCACCAAAAGCACAAGGGAATTTCCAACAGGCTGGAACACCTCACCGGCAGGTGGCAGACAAATCCTGAAACAAACCCAGGACACATCCCCAGCCCACGGCACCACAGTGCCACTTCCCAAAAAATAAACTCCAGCAGGGGGTTCAAAAGTGTCAACTGAAGGCAAGTTATCAGGCACGTGGTGCTTCCAACAACATCCTCTTTTAAATATACAAATGCAACGGTTTCTAAACAAAAATTCCCACCAATCATGTCACATGAAATGTAAGTAACAAGAAATAAAACAGAAAAACAAACAAACAAAATCTGCAAACTCTTCCAGCCCCTTTTTAAGAGTGTAAAGGAATCATGGATAGGATAATAAAGATCCAAACACAGTGATTTCCTTGTTTCATCCAGGTTTCATGTAACACTTTTATACACCTGTGGACAGAAATCATCTCATGGGTGGTTAAAAAGCCAATACACTGGATGGATCATTCTGCTTAGATACTGGACTGAAAAAAGCTATCAAATATGAACCTGAAAAGTTCCTATTTGACAAAAATATATTAGCTAAAAACAGGCAGAATCACAGCTGTCTCAGTGACACATTTACATATTAAATTATTTGAAGTAATGCAAATTAGCATTTTATTTAAGTTTCTTATTCACTGAAGATATAGAGCAACAGCCTAACATTTTCCTTCTGAAGAAGTTATCTTGTGGCTTTTTGTCCTGTCACAACTATTCTGCTTCAAGAACTGCTACTATCTCTCCCAGAAGTTGAAGAGCTGCAACACACAGTGCCAAAGCAGGCAGATTACTTGTACTGGATGTAAAGGTAGTTTACATGATATATTCCAGGCATCAGAGGTAATTTGGGAGCTTGAAAATGGGAGGTAGTTAAGTACAAAGTTGAAATTACTCTACTAGAAGATGTTTTTAAACATTAAAATAGAGACCAATTATCATTTGACCAGGGATCAGACTGGAATTTACATGCTTATTTATGCAACTCAATTTAAAAAAAAGAATTAGATGCAATTATAAAGAAGGGAAACTTGCCATCAGTATTACACACAGAGCTGTTTTGTTAAGACTTTGTACTATTGAGTCAGTCTTACATCTTCCCTATTATACATTCTGGATGGATTTCACCTGCAGAGAGATTCCTTTGGTAACAGTAATTAAGATGTGACTTCACTCAAGTTCACATGCAGGAACACGTACACTGAGAGTTTTAAGAAAATGAAATCCAAGGGTAAGCACTTAAAGACACACCAGTAGCTTCAGGATGTTGAGAAGTCAACACAACTACCAAAACCCTGGTAGTCTCTGTGGGAGTCCAGAGTATTCCTCTGGCTTTCCTGGGAGGTTTAAGACCCCCCTGGCGGGGTCCCCAAAGACCCTCAAATGAGACCCAGGTGTCTCAGGGGCTGGATT
>JAOTBB010000883.1:70564800-70575536 GCA_025629985.1 Chamaetylas fuelleborni | reverse complement strand
TGTAGCATATCAATCTTCCCTGCTTCTTGAAAGAGTGCAGTGCACTCTTTCAAGTCACCACAGCGAAAAGCACAGAAGTCAACCTAAAGATAAGATGTCATTGTTATAGTCTTATATCATTTGTACAATACTGCATTGTTATGCACCTCCCTGAGCCAGATGTGCTGGCATCAGCTGGGCTCTCAGCCCCCCTGCCCCTCCCTGGGCCAGATGTGCTGGCATCAGCTGGGCTCTGAGCCCCCCTGCCCCTCCCTGAGCCAGATGTGCCGGCATCAGCTGGGCTCACAGCCCCCCTGCCCCTCCCTGTGCCCAGATGTGCTGGCATCAGCTGGGCTCTCAGCCCCCCTGCCCCTCCCTGAGCCAGATGTGCTGGCATCAGCTGGGCTCTCAGCCCCCCTGCCCCTCCCTGTGCCCAGATGTGCCAGCAGGGCACCCACAGCACCCAGCCCCACTGCACCAACCCATCTGACACAGCCCAGAGGGAAAACCCTCCTCCTGGAAGCACCGAGCCAGCAGCAACTGCAGCAAGCACACACTCAGGGGTCGCTGCAACCCACACTACCCTGCTGCCATCAATCTGCTCTGCTCTGCTCCAAGTTTTGGGACCAGTTTCTGAAATGCACACTGATAATCCAGCCATAAAACAGCAAATGGGCAGATTGCCTCTGAAACCAAATGCTACAAACCTTACTGGAAGCAAGTAAATGGGTTAAGGATTAAAAACATCTCAATACCCTGCTAGCTTCTTTCTCTTTTACTAGTCAGTGAAATACTCATTTGTTGCCCCTTACAGCTGCTGCTACATTGGTCTAACCCAGGAGGGAAGCTTAAGGAAGAAAACTGAGCTGTCAGATAAAAACCTGAGAATAATGGGAACACTGCAAGTGACAGACAGTCACATCTCACAGAAACTTCGAGGGTTAAAACCTAGAAATCAACAGACAAGCTTCTGCCACCTGGAAGACTAAATCACAACGAGGTAGTAATCCCAAAAGAAAACAAACAGCACCAACTGCAATCACTCAATTACAAACACCAAGTCAAAACAGAAACATTCAAAGAAAATAATAATGACATGCCTAGTGACATCCCCCAGCACCTCATTATTTTCATTTCACTAAGAAAACTCGAGTGAAAACAAAAACTTCACTGTTTTCGCCACTACTTCTATTCTTTTCCCAGATAAGAGGTGGAAAATTGTGGTGTACAGCTCTGGCCAGTGGACAAGCTCCACAAAAACAACAGCTTTTCAACACCACCAAATCCAAAGCAATTTGCACTTGCTACTTCCTAATGCAATCAAAGATCAGGGGAAGGTAAATCCTCACAGAACTCCAAAATGATCAAATTGTTAACCCTCAGCCCCCATCACTGAGAGGAGGATCTTACACCTGTCCTATTTTAAAGTATCTCCATCCATTCCAAACAGAGGAGCCACGGATATAACAGATTAGTGACAGGAATTGTTCTACTGGCTCCTAAAAAAAAGCAGAGAAGAAGAAATTCCTATGTTTTTGTACTAAAGATTTAATTCTGCTGACATTCAATGAGTATTAAGCCAAATGTCTTGCTGCAGTTACTATCAGAACATCTGCATGGGGGTACCACTACACAACAAAACTCAAGACAACCATGCACAGGTGGCCAAGGAGATGTCAGTTCATCTTTTTGCTTTATGCTCTCCAAATGATCCTGCCAATTTAAAAGCAGGATTAAAACAGGTCCTAAGAAAAACAGAGCTCCCAAAACATCAGCAGTCACCATCAGCCAGCAACAGAGCAGAAAGGTTTGAGATTTGCCTGATCAGTTTTTGTTCCTCTGCCCATCTTGGGTAAATTTGGTATTTTATGATGCATCTAACAAACTCCTCCTATTAAATTTCAGTAATTTATCAATTTAATTCCCTAAAACAAACTATTACATTTCACAAGCAAAACAGTTTCTCTTACTTTAATGCCTGTAATTCAACTGTGGCATGAAAATACCATCATGCTTTAGAGCTCTTACAGCTCCTTTTCATTGCACCAGCAACCAGCCCAGAGACAATCTTGTGCTTCTGAATCACCCCTAAGCATTTTTCTGGAAATCAAACCTATCAAATCTATGCTTTGCACTGATTACATTATTCTAACAAAAACTTCTCAAAATGAGCAGACTCAAAAACTGTTCATAAATCAATCTTAAAAACAAGACTGCAAAATTCTGTACTAAATAGGTGTATTGTTATATGACTACTAAGCAAGCAACACAGCAGAAAGTAAAATAGTCAAGAGAGAGAATTTTATGTGGCACGGCAAGTGGTAATGTTAAAAATTTGTTTTTAAATTCTTTTGGAAGCAGCAGCATCTACATAAGGTATAAACACCTAGAAAAAGGAACAACACTGCAAACACTTCAGCCTGATAATATAAAACCAGGGAAGATGGGAAAGCTCTTTGAGATAGAGAAATTGAAGGAACCTAAAATAACAAACATGCACAGGAAACAAAACAAGACTGAGAAAGTGTGTTATGATTCACCACCTCCAGAACTCTTTCCACTCTCCTGGATCACTTAATTTGATTATTTAGATTGTTAGCCCTAGAATATTTGGGCTCATAATACTGGCATAACACAAACCCAGGTTATCACAGGATGTGTAGCACACAGAGCAACTGGAAACACAATGAAAAAACGTGAAATGCCAAAATATCTGAGGAGCAGTGCAAAAACAGAGCAGGTTAAACATATGTGCCTTGTGATATGACAGCACAAGGATGACATTCTGCAAAAGGATTACACAAATCAAGAAACTGCACTCGATTCTGCCTCAAAGATACAAATAAAACTGCCTTTCATTTCTGGGAACCATGTTATCTTCAACTTGATAACCCTCCTGAAAAGTTAGAGAACAGCAACAAGCAGTTCACAATTTCCAGTCTTTACTGATAAAGGAGTGTGTTTACTAGCACAGGTTAGGAGAAGCAGAGAAGGAAAAGACTCACTAAAAACCCACCAGAAATAACTTCTTTTTTCTAACAGTGCTGCCCACTTGGAGAACCATCATCACTGTGGAGGGTGGTAGTGGCAAGGAAACTCCACCTGCTGAAGGTTTTACCCTCCCATTCCCCCAACCTCAGGATACCTCCCCTCACCCCAGACACCAAACACAGAAAACAAGAGCAATGTAAAAGGGCCAAACAAAGATGCAAACTCATAGAGTAGATCTAAAAAATCCTTCCAGTTTCTGTTAGCATCATGTTAAATTACAGAAAAAATACACAGCTAGGACAGCACTGTATGAAGGAGCAGCCCTGCCTATTCCCACCTCAGTGAATACTTGCTCCTTCAACAATGAACCAGGCATCAAAAGCAGAGAAACCAGCCAAGTACAGCTCCACTAACTGGTTTAATTCATAATAAAAAGTCCTAAGTGAAGCTTTGACTCCTGCTCTGTGGGACACTGAATGAACTCCTGCTTGTACCAACTGTCTAAGCTATAACTCAGCATTCAAGTCAACCTAAGGACATCTACTTAAAGACATGCCAAAAGGAGTTTTATTTCAAAGGAAAAAGGAATATTTACATTTCTCTGTCTGCATATACTGGAAATATTTTCTTTGCACTTCTAAGATTTTTTTTCATTTGGAATCTAAGTCATTACTACAGCACAATAAACTAAAATGATCAAAATAAGGACTTGACTGCAATTTTACAGGGGAGCTAGTAATTCAAACAAAAGGCTACATGGAATAGACATTATAGTAAGTGGAAATTCTTCATGCTACGTTCTTGCTAAGGCATATTTAATAAATTATAATACCACTGTACGAGCCAACAGTAAGTTTTTTACAAGCCTCAACTCAAACCTCTGACATGACAGAAGCTGTTTGAATTACAGCACTCCTCTATGGTGCACTGGGATGACAACAGGACTTCCAAAATCATTACCAATCTTTTACTTTCCCCTATCAAATGCCTTGGCATATACCTTAAGTAACCTTTATCAATGAAAGAAAGTATGCATTAAACATCAGCAAGAGAAGTTGTGCAAAATTTATTTAAGAATGCAAATTCTAGTATAGAGAAGAAAATTAGATATGGGAAAAGAAATCCCAGGTCTTTCTTGCTTTGCATTTTACCATTGTGAAGGGGGGATAAAAGTACTTCAGCATCTCAAAAGGCTTCAGAATTTTTCCCCAATCCTTTGTTGGTTTTGAACGCTGCAAAACCACAGTTGTAATCACTATCTTTGCCTATCACAAAACCAATGATAAACAGCAAGCACAACATAAAATATTTGTATGCCATTTTCTAAAACAAATACCTTTCAACATGCTCATATTTAAATGAACCCTCGACAGAAAGCAAGTCATAAAAAAGACTCAGTTACATGGATAGATAACCAGAAAAATCTCTACCTCAGGGAATCCTACAAAATTACCACTTACAAGTGATACCACTGTACCTTTTAACAGCAACTGGGAGAGTGGCTGAAAGTCACTGTTGATACGAAGAAGCTCCTTACCCTCCTCTGCTCCCGTCCCCTGCACACCCTAACAGGAGATCACATTCCCACCTGTTTCAAGGACTCCCTGCAATTACTTGGCTACTTCACAGCAGAGACCAATTCTCACTTGCTTTGGGTTAAGTTCTCCTTTTCCCCTCAGGCTATTAGACAGATCTCTCTCTCCCTATCGTCCCAGAAGTTTTCTGTGTGCATCTCACACCACCCCCTTGGCAGAAACCTCTACTCCTGTCTCCAAGCTCCATCTGCCTCTCATCTCCCTTCAGGCTGTGCACCCCTTTCCCAGCCAGCAGCCCTGCTCTGCAGCCACCCCAGGGCAGGGCAAGGGCTTCCAGCTGCACTTCCACACTGCTGACCTCCACGTGGGCAGGGGCTTTAAAAAAAGATGTAAATACATGACAGGGACTAGAAAGCTGTGGACAGATCTGAGCAGCAGGGGTATGGTAGAACATTCCCACTGCACCATCCAAGAGCTGGTTTCATCTGTGAGCAGCTCCAGAAATGTGATGTCACATCTCTGCCAAATGGCTGTTCAGGCTGCATGCAGCACCCTGTTTAACTTCACTGGAAAGTGAAACAGGGACAGAAAAAAAAAAGGGGGGGGGGGGGGAAGAAAAACCAAGGCAGTTTTTTTTTCCATTACTGCCTAGGAAATTCCCTGAAAAAACCCGCCTATTAAACCTTGTATTTAGAAGTCACCAGGCTGGATGAAGTCACAAATGTACACAAAACACACACAGACCAGTGTGGATGTTCAAATCCTACATAAAAGCAAAACTATTTCTGTCTTAGCCTGAATAGGAAAATGTTTTTCTCAAATTCTGTGAAGTATATTTACATCTTACTACAATAACTATAACAGCTCATTATACCAAGCTCTTTCATCTAGCTCACAAAAAGACCTCATGTTAACCACTCAATTATACCAACCAACAGCTTTAGTAATAAAGATACTCACCATACAAAATATCTGGGCTGTTTTGTTTTCCCATCAAAAGCTATTTTCTCCCGTGCCAGAAAGGCCTGAACATAACCATTACAGAAACAAGGGGTTTATTTTGCAATTTGAAAGCAAATAACTACAGCAGCAATAAATGCAGTTAGAAATACTGCTAATACCATTGGCAGCAGAATTTCTGAAACTTGGGTAAACTTCTGTACAGCTCACTGTGACATGGCAATATTATACACACTCGAGAAAAATGTAATGACTTAAGCACCTTGCCATAAGTGCTAATGAACGATTCTTCACTTCCTGCCCAGGAACAAGTGAGACTGTGCAGCAAAGAGAGGCCTGAGCACTTTGTAATCTGGTCACATGGATCCATGAAACACACCTATTAGTACCACATGTCCTCCATATTACATTGCAAATTCAGTGTTCTGCCTTCATTAATTCACTCATACAACTTAGATGCCACTGCCAAGTCAATCTTGAAAGTTCTTCGCTTTAAAGATTTTAAAAGACAAAATAAAGACTTAGTATAATGAAAAGCCTTATTATAATTTAAACTCGTATTTTTAAATCAGCATACGTCTTAAAGGTTGACAAGGCCTTCACTTTACATTAGACTTAAAAAACTCAGACTAGAGCCTAGAATTTTCATGTCTAAACCTCTTATCTTTCAAACCATTAGTTCCACACTGTCATTTCATTCAGTAAAATGAAAAAACTTCACAATCTGAAGCACAAAAAAGTTTACTCCTGAAAAACTCATCTGAAATGTGTTTTCAAAAGAGCTCATCTATTCAACAGGAACAGAATAACAAAAACATTTCTAGAAGCATTTTGCAAGTCTTATGTGGTTAAGAACACAAATTGTCATTGAGTACTATTGAGTATTCCTTGAGTCAGGGCCTCTCAATAACTGACTTGTTGGTGAGTAACAAAAAACATGAAAACGTTACCCCCCACCCCCCCCCAAAAAAAACCCAAAGGAAAAAACCAGAAAATAAAGTCTTACAAGTTCTATGGAAATGGCCTGTGAGTAGGATGGACATTGTTTAGTGCTGTGCCTGAGGCAAAGATTAGCACATAGGTCCAAAGCCAACCTGTTCCACTTGGCCTGCCAGCAGGTCACTCACACTCACAGGGCGCTCAGCACAGCTGATCCTCAGCTGGAATGCACCTTCTCCATGCTCCCTGCCCAGCCAGCAGGAGGGGGGAGCAACAGAAAAACTGCTAAGAGGGGTAAGGACAATGCAAGATCAGTAAACCATGGGTAACTTCTAGGTGACAGTACAAAGACACAAGACAAATTCACAAGGACGAACAGAAAAGCTCTTCGTACAGATTTACTACTCGATTTTCTGCTCAACAACTTCTTAAAACTGCAAGACATACCACTGTTGTCTAAATCCAACAAAATCTGATGATGGAACTATTTCAGATTTAAATATATTTCCATAACAAGTGTTCCAGTAAACAATATTTAAATTATTTCAGTAAACTAAGTGTTTGTAAGAAAATATCATAATTCAGCAATAACAACACCAGGGAGCTGCAGATGCATTTCCACTGCACTCAGCTCAGCTGGTTTACACCCAAATCCCTGCACTTGCCTAGGTCCAGCTTCAGTGTTTACAGTTAACTGAACCATTATTTTCTCTTTTCAAGTCCTGTCAAGTGCTTCTCAGCACTGCAGCAAGACCAGCAGCTCCAGAGGACTCTGGAGGAACACGTCCATCCTCTCAGCACAGGTCCTGAGTTAGGGAAAGCCACAAGCAAATGAGCAGCATTCCCGTGCTGCTAACAGCCTTTGTTCCAACTGTAACTCCAGAGGATCACTGGGCTTCAGTGCAGACTGTGATTACTCAGCCAGCTGATCTGAGCCTGCCCACAGAGTCACAGACAAACTCCTGCATAGCAGTGGCAACTTCTGGAACCACCACAGACCAACGAGGCAGCTGTCAGTCCTAGAGCTGCTGCACCAAACTCTGCTGCTGAGCTCAAAATGCCACCTTGGTTATTTATCCCAGGTATCACTCTGGGGTTTGCTTTTTCCTGTCTGGGTTTCTTGGCAGGGAAGATAAGGATGCTGTAACAAAGTACAAAATCTATCGGTGTGCATGGAGATGGAAGGTTCAAATTCACCCTAAATTTCAGGGCATTGAGAGTCACCTCTACTTTTATTTCTCGTGTTATTATAAACACTGACAAATTTCCTCCAAATTATTTTTTCTGCCAGCAGACACTCTCAAAATACAATAAAATGTTAAAAATAGAAGTTGCTGAACAGCAGCTCTACTTTGACCATATGCAAGACTTTGCTCTTCATCTGCTTCATTTGTATTTGATATCACAAAAGGAAAAATCAGAGATAACACAATGTGGAGAATGATAAAGAACATGCATAAGGAAATGGGAATTTGATCATTCATGGAATTCAGGCCCTCTTACCACACCCTTTTATTAATTCAAATTTTCTAAAGAGGAAGCAAGAAAAAAAATCCAAGCCCAGGGGCACGATCTGAATGTTACCAAACCTGCTGACAGCAGGAAAGCCTTTACCAGGTACACTCTCCTACCAGCTTCCTCTGGCTAAACCCAAGCTCTGTAAAGTCAGGCCTGTGAGCTCCATCTCTTCCCTTTCCTCTCCATTCCCTCCCCAGGGAATCTTACTTTACAACACACTGACAGTAGACACCGAGTTCCTCAGGACGTCGGAGACACAGGGAGTCAGCAAAGGTCATGAAGTACTGTACAATGCACTATCCATACAAAACAACACTTCATAGACAAAATATTGTTCTCTGACACTCACACAACTTACATTTTAATTCAGAGGTAACCAAATCCATGAATGATGAATTCTTTCATGATTTCAATACATTTTTATATACCTGCACCTCCACCCTTAAGTCTAAACTGTTTCCAGCTCTTCTTTGGTATGTCACTACTCCAATTTACTCACTAAATTTTCGGCACGTCCCCCACCTTTTGCAACACTCTGCTTGTCTGTGAGATCATCTGAAAGGCACAGGATTATGCTGGGGCTGCCTTCCAAGCAGCAGCAACCATTTGGACCACAATGTCAAGCAAGCAACACGCTGGGCTACGTGTGACAAAAATAAGGAAGCACTCTAACCCACTACAGCAAAGAGTGCACACCAAAGGGAATTTTCCAGCCCCAGGAATAACAAATGGCACTCTTGGTGGCATTGCTCTCCCACCAACTCAACAAGCAGGCCTTAGAATTACAGCACAAAACGCACTCTCAACACCCCAAGTTTTCATCCTGGCAGGTCAAGCTAAAACTTTGCCAGGATTAAAAACAAGGCACGGTCCTTATTGAAACCACTGAACACAGGGAGTCCCACCCCGCACTAGGGCCTGTACTGGCGGTGCGGGGAAGGAGCAAGGACCCACACACGTGGATTTAACCTTGTACAGCCAGAGGAGCACGAGAACAATGACAGAGAAAGAAAGTAGCGACCAGCTCCGGAGTGCACAGGGCACGGCACAAGGATGCTGCTTCCAGCAAACCCCTGCGAGCTATTTCTGCTGTTTCCTCAACCCAGACACGCACTCGGATCAGATCAGGATTAGGTTTAGACTTGCATTCTATGAAAAACAAGAAACTGTTATCTTAAAGCTCCTTCATGTACCTGGTGTTTCTCCAGAACTCTACTACCACACTTAGGCAATTGCAAGTAAAATCTCAGCTTTTGAAACAAACAAAAAACAAACGAAACCTACAAACAAACCCCAACATCCACACCCCCTTTCCACTTGCATAAGTTTAGAAGAAAGAAAATGTGACTTCTATGAGTCTCAAAAGTCTGATGGAAACCAAAGACCTGAATTTTTTTCTCTTTTCTTAAGACTTTTAGGCCAATTACATGGTTTTGGGGAACCATGACTCACGAGCAGTTTGCTGGGCTTGTTTTAATCTTCGAGGTTAGGTCTAGTCATGCCCCATTTTCATTCTGAAATATGGGTATTTGTATAGTTACAAAGATTTTGATCTAACATAGATCCACAGTACATTTCTGGACCAAACCACGTAATTCTCCACACTTAACACTGAAATTATCTTAAGAAAACACAAATAAAATTCTAATTGTTACTCAGCTGGAACTACTCTAGCAGGGAAGTGTGATGCGTTTTCTGCTAAACATATAGAAAAATTGTGCAAGCTTCTTAAACTATTCGAAATGACTAATTAGTAAGGGGCACAGAGCACTTTCACACTGTTCTTACGTCCTTTTTCCATCCTATTTTCAGTTTTTCAAGGAAACTGTCGCATACAACACCCAAGAGAGCCACTACATAAGGCACGTTCTTTGAAATGCTTGACTCAGTAGGCTGAAACAGACCTGAATGGCAGAATTCAACCATGTGTGAGAATTCGGTTGTGCCTTTTCACCAGAATCCAGCTAGAATCTTGGTGAAACCAACGGTGTAGCTCTAACATACAAAAGCTCAAGAATTCATCTTTACAGACTCTGTAATTCACAATCACAGAACTCACTCAGAGATGACTACGAGCCCCCAAATGCTGAGCCTCACTTCACGCTGTGCACGATCATTACTCGCGCACACGCAACGCAGGAAAGGCTGGTCTCCTTTTTATTTCAGCAAACTCGCTTTTTCCCCCTCACGTTCGAGGAGGTTTTCGCTCGGTTTCCTCCCTCCAGAGCGCAGACGGTGCTGCGGGGGCAGGTAGACCCGCATCCAGAGCGGCACTTCGCGAAGATTCAGCGCACCCCACCTGCGGGGTGCTGCGGGACCGGCCCCGCCGAGCCCCGAGACAAACCCGCTCTCTCTGAGCACAGAGGCGGCGGGGCTCTCTGCGGGACCCGGCCCCGCCGAACCCCGAGACAAACCCGCTCTCTCTGAGCACAGAGGCGGCGGGGCTCTCTGCGGGACCGGCCCCGCCGAACCCCGACACAAACCCGCTCTCCCGAGCGCAGAGGCGGCGGCGGGCGGCGGGGCTCTCTGCGGAGCGCCCCCTCCTCCGCAGCAGGCCCGGGCCCGGAGCAGGGCGGGGACCGGCACAAGTTGGCCGCACAAACCTGTGGCTGCCGCGGCAGCCCCGCGGCGCCGGCACTGACCTGTCCTCCGAGTCCATGCGGCTGAGCGGCTCCCCGTCCGAGGACATCTCCAGGCTGCCCCGCCGCCCGCCCGACGCGGCGCTGCCGCAGCTGCTGCCGCCGCCCGTGCCGGGCCCGGTGCCGTAGCCCTCGTCGCCGCCGCTGGACACGCTGCTGGAGCTGCTGCCGCCGC
>JAOTBB010000883.1:70516640-70551762 GCA_025629985.1 Chamaetylas fuelleborni | reverse complement strand
CAGCAGAGCAGGGGGAGAGAGCAGCAGAGCAGGGGGAGAGAGCAGCAGAGCAGGGGGAGAGAGCAGCAGCGGGGAAGGAGCAGCATCTGCAGTGGGAAAGAGCAGCAGTGGGGAAAGCAGCAGCAGCTGCAGTGGGGAAGGAGCAGCAGAGCAGCAGCAGCAGTGGGGAAGCAGCAGCAGCAGCAGTGGGGAAGCAGCAGCACTGGGGAAAGCAGCAGCAGCAGCAGCAGCAGTCAGGCGAGCTTTGTCGTGCCGTGCTCCGTTGGGGTGAGCACTTGAACTGGGACTGAAACATCCGTCCTTCACCTCCTGCTCCCCTCCCAGCACAGCCCATGCGCCCAGGGCAGGCACTGGGAGAAGCCTGGCTGTCTCTGCACGCTGAGTTACACACAGGCAACAGCAGTGCTTTGCAGCCCAAGCCAGCTGCAGAACGGGAGGGAAAACCTCCTCCTGCAGGGATACTGATTGCCAGCAGCACTTCCCAAAACACAAATCCAGCTTCCTGGGCACCCTTAAAATCTCCGGCTCCTCCAGCAGGAGGCATCCATTCAAGCGAACAGAAATCCAGTTCGCTGCATTCAGAGGTGCAGTGACAGCACCCGAGGGTTCCTGCAGTGCTCAAGCTTCAACCAGGACTCACTGTCATCCTCGGAACAGTCTGGAGGCGTCAGCTGCAGAGATCTCAGACTGCACACACCGCCCAGGATGAATTACCTGGAAATGCTGCCCAAGCTGGGGATCCTGCCGGCAGGTGAAACAGCTGCAGCGCTCCAGCCTGGAAACAGCCAGGAGGATGGATGGGATGCACGTGGAGCACTCCTGGGAAACAGGCACGGCTCAGAGCAAGGCTCCAGAGCCCCACCTTTCACAAACATGACCCAGCTGTGCTCCGTGGGGTCCACGGCACTTTAATGAGGCAAAAATGATCAGAATGTCATGACCTCTGTTCTCCCTCGTCCTAAAATGAGGATGGTGGAAACGAAGTGGAGCTTGGCTGGGTTATATTTAGCTGATCACACAGAATGGAATAGCTTTAAGATCATGAAATGAAAGTTTTAAAATAAAAAGCTGTAGTTATCCCCTCCAGTCAGCTTATATAAGCAAGTCTGGTTTTCCCAGTGTTGTAGTCCATGAGGATTAACCAATTCCTCTTCACTAATGCAATCTCCTAAATGGCTGATGCTGCTTGGTTAATTTGTAGCTGCTACCTTGTAAATAGTGCTCAGGATTTCACACATTATCCAGGCACTTTGTCTTCATAAAAATATTTATTATTTGTAGGCACAATATAGTAGAAGCAGTAGTTACAAAATATTATGGGTCTGTTGGCACAGGCTAAGATAAAGCCAGGAATGTTATTCAAAGGTGATTTTGGTTTCCAGGCAATTTCCCTGCTCACAAAATGACACCTTCAGCTGGACCTGCCTCCTACAAGCTGGCTTCCTTGCAGTGCCAGCCCCTGCATGTGCAAACTGAGACATTCTCCAGGTGGCCAAAAACCCAACACAAAAGAGCATCAGGAAACGTTCATCACAAAGGTCAGCTGTCTTTTTTCCCCTCTGTCTAGAGATGAGCATTTCAGTGTATAAAAAGAGTAAACCCAACAGCCATTAACAGCTGTTCCCGTTTCCTAGAATGGTGGATGAGCATACTTAAAAAAAAAAAATAAAATTCCTCTTTAAAGTTCCTCTTTAAAGCTAAAACATCTGCAACAGCCTCCATGTTCTTGCTGACTTGGGAATTTACCAAGAAGAAAGTTGCACAGTATGAAGCACTCAACTACATGTGTCATCAGTGAAAACTCACCAGAAATTCATATTGTGAAGAGGTGATTTATAAACTGAGTTGCTGAATTTTGCAGTCGTTTCCCCCCCCCAATTGCTTTGTAATGTACTGTCAATTAATGACAATTTTCTCAAAATAAGAATCTTAAGTATTTTTACCTACTAATTATTTTACTTCTAGTACAGTGACTATTACTTAGATTCTTTTTTTTTTTTCTAAATAGAATCCACAGAGTAGAATTATTTGCTGAAAATAAAGGAGATCCACATGCACGTTCCTTGGAAATGCTGGGTGTCTCTCATGATCTGCTCTGCCTCAACATTTCAGGATGATAAGCACCTGCAGATTTTCACCACTTCAAGCAAGAAAGTGATTGCCTGGACTCAGCTGCTCATGGAGGGCCAGAATTCATATCTGGGTGTGGATAAGGCAGCTTTCCTCCATAAGGAATGCAGAATGTTTGACACATTGGGCTGTAATGGATTTAAAGATGCAGAAGAGTCCAGAACAGCACCAGTTACTTCACTGTGACACAGACCAGATCACAACAGATGAGGATCAAGTATTTTCCTGAACGTTTTCATTGACCAAACCTCGAGGCTGTAAGTAAATCTTCCTTGTTCTACACATAAACTTAAACATGCAGAGTCTGTTTTTTTGGGTTTTGTTAAACAGTACTCAATTCACCTTCAAAAGAACAAGAGGGTGTTTCCATTTTTAGCCTGAAATACTTTGAAGTATTCCCCTTCCACAGAACAGGGATCTGGATAGAATTTGACAAAAAGAAAAAAAAACGAATTCCTTATTTTCGTTTTGGTTCCAGTAATAAAGAAGTTCATGCTCCCACATCTGGTTTTGTCCAGATATACTCTACAGCAGCCCACTGAGAACAGCACTGTTTGCTCACAGTTTTACTTTTATCCCAAACAGACCCTAACCCAGCCTGAATGAGTGTTCTTAAACACATCCCTGGCCAGACTGGCACATGAGGCAATTAGCAACCTTTGCTGATGTCACTTACCCAGAGCTGCAATTAAGAGTTGCTTGCACTTTCACCACAGCAGCCAGGTATTTAGACAGACCTTAAAAACATTTTCTTTGGCATACCA
Source organism: Chamaetylas fuelleborni (assembly GCA_025629985.1). Taxonomy (NCBI): domain Eukaryota; kingdom Metazoa; phylum Chordata; class Aves; order Passeriformes; family Muscicapidae; genus Chamaetylas; species Chamaetylas fuelleborni. Next base: position 70,548,868 of record JAOTBB010000883.1, on the reverse strand, counting down.
CAGAATGAAGAAATACCACAAACCCCCCCCCCAAAAACAAACTAACCAAAATCCTCATTCCACAAGTAACATTTGAATGCTGACACATCTGGAACAGCTGGGTAACAAGCTGTGCATGTCAAGTTCAGAATGCAGCTGCTTTTAGCCTTCATTTTGGGTCAGGCATTTGTTTGCAGCCACCAGTAGATTCCATTTCATTTTGTAGCAGCTTCTTCAGTGTTCCCATATGGACAAGCCAAACAGCTCCTAGGATATAGCAGCAAGCACATATAATGTTCCTTAGAAGAAATGAAGGCCAGATGTTGCTTTGTTATCTCCACCTGCATCCTTAAAAAAGTTAGATTAAGTTGTTTCAGATATATTATTAATGCCAGGTACAGGCAATTTGTTTATCAGCCATTTAAATGTCAACTTTCTAAAGGACAGAAAATAACATTTCAACTTAGGATTCAAACTGAAATAAGATTGAACTACCCTAGAATACTTCAGAAAATAATTATAGCACAATGCAGGATCACAGGGACAAAACAGGATTGTGCAGAAGAGACATGATGAGCCATTTCTGAGATCTGAATGAGTATGACTTATGGTTCATTAGAAAAGAAAAAATAAACCCCATCTTATCTTTAAAACATATGAAAAGTTGGAGGTAAGACTTATCCAACAGCACCACTGATTAAAGGTCTTCTACCCTGCTGCTTTGCTCACCCAGGGTACAACTTAAGGCACTAGTCTAGGTCCTAGAGAATTTATTCCATCTCTTACTGACAGTGGAATTAATTAATGCTTTTCATGTATGCAGTCCTGGCACATCTAGTGGATCCCATAGGCTGGATAAGAATTCTGTCACAGGCTGTCCAGTTAATGTGATTTAGATTGAAATGTGCAATTTTTTTTGATTTCCTGAAAATAGAACCTTACTGGATTCCTTCTATTACTCCTATTTCTGAGGACATGTGAACTGAAGACTCCTTTTTCTGCCTCAGTGATAACACAAACAAGGTTTGGGTTTCAGCTGCCTGGAGAGGTCTTTCCCTTTGAGCCAGCCCACAACATACAAAAACTGCCAAGACACCAACTATAACTTTTTGAGTAATGTCACTTTATTAAGGGACTTAAAAGAATCACATTCTCTAGTAGCCTTGGAACAATGCAAATGGTGAACAAAAGACAAAAATAGATGTAATTGGTTCTGAAAAGCATGAACATCTGTAGAGAATGTGTTGCATTATTCCTAAGGACTCTTGCTTTTGAAAAAAAAGCACGTTCCATATATACAAGTGTCAGTGCAATAGCCAATAAAGCAATCAGTCAGAAATATAAAAATATCCTAGATACAAACTTAAAATAGATGTTTGAAGGCTGACCATATCAGTATTCTGATATTTCTGTATCTCAGGAGTACGATCACTGGGATGAGTTATTCTGATGAGGTAAGAAACAGTAGATGCTCTGTGAGAGCACAAAGCCATACATTTATTTATTTTTTTTTATAAGACAAAAAAATAGAGCACCCAATGAAACTCCAAGTCTTTGCAGCAAGTGCCCACAGGAAGTGAAATTACAGTCTATGGCCATTACTGCATTCCTGCATCATTCACCTTTGCTGTCTTTGCCAACAGTTCTATCAGCAAAACTGGCTCATTCTCTCCCCCTTGCTCAGCTCCATCATAAACTGCAAGTTCCTTGCAGATACACCAAACCAACAGAGAAAACACCTATAAATGTCCAAAAATCACTTAGTCATTCTTTCCTTTATTGGCTGCAATTCTTTTCTTGGCAGCAAGGGCAGAAAGAGATTGCAAAGCTCGACAGCAAACAGCTCTCTGGAAGGGTTAGGGAGAGAACAGGGTGTGTCCTGTTTGCTTTGCCTCAGGTGTTCAGTGATGCCACTGCACTTAAGCCTGGGTTGGTTGAGCAATAAAATCACATTCCTCCTCTTTGCTCTGTCTTTGGATGGAAGGATGCTGTTGATGGAAGGGGCTGCTGTTCCAAAAAACAGAGGGTGATGTGGTAACTTTTCAGCTCCCTGCTGTCTGCCTGCATCACCATTCCTCCTTCCTTCAGTCACCTCTTTCACTGTGACCCCTCCAGGCTCTGGCTGCACAATTCTGATCCCCAGTTTTTCACTTTTCAGAGAAAATGACAGAACAACAGGTAGCCAGACAACACAGGCTGTATCTTTGTGGCAAAGAGCACCAGGACAAACTGGAGGCAGAGCAGGGAGTGCCAGGAGAATCCAACAAACACAAACTCCTACTTGGGCAGAGGGGCAATGGCAAAGTAATTTCAAACTGTGTGCCAGTATCAGGCACTCCTCTGTGGAAAAGCACAGTGAATTACATTTAGTTTCTAAAACACCAATATTAACTTGATTTGTATGATAAAAAAAGGAGCTGGCAGCTGCCTCCCTGTGAAACTTGCCTTACCACTTATGGCACACACATGCACTGAAGCACACAGCAGCTGCCTGAACCTGCAAAAGATTCCTTAGCTTTACATCCTCGATTGAAAAGCTTTCCCTGAAGTATTTTCGTTTTTCTTACTTCTTTTCTAAACCTCTTTTCTCTCAGGCAGCTGTGCAAGAAAAGCAGCAAAGCTGCTAACATCTGTAGTGTGACAACACTTGACAGATTATTTGAGGTTTTCTCCCAGTTTCTGGAAGATGCTGTGCAGATGCCAAAGCCTCCAGGAATCATCACACTTCTCTCCTTAACCCCAATGAACTTGGCAATCAGCGTTTGCAAATATTGAATTAGTGCTCACCACACCCCACTAAGGCTATTAGCTCCCGTGTAAACAGGCAGGGAAGACAGGCACAGAATGACTAAGTGATTATTCCAGTACCACAACACCAGGCTGGGAGAGCCAGCAGCTGAACCTGTATTTCTTGCATCTCAGTCTCAGGCTGTCTGCTTTGCTCTGTGCTGCAGCCTGAATTCTTTCCTGAAGAGGAAGACTGGGATCTCGTGAGAGTCTGTCCCTGCTACTCTGCTTGACAGGTGGTGCTGCCAATGGGAGAGGAACTGCTGCATACCCCACATCAAAAGGTGGAACACAGTGTGACATCTGTTTGCTGGAAGAAATACTAACCGTACAAGTCCTTAAGAACATCCACATTTATTTCACAGGATATAAAAGGAATGGGATATGAACATTGGTATTTGAACAATAGTAAGTGGCTGCTCATACTTACATCGTATGTGCTCATTGTATAATATATACACAATGAACATAATTACATCTGTACACAAACTAAGTACTGGATTGAAAACCTGCTTATTGCTGTACACACCCTAACCCCATGAAGGAAAAGCCCAGTACCTCAAAATACCTACACTCCATTCTAGTCAAGAAAAAGTAACCACTAACATTAATGTCTATGTTGACAGAAGTGTGGCAGTAACTGCTGACATTGCAACCTGACCAAGAAATCATTACAGCAGAAACAGGACATCTTTTACTAAGCAATAATAAAAATGGCACATTTTAAATATATCTATATGTATATATATATAAAAATTTTACAAATCAATTGTTAAAACAATAAATTGTAATGTTTAAAAAGTGTAAAACAAGGTTTAGTGGTGATATGTAAAATTAACCAAATTATGCATCTAAAAGAAGCAAAAAAAGTAAACTTACATGATCCATCATTAAAAGAACATTAAATTCTGAAGAACAGCAAATAAAGTTCTGACTGTAGGCTGCACACTGAGAAGAGCCTTTATTCATGTGCACAGAAATGGTAGCAGCAAGCTGGTATCAGGAGAACAATCTGAAGGTTGTTGAGTGTACACGTGGGCCATTTAAAGCTCTCTTGGAATAAACATTTTCCAGGAAGTGATAAAACGATGCTCTGTGGCCAAAAGCATCAGAACTATGAATTTCATAGATTTAAAATATACTGTACAATATCTTCTCATATTTTCTTAGGTCAGGTCCATACATCTCAGGCATGAATTGTTTCAACAGAAGCCGTTAGTGCTGAAAGACAGACACAGATCAAGTCAGGCTATTTTAGCAACACAATATTGTCTGAAGAACTCAGGGGATTAAACACACCAAAGAATTCCTAACCTGACCCTAGCAATGTAGGTGTAGAACATAATAAAATATCTTAGGAATCAGCTGTTCCCAAAAATCTGTTTTCCTGATGAATAATACTGCTGTCAAGGTATTTTGACAGAAAAATGCAAAACCAAGGTTTTTTTCCAAATTTACACCACTTGTGGAATGAAAGAGTGTTTACTCTGGGAGTTTTATCCTGTTACACATGGTCATCTCCAAATGCTCTTCATCTAAAACCAGTCATAATAGCAAAGATCCTAACTAGACATGCCAGGCACATTTTGAAGAGGGATGCAGAATTATGGAGTTGCTACACTGTACTGGCAGCATAGTTCAAGTGCTCCACCCAGAGCTTGCTGTATTTTGGTAATTGCTGCAAGGACATCTATAAATAGCTTTTTAACAGCTCGTTGGTAAAAACGTTCCTGAGCTTTGAATCCAGGTGCTGTATAAAATTTCATTATCCCCCCATTACTCAGTGCAAATGCAATGCTTAAAATCTAGCAGGGTTAGTGGTACACACAGAGATTTGTCTCTGCAAAATAAGGGCTGTGACAAGAAAGGAGCCTTGTGTTAAGGGGCTTTTCCTTACTCCTACAATATCCTGTGCCACCAATTTCCTGTGGCAAATTCCCCTGGCATCGTGCCAAGAGTATCATTTTCCTAACTGACTGTAAAAGCCAAATATAGGTATTACCTCTTCATCCCCTGAAATCTACTGTACATTTTCCAGATGCTGCCTGAAAAATTTGGTTGCATATGACCAGGGCTGATCCTACAGCTTGGAAGTTCCCTTTGCCATACAAGACTTCTGGAAAATGAGGGATGCTGAACTGCTGTATGTTAGAAGATGTGCCCAAATCTCTCAGCAAAGCACTGGAACACTGGAAGCACAGGCCCAGAAGGTAAAGGGCAGTAAATAGTGCAGGCAAGCACTGTGCTCCATCCCTCTCCTCCTGTGCTAAGCCCAGCTCATGGCACCAGTTCGTTTTGGAACTCCAAGGAAACAGCATTGTGGCACTGAATACAGCAATGTGGAATGTACATGCACACAGCTGAGAGCTCTCCCCAGCTCACTGCAAGCACTGAGCAGCCACAAGGGATGTGTCTCAAGCTCTGCAATCCTCTCTCCATCAGGGTGAGGCAAGTGCAAGCAGACACTCAGACTGACAAGTGCCATTCCAGATGGACCCTTCTGCAATTAAAGCCTCCTTAGAGGCTTTGGAGGGAGAACTGTCCTGAACACAGAAATGCCTCACCTGCAGAACTGGCTGTGGGGACACACCTCGCCAGGGGGTGAAAGTCTATTCCTACTCATTTCTATTTTATTTAGCATAAATCCAAAAGAAAATGAATTTGCTGCTCTGATCATCTGAGCTGCAAGCAGCTTAATGCAGTTGGTGATGGATTTCTGGTTGCTCCCCCCTTCCTGACAGGTGCCCTGTGCCTACAGACAGAATCCTGCAGTGCAGTTTCACTGCCATCACTGACCCAACACTCAGCTGATGGGGGAATGTTTCTCCTATTTAAAAACAAGATGCGTGATAAACTGTGTATATTTATACAGTGAACCTGAAAAGCATTAACACAAATCAGTACTTCCAGAAGGAAAGTCCCACTCATTGTTTTTTAAATAGTTCTGTAATAAAAATTTTGAATAAAAGTTCAAAAATACAAGCTAAATCTAATCATGGCAGAGCACACCCATCAGGAAGGCAGGAGCAGTGCCAGGACTGAATGTGAAGATGGCATTTTCCACTTCCACAAAACAAAAATATTTTAATGTTTTTCCTTTTTTTTAAAGGAGTATAAATCATTTATTGTCCTTAGTTCATATCAGAAAGGTCTCTGTGATGACTAGTAAGCCTAATTTTGCTAAAATGAAACCTTGGCAATTGAGACTGGGACAGTAAATTTTAAAAAATGCATTTTCAGATCTTCTCAGGCTAAATGACTGAAAATGTCTCAATTTAAAATCGTTATTGATTTTAAAGCTTTCTTAAGTTACATTTGCTATGGCATTTAACATTTCCACTGAAACAAAGCTCATTCTTTCAGTGGAAAGCTTATTTAAACAGACACTTCCTGACAACAAAGAAAAGTGGATTGATTTAAATGCTGGTAAAGTGCTGAAGCATTCACACTGATATCCTGCTAATTTTGTTAAACACTTGCCTGAACAAACACACACTTTATATTTCCACTGCCATTCATTAGGTGGGTAACACCACAGGCAGAACGTGTAAATCTGGCCCAACTAACTTGACTCCTAGAAGCAATCTATACCAGCAAAGAGCAGCTGTGGAGGGCTTGCTCCATAGAAAGGATCACAAGAAGTTCTGTAATTGCTGTTTCTATGAATTCCTCAGGCCACTCCCTCCTGGGCATCACTCAGCCTGAGCTCTGGGTGCCCATTGTGCCCATGAGTGAAGCATCAGGACCCACCTGCAGCTGTGCAGGGATGCTCATGCCTGAACTCCCTGCTGGTACCAGCTCAGTCCCCCCAGTAATTCCAGGGGCCACTGCCCTGCCAGCTGTGGAGAACACACTTGATAAAGCAATTAGCCCTTGGTAGCTGGACAGGGAATGCACTCCTTGCAAGCAAATCCAGACACAAATTTGTTTTCTGGCTGATTTCTATTCAACACTGCAGGCAACTGTCTTGCTGAGTATCAGCTACACGTGTTTCTCACAAAAACAGCAGCAGACAAATACCTGGCAGAGTATTAGGAACAGGAGAGGTGGGAAAAAAAGAACTTACTTCTCTGTAACTATACACACATGAAATGTGATCCTTCTGTGAGCTGTGTCTGTGTGGATGGAGCTGGTGACAAGGAGGATTCTGGCGAAGAAGGCAAACTTTTCACTGCGAGTCATACAGCAAAAGAAATAAGAATACAAGTTACAGAAGCCATAATAAAGACAAGCTTGAAAAAGCACCACTTCAAGCCACAGCAAATATAAGCAGAAACAAATGAAAGCCACACAAGTAAGGACTTAAAATCTGATCAGCACAAAAAAGCACAGCTTCAAGGGAGAGCACAGCTGATCCTTAATCAGGCTGAGAAATAACTAGTAAAACTGCAAACACATGAATGCTGATGTTTTATGTTGCCAAGAAAAAGAGGGAAAAAAGAGTAAAATTTAAGTAGCTGGGATATGCCCAGACCCACCTTCATATCCCAGCTCAGATTAACTGAGCTTTTTCATTCTGCTGAGCAGTACAAAACGTACATCCAAGTTCTGGCTTTGATTATCAAGTCACAGAAAGGATTGCTGACTGCACTATAAAGGTCCAGATCACCTTTTATATCCCTAAGTTGAACCATTTGGCTTCCTTAACCATTCCCATCAGCAAATACCCTAATACTGTCTTGAATTCTATCTTCTCCCTTCCTCCTTCCCTATTCACTCCCCTCTTTTCTGCCTCCTTTGCATACAGCTTGGCTTTATTCCACTCTTCTCTTCTTGAAAAACAGTCCCCCATCAGTCATTATACCAGTCAGATGGTGTTTTCTGTTTTCTTCCATCTTTCTTACTCCTCAAAACATGGTCAAACTGGGGTCTTTTACTTGCTAGTTTAAAATATTGGAAACTCTCAATAATTCCACTATTTTGGGCATACCTAAGGCCACTCAGCAGCAGGGAGTAATAGTAAAAAGTCTACACATATCCAGGACTGAGACAAAAAAGGAAGGATTTGCTTCAACCAACAACTTCAGTATGACTCAATTTCTGGCAACACTTATTTAAATCCCTGAATTAGCAAGTATAAAAGCTTTATTAAAACCTCAGAAAAATGGAATTTCTGTAGCTGTCCACTGGGAAACTCTTTTTCTGTACATTATAAAACTGTGCACTTCACATGTAGACTAGCTCAGCATTTTCAATTCACAAGGGTTTCAGAGCATCAAAGAACACAATCAAAATGAAATGAAGCTTTACATATGTACTGGATAAGTTGTGCTTCAGTCAAACTCTTTTCCATACCTGCTGCTGCCTGATTTCCTTTTGAAGACTGTGCTGCTAATTCAAATGAAGACACAATCCCTTCTTGTTCTTGAACACTAAGCACTTCACTTTCTTCTGAGCTGGTTTTGGGTTTGTGGTTTGCAACTGTGGTCACATTCTGAAAGCTGCTTTAAAAAGGCACAGCATTTAGAACTTGCTCTAACTTAACTTCAGGTGTTAACCACTAAACATAGCAGCTATAATTTAATTTTCTCCTGTTAAAAGAAAAAAGTTGCAACTTGCAAATCCAGGTAGTATAAATCAAGCAGGCACTTTGAAACCCTTCTACTCTGTGTGGCTACACTTCCAGAAAAGCACCTGGAATTTAATTTCTTTCCTTTAGACACTCCTGCAGTGTCCTCCTGCTGGAGGCTCCTGTGACAAAGTTATGGCCCAACGTGAGAACTCACTGTGCAACTTAAACAGAAGTTATGGATCGTGAGAGAGGAATACCCAAGGTATAATATCCCTCTAATTGTGCAATGCTGCAAAGCAGTGAGGTAAAAACTAAAGCAGGAGATGCAGAGTAAGATGTTTAGTTTGCTCCTAAATATCAGCAATAAAGAGCATGCTAAGGAAGCACTGGCTGAAGTGTTTGTAATAAAGGGACACAAAGCTTGAACTGACACTATTAAACACGTTTTGGAGGCCAAAGCAGATTATGAATGCATTCTGGTTATAACTGGGACAACACTTGAAAATAAACATTGCTTCTCCCACCAACCCATCAACTCTGACTGAATCCCTGCAGCAGTTAAGCTCCCCCTAGATTTCCCTATATGTAAACCACTCAAAACCCTATAAATAAACCTTTCCAGTATTTATGGCAGTTGCTTGGTCCATTCAGCTAATAAATACAACATGCAAGTTCAAAATAGCCTCTGAACATCTTGTTTGATTTTTACCTTATATCACCATCATGTGTTTCTTCCAATTTATTTTTCTTTCCTGCCTTCTCTTCATTATTCACTTCTTTTGAGTCAGATACAACATATGCATCTGATAAAAGATCATCAGTTTTTGACAGCTATAAAAAAAATGAAATCATGAAACAAAAAGCTGTAACACACACTAAGTGGCAGATAAGAAATACAGTACCAGGAAACAGTTTTATTAACAGACAAATTTTGCCATCATGTATACTTAGTAACACAGAGTTACATAACTTAAGAAATTTTTATCAATACCATGCAGGTTAATAGAGTTATCCTAAAACTTATACCAGAGGCCATGGGCAGGGTTTGACTTAATAACTTCCAGACTTGTCTGAACTCTCTGGATTGCAGCCTGCCTGCTTTTTCATGCTCTCCCTCTCGTCACAATGCCAACAAAAATTCCAGATGCTCCAATATTTTGTTGATAAGACTGAATGGTGCCCTTCAAGTCTGACTGCATATAAACAATTTGAGTGTATTACATGATTTTCCTTTGGAAGTATTTGCATATTTAACAAAGCAACAGTCACTCAAAAAGGAAGTGCTTCTAATGGATAACAATATCAATTTATTTGATTTTATACCATTCTCCATCAGATATATATTTAAAACTAAATACAAAATAGGAAAACAAAAGGATGAATAAACAGAAGAATGATTAACTGAGGAATATGGATGTCGAAGAAGAAAAAGCCTGTACACAATACTTTAAAAAATATTGAACTATAAACAGGAAATGATTATGTAGAAGCAACTCTAGTAATCCATTCTTCACAGTCAGTCTGGTTTTGCTGAGTGTTAAGGGCCCTTTAGTACCAGAAACACCAAGGTAATTCCCTGCCAGTTTCAAACTATTTCAAGGCAGAAATCAAAGCAGTGACAAATATCTAGAAGTACAGGTGCTGCCCACTTCCACGTGTAATTTGTTGTGTCAGCTTTATTCTGCTTTCTACAAACTATGTGATGCACTACAGCCAAACAAAAATTCAGGGACATTAAAATGGCTGTCAGAAATTACACTGGGGTAGCCTAAGCAATGAATATGTTAATGATTATTATTTAAAGAACATATACAAGAAAATTCAATGTCTCGGCTACAGACAGATGTGACAAAATTTAGTGATTCTCTATGGAATACTGTATATGCAAGAAGTCTTTATCTTTCAAGCAAAGGAAACTGGCTCACTTTCCCATACTCTGGCGTGTGTGTCTCAAAATACTTTGTTACTGCAAGACAAGCTGATGAATGGTTTCACCAGCAATAGTTCTGTACCTCTTTAGTAAAACTTGAATTATGCTCTTGATCTCCATCATTTTTCAGTTGTGCTGTTTCTTCTCCAGGACTTCCATTATTTTGTTTCAAATTATTTTCTCTACTGGTGCTCTCAGACTCCTTCATGTTAGCAGATACTGCATCATCCTTCTTCCGACTCTGTGGAACAAAATTGGTACATGGACATATTGTTACAAAAGTTATCACAGTCTCAGTTCTGAGCCTTGTGCTCTCCTCTGACTGATTAAAAACAAAACACTTGAAAAAACCTTAAGCACAGATTGCAATAAGGAGAATGGAAATCATTAAGGACTCTGAATTTTCTTATTTTGTACCTTTGGAAACAGTTCAGCCTGTCTTAACATTTCTTTTTCTGTAAGATTATTGTACTTTCTGCCCCACCTTCCTCTCCAGCATTTCAATGGCGCCTTTAATCTTCTGAAATTTCATTCATATTTAGCTCAGTCACAAATCAGCTTAGCAGCATTCTTACTTGCATTCATAAGCACTGCTCTTTTCATAAAATATCTTTTTCTGGTTTAAGGAAAAAAAATCGATAAAAATCTGCTTTCAGCACAAAATTCCCAGTGCACCTGCATGCACTTCCTCCAATTATCTTGGGTATCCTCCAAGCCTGTGGTATGAACTGATTTAATAGAGGACAACACAGTATCTGATAATGGCAGAGGATATTAATTATATCTTAAAAAAAAAATCTGTTGCACAGAGAATAAGTTGATATAAAAATTTGGAGGAAGGATGGTAGAGGTGACTTTAAAGACTGTGCACTGTGAACATGATATTGGCAGACCCGAGGGGAGGCTCATCTGAGAACTGGAGCTGAGAAAAGTAGGAGCCAAGGAAGCAGTAAATCTCACAGCTGAATTCCTGTGATCTAACACATGCACTCTCTTAGAGGAAATTCCACCTAAGTCAGTTCATAAATCAGTGTCTTGGCTCTCCTGAATTCAAGTATGCACCCCTTATCAGATGCTTGTCCCAACAACAGTTGTGAAGCAACTTCCTTCTGTATTATGGTAATGACTTCAAAATTACACAGCAGGCCATTTATAAAACCCCTTTCCCCCTCTGATTCTTAAATAAGTGAACCACAGTCGGAAAGACTTCCAGCAGTTAATGCCATTGCACCATTTTTCTAAAAATCAATAGACATAAAAGCTATGCTTTTAGAAATAAAAGCTATTACTCAGCATAATACCTCATCCTGGGGCTTTAGCCAAATAGCATTCTGGAAGAATTAAAGTTGTGATAGAAAAAGTGACTTTGTGACATGGACTATTCGCTAAATATTCAATTCAGAGATCTTCTCTCTCACTCTATAAATTCCTTACCATCCTCAGAGCCCTGATTTCACAGGGAAAACGAGGAACATGGTGCAATGAACAGAATGACTCTCAGTGCTGGCACAGATTTGGGCCATTCCCCCACCCTGTGCTGTCCACCCAGGTGTGACACAGCTTCCCCACCTCGAGGGATGGAGCAGTTCCACAGGGAAGAGGGAAAGCTGGAACACCTCTGCAAGAACTACTGAGAGAAACATCTGCAAAGCTTTGCTCCTCCAAAAAGGCAGTGCTCATCACAGAAATACCTGCAGGAGCTCCCTTCAGCACCACTCCTGATGCCAGCCCAAATGCAAAGGCTGAGCTGGAATTTGGAGTCTTCTGGGGGTGCAAAATTCTCGAAGAAAAAGTACAGAAGCTCTGTAGCAGCTTATCATGCTGAGAGGGGAAAAAAACAACCCCAAATGCAAAGCTAAAACATCTTTGGAAACACCTGATTTCCTGACACTACAATGTATTTAATTTGCTTTTGGAAAGTCAGATGTTTAAATGCCTAAAAAACAACAACAAAAAAAGAAAGCATTTCTGTACCAGTAGAAAAGCATATAGTAATAATAATAATAAAAGAGTCAGTATACAGTGTGGTCTGAAGAAAAAAGTACTCCAGAAGATTAAAAACCCATGGAAACCAAAAACCAACCAAAAATCAACTCTATTAGGCTACTGGAAAACTAATTTTAAATATTTAGAAAGTAGTAGTCTGCCTAATATCTGCTCTCTTGTATCTGGGTTTGGTTTGGCTTTTGTTTGTTTGGGGTTTGTTTTTTTTTTTAGATATATATTCAGAGCAATATTTCCTGGTTCACGACAAGCAGTTATATCTTCCTCTTCTCTCCCCATCCTTTACCCGTGAATAAACCTTTTAGGCAAATAAACAAGTTTAAGAATGAGCGAAAACAAAAGTGTGGGCTCTATTTTAATGTATTTATGGGCTCAAACACCACAGCAGAAGAGCAGGACTTAGGAGCCCTGATCATAAATACAATTTCTACCTAAAAATGTTACACATGTTCGAATACACTGCACAAAAATCAGCACTGACTTCATTTCAGCATCAAGGGAGCCATGATTCCTGTTCTTAGCCACAAACCTTGAGCTTCACATTGTTTGCTCCATTTGACCAAAACACCCCAATGTTACCAAAACCACAATGTGCAATCAATGGATGTTTTCCAAAAAGACAAAGAAGTGGCTTTTATCCTTAGGTGCAAGCATGAATGCTGTCCTTTTGAGTCTGTGACTCTACATCAACCTCAATAAACTCCTTTGGTTTTGAACTGGACACAGCAAAGCTTCTGGTGGGACCCACCTGTGCCAGTTTGAATGGATTATCCCTGGCAGAGGAGAAGCTCTGGGAAGGAGCCTGCTCTGAAACACCAAGGATGTTGAGTCCTTTCCTCTTCTCTCTCAGACAAGCCTGCTGGTGTCTCTTGATTCTCTCCATCTGCTCCTCCACAGTCATGCGAGGCCGTGAGCCCTCTGCAAGGCACAGCTGCTCCACTGCACTTCTTGGTCTTTCCTTGAAGGGAACAGAATGTACACGTGTGCTTCAAAAAACCTAAGATTTCAGACTGGTAACTTAGCAGCAGACATCACCCAATGATTTACTAAAGAGCAGAAAAATAGTGGGCAAATAAAGACATCCTATGTATGTGAACGGAAAAAAAAGCACAAAAACCAATTATCAATAAATGAACACTGAAATTCAAACTAAAAGGAAGGAGTAATTTGCTCTTCTGAATAGTAAGATTACCATCACCAATGATAAACATTAAGAGAATGGGTAGATGCTCTCTCAAAGCCACTCTCTCAAGCTGAAACAATTTATCAGACATTATAAACTGGCAAACACAAAATATTTGACTAAGACAGAAACATAATTGAAATTTAATGATCCAGGACATTTACACCAGTTGATCTAATAGTAATTTCTGCCTTTTGATTTCAAGAAAAACTACAGCTGGGCATCATTTAACTGTAAGTGCAGGCTGAAACAAAGTGAATTTATTCCCACTAAAAAATCTGTAATTCTATGCATTATATTTTCCCCAAAATAACACCCATTTATGTACTCTTTTCTTGAAATTGACTGGTTTTCAGGCAGATTTGTACTTCTTATGACAAATAAAAATCGACTTCAGGCTAATCAGCTGCATTGAGCACATTTTCAGTAACTGGTTTCACTTATGAGAAGTGGTATTCTCATCCCAGTCAACATCCTGGAAGTTCCTCTCTCCTCTCCCAGTCTTCTCACAATTTCTGTAACTATGGCAAAAGTTTTCCTCTCTCGTGCATGAACTACATGTAAATGTGTGTTTTTAACCCAGACACTACAGAACTGTCTGATCTGAAACTCTGAGCTCATTACTTGCATGCTGCTTACCATATCCTTATTTTGTGGCTGCTTTAGCTATTTACCAAATAATTTTAGTATTGAAATAAATAAAAGCCTGTGTTTCTTATAAAGGGGCTGTTAAATTGCCCAATACAAGTGTTTTAAAGTGCTTTCACTCAAGTGCTTTCAAGTCAAGCCTGAACTTCAGCAGATCAGTAGATTTATCATTTATTTTGTGCCCAGTTTGTCTCCATGCAGTTGAACATACATGGTATTTACAATTTTATCATTCTTTCTATAGCTGTCTCCACTGATCTAGCATATAATGCTTTTAATAGAGTGATGTTTTTTTTTTTTTTTTTGGTAAATAAAATGAAAATAACTTCAAATTTTGGAGTGACTACCAAACTTCAAAAGGAACACGTCCAACAGCTCAAAGGTTATTTTGAAGTACCGTTCTGAGATCGATCTTCTTGTTCTTCCTCAGAGTGACATAGGATGCTATTGTTGAGGACTCTGGCGTTGGGGATTTGGTTCTGGGTGGCACAACTCCCACAGGGAAATGTGAGCCTGCAAAACAGCAAAGCAACACACTCAGTGCTGTGCAGAACACTGCCCAAACTGCTGGTTTGTTCTCTGGAAAAGCCACAGTGCCAGCCTTGGGAACTCTTCCTCCAAAGGCAGATTCAGAGAGGTACTGAGTGAAACCACCCTGAGCCTGGGCACTGAAAACAGGGCTGAGGATATTCTGCTATAAACCAGCAGTTTGGGTCTCCTTCAGACATGAGAAAGGGTCAAACACAGCAGAATTCCATTTTCTTTTTGTACCACCTTTACGTGCCACACAGGTCACAACTATCATCTGGTCTCGTATTTACCATGGCCCCACGTCTCTTTAATTGCTGGTGTTTGAAAAGAGAGGGAAGTGGCTGGCATGAGAAGGGTTCAGTACAGCAAAGTGCACTAGAAAAACCTTCTTAAATTTCCTCTGAAATTATCTGTTTTTAGAACCACCCTCCACAAGGAACTACCATCATTTGATGATGGTTGATGGTACGACTTCTCAAAACAGCAAGATAGAAAAAACTCAGAGAGGAGCTGCCTTTAAGTTTCTTTCCTTATCAGCTTAAAAACTCTAGACAGAATGGCACAAGAGTGTTTCCTGCCCCAGCACAGATCTGTGTCTCTTTATTCTACATTACACACCATAACAGGACTGGAACAATCAGAAATGGTTACTTTTCCTACTGCTTGGGGATTGTCATTATGGGTGAATGCCCACAACAAGAAATGTCTGTTGGTAAAGTCATATGCTCAAATGAAAATCACAGCTACCATAAACAACAGACTGAAGGAGTTTTAGAATATACAAAGCCCCTCACAGATTGCTCCCACTGCAGCTAATTCTGTTCCACACCTCTAAACATTATTTTAGAGGAATTTGCACTACTGCTTCCCTGACTGAGGACTGTTTTTCTACAAATGGACATAATAAAATAATTTCTGCCTTTGAGATAGAAAGCAGATTGGGTTGCTTTATATAGTCAGGGTGGATTTTCTTATTTTGCCTTTATCACTACTTCACCTCTTCACATAAATTACTGTGAATAATCAGAAACATCACAGGTCAATAAAACCTAGGCATGTCGTCAGAAAGACAAGTTTCTCAATTTAGGTCATTGATGATTAGCAAATCTCAGGATAAATATTCCATTTTTCACCACCAAGTTAACAGAAATTTAATTATGTGCCTTAACATTGTATCTCAGCAAACACCCCGGAGAATCTGAATTGACAAACTGTGTGGTAAGTGCAAGCTTAATTATATCACAGGGCCAGTCACACAGCTCATACCCAAACTCTATGCTAACCTTAGCTTTAAAACCTCTATGACCATTCTGATGAAAACAGTATCTTTGTACAATCATAATTCTTGGTAAAATTGTGTTATCATTGCATCAGCCTGCTCTGGAAATGCTCAGTCAAAGCACCAGAACAGAGGGCAGTGATCCTGCTGGCACTGGCAACATCAATCCTGAGGGTAAAAAACCAGCTAAGTTTAGGCACTTTTTCTCAAAGCTCTTAAATATGTTTTTTGAGAGGCACTAAAGCTGAGCATTTTCCTGAAGTCACCTTTAACAAACTATTCTGTGTGTTTTAACAAACAGAATTGAGAAGCACTTCCTGGTAAAAGACTCTACCAAGCAATTAGTAGCTTTTATGGGAGCTAGATGAAGAGAAGAATCTAAAGCATTTAGCAATTGCAAAGACCTTTATTGTCTGTACACTCCAAGGTCATGATCATTATTCCTATTATATCAGAGGACAGAAGGCAATTCAACAATTACAAGATTAAAAAAAAGAAAAAGACATTGTTTCCCTGCCTTATGAGAGCCTGAAAATTCTGTGGTGCTGCCTTTCTGGACGTTCCAGCGACATAACATCGGGAGCTTGATTCAAAAACTGAGTAATTGTTCAAGGGCAAGAACATAAAATGGGTAATTGTTCCAGGGAATGGTGTGTGGGGAATGTGAGTGATGTGATTAGACATGGTGTCAATAAGGATTTCAGGGTTGTTGCTGAGCGTAATGTTTGATTTTTCTGCGGTGTAATTGTCTGAAATTTCTCTGGTCATATAATTAAATCATTATTTTATTGTGGAAGCTGTTCCATCAAACTGAGAAATGGACAGGCTGCAGAGACACAACCATGAGGCAGCTCCCCCAGCTGAGCTCTGCATTCCTCGTGCAAAAGCTGGAGGGTTGCAAACGCCGCGCCTGGGGACAAACCTTTGGCAGAAGATTCTGATTCTGAGATTGGCTCTGTTTTTTCTTCACCATTAGACTCATCCACTTCTGCTACTGTGGTTAGCTCGGGCTCGCTCTTATAAAGCCTGTAATCAGGACCCTGAGGAACAGCAAGGCATCAGGTAAATGAACAGGCACTTTGCTAGCAGCACTCATGCCTTAAGACTCAAACCAATTGTTTTGTGATAACTCTGCTCTCACTTGAAGACAGTGTTCCACCGTTCAAGTGGTGTGGCAGGAGAATTTCTTGGTAGTTAATCTGAGTAGCAACATTTGCAGACAACCAGAAATTACAGGGAAAAAATGGCCATAAAAAGGCAGAGTTGTGGGGTTTTTTTTTAATGATCTTCTGGAAACAAATTGGTATGAGCTTCAAAAAGTGAGCTCAGAGTTTTTTAACGCGCTAATGAGGAGAAGAATCTAAGTTTATGAAATTTAAGTCTTAAGACAAGTTATATATGCACAGAACATATGACAGGAAAATGTGAAGAGCAAATGATGCAGCTCTAAAGAAACCGAAATAAAAGTGGAACCACAACACAAAAGTAGCCAGATGGGCAAACAAAAATGGTGACTGTGCAGAGGGGGGAGGATGCTGCAAGGACAGCGTGGCAGCTGCAGCCACTTACACAGTAAGATCCATTTCTCTGATATGCTTGCACTTGGTACATCCTCTTCTCTTCTGTCAGATGTACTGGGCCCCTGCTATAACAGAGCAAGGAGCTGCTATCACTGGGCAGAGGGGGGATTATGGGAGGATGCTCTGTAAAGTCATAGGACCGAGGGAGTGGAGGACGAGGTGGGACTACTTCCTCTTCCTAAAGATTGTAGAATAGTCACCTTATTTAGACGTGTGCACCTGGTACAGTTATTTATAACTCAAAAACAGAAATATATCACCATGCCTACAGCAGCTATAGATTTTGCAGCTAAAGGGACAGTGTCACATTTAACAGAAAAAAAAAATAAAATTCTAACACCTGCACTTCCTGTTGGACATGTACAAACTCTCCAAATCGTGCTTTTAAAAATTAAATCCATTATTTTTCGATAGATTTTTACATGAACAAGACTTTTAGAAAGTTCTGCAAGTCAGATGTATATTGCATACACTTTAGATATTCATGACAATGTCCCTTTAAAATGTGACTTCCAGGCAGATTTTCAGAGGAATTGAACATTTGGGAGCTCCCACAGCTTCAGATCCTCTTGTGGGTGCTCTGGCCATCCGAGAACCAGGCTCTATATCTGAATAAACATATAAAGCACTGTGTTTCTTCCCATGAAAAGTGTGGTGGGTAGAAAACATATCCATAAATCAGGGCTTATATTTCTATGGTAAGAGCCTAGGGAGAGGAAAAGGTAAGAAATGGAAAAGAGAAACATACCAGTGAGAATACAGAGACACAGTACAAATGAGCGTTAGAATTACTAGTGGAGGTATCAGTCTTTAAAACTATTTCATAATGCCATGTTTTTACAGAAAATAATACTGAATACATCCTGCAGACAGCCTCAAAATAGTCACAAGAATGCTTGTTTTTGTCATAGCCATGTTACAACTTCCATGATGCTAAAATAGTAAATATGCTAAAACCATACCTCATTTTTATATTTAATAGAAGAAAATGTCCTTGATACCATGATGCCTGTTTGGGGGAAAGGGGAAAGGTATAGGGAAAAAAAAGAGAAAAATGATTTTCAATAAACAGCTTTTAAAGTATGAACTACAACCTGTTGCTATCAAACAAATACACCAAGCATCAACTTAAAGTAGTATTTGCTTTGCTCTTTTCTTAGTCATTCTGCCATTTTTTCAAACACACAAATGGAGCAACAATGGAGCTTATGCTTTAAAAATTTATATGATCCAATTTCATTTCCTGTGACAAAACCATTGCTCACCTGCCTCAGAAGAGCTTCTTTGCTGTTTATGTTTAAGTAAACCCTCCATGACATCCTGAATTCTCCACAGTTCCTTCTGAATCTGAGCACGCTGTATCCCTGCTGATTCAGTCTGCCAGCAAACAAACAGCATATATGGCCAGCACATCAGAATACATTGCAAGGGGGAAAAGAAGGGAAAATCTTTCTGTCTCTTTGGACTACACTGCATATCCTTCCACAGGGAAGGAAAATAAAATGCAGTCACGACAGACACTCTCCCATAAAACACTCAAACACTGTCTGGAACAAAAAGTGTAACGCTGACTGATTCCATCATGCCTCAGTCAATTTGAGAGCCATCTGCTAATCCAAAGCTCACCTCAAGAACAGAATTTCATCTACAGTCTCCAAAGAAAATCCAAGCAGACTTTGCACAGGAGACCCACATACAGCCCCAGAAAAGGAAGCATCACTTCCTACCCCGAAGAGGTGGGGATGAACACAGTGCTGGATATACACCTATTTACATTCAGGGACATGCACACTGTGGACCAATCAGTGCAAGTTTTCCACATTTTGGGCTTCCTCGTAATCTCTTTTGTAGCTGCACAGAAATCAACCCCTGGAGCAAAGACCCTGCAGTGCAAAGCACACCCAAATAACCTGTGCACACCTCCACACCTCTGTGAGCGTCACTGAGAGCTCTCCCTGGAATCCAGCACCAGCCCTGGCCTGTCCTGCACTAAAACACACAGCACAACCCTTGGCTTGTACGGCCTGGAGCAACACCTAGAGCATTTCCTGTAATCCTTTCTCTTGATAAAATGATTTAATTTTAAAATGTTCTCTTAAATGGAAGGGTTTGTGCAAAGATGAAACAACAAAAAAGGAAGTTGCCAGACAAAGGAATAGCAGTGTTATAACGTTAAACAAAAAAAAAAAAAAGGAAATCTGAAGACTTCTTCAAAACTTACAAGGTAGAAAAAGAAATTAAAAGTAAGTTAGTTCACCATTTGTCCCCCCTGCTTTCATCTGTATAGTATTAAAACTCACAGAAAGTCAAAGTGAATTGAGTGTACTTTAAGATCTTGGCCACACCTGAATTTCTCCCAGCCGATCGAGCTGCTCCTGCATATGGTTCCTTGTTACAGTCACATCATACTCCAATTTATCATATTCTCTCCAAGCTCTTTCCAGTTCCTAAGTATATAACAAATGTAAAGAATTATGGATGCATATTCAATTTAAAAAAAAATGTTTTTTCTTCTTTTCCTAGTGGCATGAAACTTCAGGAAGTGACACATAAATAGATACCAGCAATAAATAAATAGACACATAATTTAGAGAATGCAATGTTTAAATAGCTTTTTGATTTTCTAATGATAGTGAATGAAATTCAAACAAACAGCACTTTGTCTTTTCACTAACAAAAAGACAGGCAAGGGTAAATTCTTCAGAAAACGCCTTTATAGTCAGCAGGCATGGGGATCTTAAGCTGTCTTTCCAGCCAGGCAGAAAAGCCACAAAAATGGATGCAAATTTGTCTCTTTTATCACCCAGAATACACATGTGTGAGTGCACAGCATGTGTGTGCACAGGCAGTGCATTATGCAGGGGAATCCTCTGAAATATTCTGTATTTATTCTGTGATTCTGTGCAATGAAGCTGTGCAGCCCTGCCTGCCAGGAGTGCCCCAGCACACCCCTGCTTTACACATCTGCAACTGCCAACACCACGAGGAAAAGGTGAAAAGAAATTACAGGTTCTTCTTTGAGGTCAGCCCCACCGTCTCACTCCTGCAGCCTACATCAAGCAATTTACTCATTGAGAATAAATTAAAAAGTTAATGAGGGAAAGCGTATCTTGAGGATTTCCTTTCCCCTGGTTCCTTTTCTGTGTCCAACCAATTCCTTCAACAAGACAGCCCAACACTAAGACTGCAACCAGGATTTCAGGGCTGACAGCATATCAATTTTTACCACAGCTACCCCCTGGAATCTGACAGTCAAATAAACACATATTTGGATATATCTGTAAGTAGGCAGAAATGATTCGTTGTCATTTCAGCACAGAAACCATCACAAAGGGGAAAAAGGACAGTAAACAGCAATTTCCTTCTTATCTCCCCCTTTTTTTAAGAGACTTTTGGAAGTGCATAATTTGAAAGATCTTTTAAATGTAATGGCCCACTATTAGAGAGACTATGGCAGCCTTGCAGCTGCTTTTGCTTAAAGTAAGTCGAATAAAGTTTGTGTTTGACACTATTTTGCCATCACATGAAACAGCTTATTTGCATTATTTACAACTTCTGTTCTCTCGTATTCCAGAGGCGGTAATTACCACACCAATGAAGTCAGTATGCACCCATTCCTGGTTTAAATAAAAAGGCAAAGCAAAGCAGTGGGGAGTATGAACTAGTGGATCCACGAGGTTTGGGGGGAGGAGGGGGCACTCACTGCAGTGGCTCGGGACACCTCCCGGCAGGTGCTGAGCAGCCCGTTCTGCAGGTCATCCCTCTGCAGCACCACGCTCTGGATGGCTGCTGGGTTCTCTGCATGCATCTCTATCTCCTGGCTGGCTGACAGCAAGGCTTGCTCAAGCGTGTACTATTGGAATAAAAAGAATTCTTTTTAATGCTCTGCATCACTGGGCTGATTTTCGCTTTATTTCAGCTATCAGTGCTCTGGTAACAAGCATGTAAAATAACATCCACTTTAGATAATAAATACAATTGTCCTACTTTCTCCTTGTGTAGCTGTTGAAGCTTCTCCTCCAGTGCTTGCACAACTTTATCCTGCTCACATAAACGGCTAAGCTTAGCCTAGTATAGAACAGAAAATTACCACAATTAGCATTTTCTTATTTGCATCTCCAGTAATCAAAACCTAACTTGATCAAATCATTACACCAGTCTGTAGAAAATGTTATTAAAATAAGAATTCTAAAATTATGTAGGCATCAGTCTTGCATTTTCAAATTACTTAAGAAAGCCCCTTAAGAAACTATGAAGTGCTATTGTAACTTGAAGCAGCATGGCTCAAAACATATAATTTATGATTCTACAGCTAAATCTTTACAACTTAATAACAGGTATTAGATTCCATTTTAATTTACATATTGCTTAGCATTACAAAGATGATTTTATACATTCACAGTCTGTCCCATGACTTTTCAGGTGACTGTATCAAATGGTTAAAATTTCAGCCTAAAATGTAGTATTTCCTCCAAGTCAGGAGCTTATGACAGAGACATGTCCCTCTATAGCATGATTCAATTTCTGTTGGCAATCATCTGTATGAAGCGGGTTTCAAACCCACTTTTCCCAAAAAGGAAAATTATTGTCAAAATAAAGAGACAAATACCGAGATTTACAAGAAAGAAGGAATACAAATGACTTACATCAATGTCCAGCTCTTCAGTTCTATATTTGTATAGTGTACCCCTACATTCTTCTTGTGTTAACTATAAGGAAGAATAATATTGCCATAAAACAACTTAGTTGGACTGTGAAAACGAAAACTACTGTTCAGCTTAAGTTTTAACACAGAAATCAGCTTTTGCTCGAAAGCTAAACCTGCCACATTGAACAATACATATTTAGCCAATATACATGAATGAGGGTAAATAAATGGAATGTGAAGCAGACTGTCAGTAGAGCTGCATTAAATGAACAGGCTGTTTCTAATGCAAACTGGAGTTTCAAAGATGTACAACTCAATCAAACATGGATTATGTGGGAAGATGAAATTGGCAGAACACATCTAAATAATGATGCATCATTGTGTCTAAGGTTTGTTATATGAATTCTAAATACAGGGGCTCATTCTACTCTGAATTAACCATTCTAGGCCCACCAAGGGCAGGTGTTTCACAAGCAGGATGATCTGATGTGAAGCCAAAACCAGAGCAGAATAACCTAAGTTTACAACATACATGTAAATATCTTGTTAGATACATCCAGTAAGGGCCACCACTTTTCATATGGATTTTTCATATGGATTTCCTACTTTTCATAGGATTTCCTCCCCTCCAACAGAGCACCACCAGAAATGCCACAAAGGGAAGCTCTCCTATTTTATCTTTGGACCTAGGCAAACTTGTCTTCTTGCGCTGGTCAGGATGCAAAGTACCTCAGACTACTTTCATACAGCTCCTCACATTAAGTTCCTGACTTTTTCAATCTGCTACTGACCAGTTATAAGATTTCATCATATTTTTCAAGAAAAAGGGCAGCTCCCCATCTTAGAGTGAACTGTCACACACAGCAACTACTTAATACTCTGTACAGCAAGGAAGGACATAACACTACCAACCTTCATATTCTATTTAATTAAAAACATGGTGTGGACAGAGTCCCAACAGAGATGCTTTTCTTCCACATGTCTGTCATAATTAGGTTATTGTGACTAGTACAAGGAAGACTACTGAAACACAAGTCCATGTTAAGGGACACTTATAAATAAAAGAACTAGGGAAGGGTTCATGAGACAAGCATTCCAAACATAAAACAAACCTTCAACACACTCAAGTGTTTCATTTCACGATATTATGTCCACATACCTCATGCAAATGTACCTGGTGACAATTTAGAAGTATGAATAGTGTATTAAAACACGTATAATAACTTTTTTTGAAATGGATGTTTTATGAAAATGAATGTTGGAATACGAAAAAAAGCCACAGCACTTTTGCACCTCATGAATGTAACACAAATTAAGGTATCTATTTAAACTCCCACTATTGTAGAGTTGTGTTGTTTTACTGTTGAGTTTATCACAATGAGAGAAAAATGAGGAATGGAAATATTTAAATAAAACTCATAAACATGGCCAAATGTCTTTAGCTTACAGAGGAAACCTAGTTATATTTCACACGAGAAAGATTTTACAGAAGGAAGATTATCCCCTCTTAGATAAATACACCTTTCCAAGTCACTGCTCAGCATTTTATGTGGCTTGGCTGAAAAAGTGTATTGCTTTTTCGAGCCAGTATTTTTTATACTTTTTTAAAAAGAGAGACATTTATTTTTTTGTCATTTCAACCTTAATTATAGCCAAGTTTAGAACAGTTTGCCAATTCAGCATCCCTACCCCTCTGTACCTCCTGAAAGGAATACTTAATCTTAAGTACTCAGAAAAGGAAAACAGATTTTCAAAGAACACTATAGCTGTGCTAATTCTTTTTATTAAAATCCTATCACACTTCTCAAACCACTCCTGACTTCTTGCTTGGGTCAGCAGCACCAGCTCCACACAACAGCTGGAGAGCCCCTTCATTTTAACAATTCCACTGCAACATTTCCCACAGATTTAGCACAGAAGCTGCCCAAATAACGTGAATAGGTTAATGCATCTGTGAGAGAAGAGCAGCTCCAGGTCCCAGAGCACACCAGGAAATGTGCTGGGGCGAGGAGTGCGGGGTGCGAGCGCATCCTGCTGGAGCGGCAGGAGCCCCTCCCAGGCAGACACAGTGACACATCCCAGCCAGGGGAGCAGCCCCACAACCTGCAAAAGGCACTGAAAGAGCCCCAGTGACCAAGTCACCAGTTTGTCCTTTGTGCCACGCTCCACAAACCCTCTCTTGGCACACGGCTCCTCCAGAGCCTTTGCAGGCAGCGACTCCAGAGCGAGAGTGCCATCTGCTGAAGCAGCCACAGGAGCTGCTGCTGGCCTCCAACCTGCCTGCCTGAACAAAAACCCACTCCTCCTAACCTGGGACAGCACCAAAACCTTCCCAGCCACAGGCAGCAGCACCCCGAGACAGGCGAGCAGAACTCACCAGTTTTCAAACTGCACACGCAGAGCTTGGCCAAACTGCACCTCGCACGTGAAAGAGCCAAAGTGACCTTGACTGAGCCTCCCTCTTGGGTCAGAAATCATCTGCCACCAGCTGCACAGCCCCACCCCTGTCCCACAGCAGCACCAGGGGATTCCCAGAAAGGCAGAGATCCCTGTGGGGCACACACTAAATGGGACTGACACAAGTGGTTGAAGCTATTCAAGCAGCTGATGTTAAAAACACTGAAGTGATAGCATTATTTCATTACTTTGTAAGCTATTTCCAGATTCCACTAACTGGTTTGATTCAGTAACTATCTAGGAGGCTGTTTCACACCCCAAGAGCATGCTCTGCACCTCTGCAGGATACTGCACTTAGGAAATTTAAACAGCACAACCTAGGACATTTTCTTGTTGAGCACAAGATCAAAATCAAGATTGCCAGAAGGTTCTTTTGTTTACTTCTTGCTTTTAAAAATATTTCTTGCCATCAGGAAGCAGGGCAAATGGCCATTTAGCCCCATGAAGCAAAGTTTTCCTCTAATTTTGAATTCTGTGATATAAAACACTACAGATACAAATTGAAAACACAAGATTTTTAGACTGGACACAATCTTGTGTTCGTAACAAAACCTGAAATGTCTCAGAATCTAACATGCATAACAGGTTACATGTATGCAGCTCCTATAACAATAATAAGAAGCCATAAGCAAAACTTCCCTATCCTTACAGGGAGAAAAACTTAAGGGCTATTTTTCTGTGTTTTAATGTATTAAGAACAATTATCCATGGCAATACCTGGATGTCAGTGTGTTGCACTCAGAGTTTAATTTTTCCTCCTTAAGGGAACTCACACACACAAGAGGAATTGAGGAAAATTTTGCTTTTTAAAGACAGCCTGTACTGCTTTAGAGAAAAAGATTAGAGAACAAGATTAACACTCCTCATCTAGTATTAGAAAGCAGCAAAAACCCCAAAAAAGGTAGAAATGGGTCATGTCTGTAAAAATCCTTTTTTTCCCCTTGTCTGTAATATGGAATAATTTCCTGGCTTGTACTTGTGAATTTATAGCACAGTCTGCAGAGCAGACTGATCTAAGTCAAGTGATTTAAATAACTCTGAAGATGTAACAAAATCACAAACAAAAGAGCCTTATAAATAACACATTTGAAATAGTAGATGCTTTTGCCCTTTACCTAGAGAACCATTAATCATTACAAAAAGAAAGCAGACAAATTAAATACAAACTTTTCTTGCTTTCCTCTGCTTAAGTCTAAATGAGCACAGACATAAAACTGAACTGAATAAACTGAAGCTGAGAAAGATCCTTTTCTTTATTCACAGGAATGGCTGCAGTCATCACAAACTATTTGAGCATCCTGACAACCAAACAAGTTTCAGTCACTTGCACAGAGGCTTCTCCCAATTATTTACATGTCTTTAAAACTGCAGCAGGAAAAACGACTGTTAAACCAATTTATTTTATTTGAATAAAAAATTATACGCTGTTTAGACTTTAAATAAGTTGCCAGAATTTTAAACAGGTTGGTTTTGCATTACAAAAGTTGAGAAGACTATTTAGGCAGTGAAATTTTGAGTGTATTTTTAGCCTACCCTGGAAGTCAGTTAATGCCACATCTCATATAGGAAACTTTACCTATGAAAGCAGAAACCATGTCACTGTCTCTAGTGGCAACAGGTTACTCAGTCCTCACGACCTATTAGAGTCACTATTTCCCTGACAAGAATGTCAGAAAAGGTGTTTATTCAGTGTCAGGTAGGGAGCAGCAGATGCCTGCGAGGTGAAGGCAGATTCTGCAGCTGACAGCAGAGCTTCCTCAGCTGGGAATTCACTGGTATCCCCAAAGGCAGGAGCAGATCAGCCAGGCACAGCTATCCCTCAAATGTGTCTGTTTAATATTAGAAGCTCGGGCTAGCTTGCCCTGACACATCTAAACCACCTCTGCATTACACACCTACTGATGTATTTGTCTTACATACTCTATCACACAAACCTCACTTGCTTTAAAAAACTCTAACAGTCAGCCTTCTTAAAAAACTACAACCAACTCCTAAAATTTCCTTTAGGGCTCGAGGGCACCTCAGCTCTCTCATTTCCCTCCAAACAGCTCCTCCAGGCTCCATGTCACAGCTCCTGTTCTGCAGGGAGGAGCACAGACTGGATGGTCATGAAGTCAGTCACTCACAACCCAACTTCTCTGCAAAGCTGAGATTTTTTTGGCAACGTTTCTGGATCAGAAGCAAACTTACGGTGTGGAGTTGACTTCAAAAAAAATGAAATGTGATTAAGCTGCAGCGCTTTTCACAAACACAGCAACGATAAAAATCTGTTTTACATGGCAGACCCTCCCCCCCTTTCCTCAAACTTTATGCACAATTTTGGCTCTCAAGGGCCTAACTGTAAATGCAAGGGAACTGGACAGACACTCCTTGTGGGAGCAACACCTTCAGTGCAGTTGAGGCAAGAAACTTCTTGAACACCCCCTGGCACGACAGGGGCTGCTCAGCTCAGCCCCAGCACCCCAAAAACGCCAGGGTGCCAACGGAGAGGGATTGGCCATGCTCATAAGTTAGTGCAGGTCCCAACTGACAGACAATATTTCCATTCACATTTCCACTTCTTCTTCCATCTTACCATTGCCAACCAGCTCTAGAAACTCTGTAAAGTGTGCACAGTAAAGTCTGCTGTGACTTTATGAACAGACACTGCCTTTTGGATTTACAGGCCCCAGATCAAAGTAATTTTGATCCTTTCTTCCTTCAGTGGCTAAAGGCTTGGTAGGTGCAAACAAAAACTTGTAAATCCACCTCCTAGAACAAAACAAAATTGCCAGAAATGACCAGGTAAACACCACTCACATGCTTTTGTAGTGGTCAAAAGAAAGAAGCACCTTTGAACACTAATTGCAGAGAATCATGCTGAAGACAAATGTTGGAAGCTTACTGGAAGTTTCATGAGTTTACTGGACACCTGCATAAAGCACCAAGTAATTAAACTGTCTAGACAGACAGAAGCTATTCCAGAGTGTACACTGAATACTGAACACAGAGAGGCAGCGGAAGCCATGCCAACGACACCGCAGCGCTGCAGGAAGCATGGATGACTCGGGGTGTCCAAAGCAAAGGGAGAAACACCAATGTCATGGAGAAATCTGAGGAACAACCAAAACTGTCACTAAGGAAAGTTTTCGCAGATGAGAAAGCAATTTCATTCACTATCCAAGACCTTACTTGATGGTACAGTTGCGGTCTTAGCGCCGAGTTCTCAATCATAGTGTGAACCATGGTGATTAAAGGTTCATTCTCTTTCATCTATTTCAAATCAGGAGGAGCATACAGCAAACATCAGTTTACAGCATGGCTAGATTTGAAAGACGACACTGTAAAATATAGCCTCTACTTTAATTCTTTCTAACAATGCAGTAGATTACATTTTAACCCATGCTTTTCATATATTCCATCATTCAGTAACATCAACATCTGAAAAGTTTAATCGTATCAAACAAGTATGTAAAAAAACCCCAATGCTCAACACCAATGTAATATTTATTCACCAGCACGCTCCCTTTTGAAAAATAAAAAAGCTTAAAATAAGGTTGGCTTTGCATGGTATTGAGATGAAAAGGTTTATTGGATTTTGCAGCAGGAACACTCAAACCTTTATCAGAAAACCTTTTAAATTATAGATTTAATAACTCAGTGCACATTAAAAAGATATAAGCTTTCCCAGCCTTTGAATAAACTTATGTCCACGTATCACAAAATGCCTTCATATAACTGCACTGATTTATATTCTTTGGAACTTTGAGCTATTGCCTGTTGCATTTATCCACCTCCACACACAGGAGTCAAACTATTTTGGAACTGACCAGACATTTTTTATAATGATTAGTATTTATTGTTAAGCATGCAAATGTCAAAATCAGCTATTTTATTACACATTGCATACATTTAGGGTTTCAGAAAAGTGTGCAATACAGAAAAAAGTATGGGATTTTGGTTTAAAAAAAGGAGACTTTCCTAACAATAAGGGGAAAATTATGAAAGCAGGTGGTTTTCTTCTCCAAAAGAAAACTGGAGAGTCACTTAATGCACAATCTCCTCCTATTTTTGTTGGAAACTTTAGGGCCTGTTGGAAACTTTAGCAATACCTGTTTCAGGTATGGTTACACAAAGCGTGTGAAGCAGAATTTATCATCTTTCACTTTGCATTTCTGTGTGTATGTATACGAGCTCAATAGTAAAGGGGTTTTCATCCAAAGGAAAGCTTTACTATCAAGATGAAATCCAGAAGTGTACTAAAAGGCTGGTGTGCTGGAATTCTTCATAATATCAGCAAGGTTCAAGTGGGACCTTCTGCCACGGCTTTATTTATAAAGGAGAAAAAAGCACGTCCAGCTTTTACTTGGGAAAAAACCCAACCTTATGTTAAGTTTTGGTTACTCTGTTTGTAATTACTGGGTACAAACAAATTAAGGCGACAGCTGGCTTGCATTTAGTAGCACACAGTAAGTGATTCTTTAAAATCTGGTAATGCAGAAGATTGAGATCCTATATGTACTCAATGTTCCATGCTGGCAAACCAGCCACGGTGTCCTAGGGCTGCTATGTGCAGAACTGCTTCCTAAACTGCACCTGAATCGAGTGGTTTAAAAAGAAAAGGGTGCTGGACAATCATTTATTTGGCCAGAAGACATGGAAGAAATCATATGGCTGGCTATCTGTGTGCCAAGCCTTGTCAGTCTTTTTCCCCCCTCTTTCTGAAGTCCAACAACAACAACAAAAATTCTGAAAGCATTAATACAAAACCATCAGAAAGTGCAACACGAGAATTTCTGAGCACTGCCAAAGGAAACAGCAGCACAAAACCAAAGCATGATTTCAACAAGGTGATTGAATATTCTTGATCCTTGACAAGAAAACCACCTAATCAGTGGCCAGCTTATTGCAACAGAATATAAGTTACCTCCCCTACACATGAATTTTAGTCTCCCTGGAAAGTCACCTGGGCAACAAACTCAGTGTTTATTGTTGTGTACAGTACTGAACTCTTTGTGAGCAAGAAGGTGAGAGCTGAAGATACAGGGACTGGAGTCTCACAAAGCAGGTTTTGACTCTATTTGCAGAGATTAAATACAAGTGGAAATACCTAATTTAAGTAAACAGGATGTTTAAAATCCAGAGAGGGTAAGCGATTATGCTGGTCACAGATGTTGGTAACAAGGAGGAAAAGCCTCAATTACACTGAAAGAAATTTTGATTTTTTTGGTGCTTTCCAACATAATGGGGAATTGGTATATACTATTATAAAACAAGAGAAATAAGTATTCCAACTCGCTCTTCTATGATTTTGTGATTAAGGTAATATATTTCAGACTTGATTTCCAAGTTGTACTGAGTCCTTATATCTCTGGTATGGCACAACTACAAGACCTGCACACTTTTCTAAATTAATGCTTACCACATCACATTTCTAAATTGTATCTGGTGCAAGTGTAAGGAAAGTAATTTTTACTATTTTGCATCTTGTACATAGACAATTCCCCCCATTTAATCCTCTCCATCATACTCACAAGCTTGGCTAACCAAGCAATAAAAACACTTTCACACTTCACATTGAGTTATCCGTTCTTGACAATTACACAGTTGACAGAATAATTTCCTTATTCCAAAGCATTATAGACTGGAAATACTTGAGTTGGATGAAATATTTTGGTCTATTTTAACAAGCAGTATGTCTCTACTGTTTTGGACCTCCTGCAGCCCCTTAAATAAAACAATACAGAGATGTTTTGCCATCAAACTGAATTGCTCACAATTCCCACCCTTTGAAGAGGTAATAGGAAAATAAAGTCACTGTGAACCAAGGGTGTATTGTGTGTCTCTGTGCACAGCTGGGGTTTTTAATAACTCACTGAAACCCCAGAAGAGGAACATAGAGAATATAAAAGTTCTAACAGTTGGTTTTAAGTGTAAAGCTCAAAAGTTTCAATAAAAGACAAGACTCTCACAAAAACTCATTTTTATATTTTTAACGAATGGTCATCCAGCTGCTTATTTTAGTTCTAAGCACTTATTACTGTCTTTCATAACTGCTAGCAAAAAAGAAAAATCCACTTTAAAACTTCTCAAATGCAACTTGTACAGAAATCCCACTTGGTCATAAAGAGAGGTATGTGATATTGCAATTCTTCACTTGGCAATCAATTATGTTAGTGAAGACAGAACTGTACCCTCACTCCATAAGATACCAAACACTGGAAAGAATTAATTTGAAAACTCTAAATTCTTAGAAGTGCCCGTTTTTTATAAATTGCATGTGTGTCGTGTGAGCTTGGAAACATCTTAGCACTGGTTAAAGAAAGTAAAATGCTACAGTTAGTGTTATTATGAAAAGGAAATTAGGAACATATTTAGAAGAGAAAAATGAATTGGTGATTGGCTACTGTTTTCTGGCAAATTTTAAACTGAGGGATTTTTTCCCCGTAACAGCTCAAATTTATGACAGATTAAGATATGCTATGTTGTATTATCCAACTTCATAAAAAACACTGAAAATCCTTCTCCCCAAATATTTCCAGCTTTAACAGGAGCAGGCAAAATGCATTAAGAACTATAGACACAAGTAAATTGCAAATCCCACCTGGTGATCCAAATATATGGCATTCCTTTGAAGGTGATGTGAAAGAATCTCATTCTAGCAGGCAGCAGTCAGAGGCGAAAAGGAAAAGGACAGAAGGTGCAGAATGCATGAAAAGAGCTTTAAAGGATGTAAACTAGACAGTGATAGACAGTTTTTATGGAGAAATATAATGCTGTTTTTAACTGCCTTTTTTTGGTGAACTGTTAACAAGTTTTGAGCCCCAAACAGAAGTGATGGAAGTTTGCTACAGATCAGACAGTGAACTACTACATTCCATTTTGGTTTACATATAAAACACAGTAAGCTTATGTAAATGTCCTCTACACAGGCAACTATGAACCCTTTGATAATTCTGTGTTTTAAACATGTCCTGCTTTTCAGAGACATATCACAAATAAGATGGTATCTGATAGGAGGCTGCATAAACAACAGATTTATCTCAATCTATCACAACTGATTTTGTTTGTAGTACCGATAGATTAAACTCACTCCATTTTAAACGTGAGCTGCAGGGCAATTTAAAATACCCCCACGGAATTTTGACTTGGCTTATTCCAAACAGTGACACCTCAAAGGGTTGATAGTAGAACACCAAGGATAAAAACCTCCAAGGGTTGATAGCAAAACACCACACACAACAGGGATTAAAACATCCAAGGGTCGATAGCAGAACAGCAGACACACCAGGGATTAAAACCTTTAAGGGTTGGTAGCAGAACACCACACACACCAAGGATTAAAACCTAAAGGGTTTATGGCAGAACACCACACACACCAGGGATTAAAAGCTAAAGGGTTTATGGCAGAACACCACACACACCAAGGATTAAACCCTCCAAGGGTTGACAGCAGAACACCACACACACCAAGGATTAAAACCTTTAAGAGTTGGTAGCAGAACAGCACACACACCAAGGATTAAAACTTCCAAGGGTTGGTAGCAGAACAGCAGACACACCAAGGATTAAAACCTAAAGGGTTTATGGCAGAACAGCAGACACACCAAGGATTAAAACCTAAAGGGTTTATGGCAGAACAGCAGACACACCAAGGATTAAAACCTAAAGGGTTTATGGCAGAACAGCAGACACACCAAGGATTAAAACC